>PVKU01000107.1:0-411803 GCA_004027475.1 Anoura caudifer
TCCAGAAAGTTCTAACCACTACCTTACCAGCCAGAGCTCAGTGCTCCTCCTGGGTTTGTGCTCAGAATGCCCACAGAGGGTTTTATGTGGAGAGATATGGCCACTGGCCAGGAGGATGTCACTGTCTCGTCCCCCAGGGTCCTGGAGGCCTGGTCAGGGGGCATCACACCTGGAGCTACTCCTGGCTTCCCCTCCCCCATTGACCGCTCATCCAGAGATTCTAGTCCCTCATCCCCCCCACTGCTTCCCAACCAGGCCATTTCTTCCTTCCTGTCAAATCAGAGGGTTCTAATCCCGACCCACCACCTCCTAGCTGGGTGAACTAAGGCAAGTCACTTATCCTCTAGGACATTCAGCTGCCTCTTCTGTGAATGGCGACAGCATACCTAAGCAGCATAGCACAGTGCCTGGTGAACTGTAAACTCCATCAGGGCGGCCATTGCTCTTACTGTATAGAGACGACTGCTCTCAGAATTGCCTTTTTAAATCGCAGAACGTTGTTTCACCAACTGGCTGGGGGCGGGGTGGGGGTCGGACATCCGGGGCCGGAGCCTGGCACCAGGCGCATGTTCAGAAAAAGCAGGAAAGGGCGAGAGCTCTGTCTCCTTTAATTGTCCCGGCTTCTCCCTCAGTCTGGGGAGAGGAGTGGGGCTGGGTGTTGAATTAGGACCAGGAGATTTATCCTTCGGGCTCTGCAGAGGCTGCGCTACACTCCGAGAAGGACCCTTATGGAAATGCCTGTTCTTCCCGCCTCCTGCCCATGCCCTCTCGGTCAAAATATTCTATTTCAGAGGACACCCTTCACCAGCTGCGGTGGGGCAGGGAGGAGGCACTGGGCCCAGGCCCCTTCCACCCCAACTGATTCGGCAGGCTGGACCTGGCCCCCTCTGCTTCTTCCAGCCACCTCTGCACCCCTCCCTCTCTGTCTCAGGCTCCCGGCTTTTTGGTTGAAGTTTGTGGGTGTCAGAAAGGGAGACTCTGTGAAAAGTGGCACCTTCTGTGGTTTACCTGCAAGTCAAAAAAATACCAGTGGGCTGAACAATTTTCTTTAGAAAGAAGAAACCAAGGCAGAAATGAACAGATGAGGGAGGATGGCAGATGGCAGGCTGGGTCTCTTCGTGCCAGTAGCCTTACTGGCCCCCCTGCCCCCTACAACTTCCCGGTGGACCCCACAGGCCTCTGTGGGCACCTAAGCCCCATCTCCCTCTTTTAGCCTATCAGGATGGGGATCAGCTCCCCTTGGTTTACATTCCCAGGTCCCACCCAGCACATTGCCAGGGTCCTCCTGAGTGTTTAAAAAGGGTGAATGAACAGCCAGAGAGATGGGTCCTGAGGTTGGAGACCAATCGCCTCCCCCTCCTCTTCACTCTAGGGGGTTGGAGGGGCAAGTCTCTCAGCGCATTTCCAGCTGGCCCTGACCTTCAGCTTTCTGAGGAGGCAGGATGCAAATGCTCCCCCTGCCACAGCTGCTCTCGAGTCTCTGAAACAAAGGAGCTAATGGAGGGCTGAGAGGCTGCTCTGTGGAACCCTCAGCCCTCACCCTGCTGAGGCCCATCTGCATCCAGGCCTCGCGCAGATGCCCCTCCCAGCGATGGGGGGACGAGACACGGCCAGGCGCGGCAAGGCGCTGGGTCTGCTCTAACTCAGAGCCCGGGGCCGACACGCACACAGCAGTCTCACCGTGGCGGGTAGGGGACCAGGAGCTGTGTGCTTGGAGCAGAGTGATGATGACGGCGATGATGATGATGATGGCACTGCTGTTTATTACATACTTACCATGTGCTAACAGTTGTTTGGGCCTCGACTCATCTAATTCCCGTGATGCTTTGGGGTAGGCGCTGTTATTACCTTTGGTTTAGGAATAGGAAACAGAGGCTCAGAAGGGTGGAGTAACTTGCCCAAGGTCTTGCTGTGGCAATCAGAAGGGTTTGGGAGGAGGGAGGTGGGGGAGAGAGGGTGGGGAGTGGGGTTTGGAAGGAGGGAACCTCCAGTCCAAGCATCAGCTGGGAGGCCTGCTGCTGAGCAGGCCAAGCCAAATCTGCACACAGCCGCCCTCCCCAGGCACTGCGCCCCACCTCCACCTCCCCAGTCTTCTCCTAAAGCGTCTTGACAAGCTCTCGGCGGGGTATCCCAGGGAGGGCACTGGCACCAGCTCCCCACTCAGCTGTGGGTGGAATGCCCAAGTGGGGAGGCCAGAGTGACAGCTCAGGGCTGTGGGACCCAGGGAAAGGTCTCGCTTCTCAGACACCAGACTTGAGTTTAAATTCTGGCTCTGCTCCCACATCAAAGTTCTCAGGTATTGATCAAGTTTCTTAACCTCTGAGCTGAGTTCCTTTCCTGTAAAATGGTGCCAGAAACCTTTGTCCCAGGGTTGTGTCTGCTTCTTCCTTCTCTGTTTCTCAGGCACCTCCTCTGTTCTGTGTCTGCTGCCTCTTGGCCCTTCCCAGCTCCGGGCTGGTGCCTCCTCTCCCTCTCCATTCTGCCTCTGTTTTCTGATTGTCTCCGCCCTGTCTGCCTGCTGTGGCTGGGTCACTGGGGGCTCTCTGTTGCTGCTCCCTTTCTGAGGCTGTGTCTCTACACCCTGTCTGTCCCTCTCCTTGCCTCTCCCCTGGCTCCCGATACCCCAGGGGCTGATCGATGGCAGCCGCTGGTTATTGATCGGGGTGGGCATTCAAGTGTGGCTGCCAGAGGCGGATATCGATGGACAGAATTGGTGCCCAGACCGGATGGAGTGGCAGTTGGGGAGCCTGGGGCTGATGGGGAATGGGGCTCCCCTCCCCTGTCAGGACCTGAGAGCAGACCCTGCTACTGATGAAAGTGGGGGTGGGCCAGAGGGCCTCTGAGGACCGAAGGCCAAGGCTTAGCTCATGCTGTCATTTAACAAGTGGTTATTGAGCACCTACTGTATGCCAGCTGGGGCTATAGCAGTGAACAAGTCAGCAGAAATCAGGGAGCTCCTGCTCACAGCAACCCCACCAGTCCACGCCTGCCCTCACCCTGCTGCAGAGGTGGGGAGACCGAGGCTCGGAGGCATTTGCCCCCGGGACTCAGACTGGGTTCTGTCTGACTCCAAAATCGCTGCTTTTGCCTTCTGCTTTGGTGGCTCTCTTGACCGTTTTTAAGTGCAGTCCAGTAGCTGAGGATAGTCGCCTTGCTGTGCAGCAGACCTGCAGACCTTTGCCATCTCACAAAACTAAAACTCCGCACGCACTGAGCAGTGACTCCCCGTCCCTCTCCTCCAGCTCCAGGCAGCCCCGTTCTGTGCTCTGCATCTAGGAAGCCAGTGACTTTAGCTGCTGGTACGGGTGGAATCCTGTGGTGTTTGTGCTTTTACGACTGGCTTGTTTCATTTAGCATAATCTCTTCAAGGCCCACCCACATTGTAGGATCCGCTTCCTCTTCCTAAGGCCGGGTGATGCTCCATTGCACGTGCACACCACATTTTGTTTAACTGCTTATGGGTTGGTGGGCCCGGGGTCGCCTCCTTCCCTTGGCTAGTGTAAAAGTGCTGCACCAACCCTGGACGTGCAGATGTCTCCAGGATCCTCTTTTCGATTACGTTGGGTACATGCCTAGAGGTGTGATTGCTGCATCGTCTTTTAATTTTTTGGAGGAACTGCCATACTGTTTGCCACAGCGGCCGCACTGTTTTACAGTCCCACCAGCAGTGCATAAGTGTTCTAATTTGTCCACATTCTCACCAACATGTGGTTTTCTGTCTGCTTTTTTTTTAATGGTAGCTGTCCCGCCGGTGGGGAGGTGTTGCCTCCCTGTGGCTTTGATGTGCATTTCCCTTGTGACCAGTCATGTTGCGCTTGTGTGCTCATGGGCCGTCACGTGTCGCCCTTGGGGAGACGTCTGTTCAAGCCCTTCGCCCAGTTCTTGCTCTGGTGACTTGTTTGTTGGTGGTTGGTGTTGAATTATAGGAGCTCTTTATATATTCTGGACAGTGACCCTGTATCACAATGATTTATGAGGAGAATGGAGGAAGCGCAGACTTAGAGCCTGGCAGGCCTTGGCTCAGGTGCCATCTCGGGCCCTCACCGGCCGGCCTGCTGGCTTTGGGCAGTTGCTTTAACTTCTCTGACCCTCATCTGAGTGAGGGGCTGGCTCCTCTCTTGCAGGGTTTTCTGCAGAATGGCAATCACTGGTGCTCACTGAATTGCAGTGATCAGACTGAACTCACCGCCTCTCACCACCACCCTCTGAAGGTCATGACCCTGAGTGGGCCGCACAGCCCCTCCCTCCAGTGATTACTTCCCACTGTTCTTGACCCCAGCCAGCCCCTCTGACCTGGGTGGACCTCAGCCCCTATTCCTTCTGAGGGCTGGGGATCCAGGCTCCTGAATCAAAAACTCAGCTGGACCACGGCAGACACCCAAGCCAGCCCAGTGGCCGTCTCTGGGCCTGGGAGGTGGGCCTGATGCCCGGCCTGCCTGTCTGTTCTTTGTCTCTGCCTGGCCCTGCTGATGCTGGAGCTTCCTCACTCCCAGTCGCCCAGTTGCTCCCAGCACTGCAACCTGTTTGACCCAAAGGCCCCCAATAGAACCCCCAGTCTAGCCCATCACGTAGAAAAATCAGATCTCATTGAATGTTACTGATTTTTCTCCAAATTTGCTGCAAGAATACTTTGAGGCTCCTTGATATCGCTGCCTGTTCCAAACTTCAGGCTGTCAGCCACTGTCATAATTCGCCAGGGAAACAGAGGGGCACAAGGCTGGCCATCAGCGTGCAGGGGGAGAGGGCGGGGCGCTGTCTGTGGGAGCCCCCAGCCTGCTCTGGCCCTTCGGGTGGCAAGACTCTGGATGCGCCACTGGTTTCTGGGGAGTGAGCACTTCCCTGCCCTGTTGCTCCCATCTTCGCGCATCGGCGTGTGATTGCGAGTGTCTGTGTGTCGGGGGTGTCAGTGGTCTGTCTCTGTGCATCTGTGTCTATTGCCTCCGTATATGTGTGTGTGTCTGAGTGAGTGTGAGTGTGTGTTTGCATGAATGCAGGGGGTGGGGCTTGGCTTGCAGGTGAACTCTGGAAGGGGCTTGCTTTGGGATAAACCTAAGACATGGTTCTCTTCCAAAGGGCTGGGGGCCAGGCTGGGAGCTGGAGGAGCACCCGTCCACCCTTCTCCCATCCACCCCTGCTGCCCCTTTGTTATCGTGAATGTGGACATCTTGCTGACTTTTTTTGGCTGTTAGATTTGGGGTTTGGGGGACTGGTAGAAAAAATTTGCAACCTGATGTTGGGGTGAGGGGGCGTGAACTCCTCTCCTGCCTGCAGTCTGAATGGAGAGCCCCAGGTGGCTGCGTTTAGGGTTGAGAGGACATACTGTCATCTGAGTCTGGAGAGAGTGGGTTGGGAGGGACACTGGGCAGTGAGGGTCGGCGGGTGGTGGGGGATAGGAAGGGCTGTGGCCTGGCGGGAGGGCATTCCTGTCTGCCTGGGCCATGCTCCTGGCCTAATGTCAAATATCAAGATGAGTCTTAGTGGTGAGAAAAGTCACAGACAGGGGCCCTCTGTCCTTTGTGGGGTGAAGTGGCTTGTGGCCTGGCTGTAGGCCAGACCACTTGCCTCTAGCCCACCTTCCAGGACTGGAGGACACAGCTTCAGTGCCGCACTGGCCTGCTAAGGCCCTGGCGTGCAGCTGAGGTGCCCCAGGGAGCAGCCTTGGTGGAGCCTCCTGTACCTGGGGGGGGGTGGGCCGTAGGCACGTGGCCTTGATGAAGCCTCACCTGCTACCCCCGCCCCAGCCCTGCACAGGCGTGTCATGTAAGTTCATGGATGCGCATGCATGTTCTCCCTGCAGCCTCTGCTGGGGAGCTGGGAGCAGCTCTCTGGGTTCCAGGGACAGGCCAGATTTATGGCACTGGGAGAAATATTTAGGCCTGAGACAGTTTGGTTGTGTTAATTATGGAAATCTAAAGATAATCTATATTTAATGCTGAATTTTGTCAAATTTGCTAAAGAATTAGGGGAGCGTGGGCAAACAGTGACACTTCAATGAAGAACAAGGTGCAATTAAACTCTGAAATTTACAGTGGAATAATTGGAGAGCATGACAAATATAGTTATCAGCAGCAACTAATTAGGGGTCTGCTCGAGGTTTCTGGGCTTGATTAATCTCGCCTGGATGCTAATAAGTTATGCTGGGCAGCTGATAGCATGTGTCCCCTCCTCCTCCACCCTCCTCCAGAGTACTTGGGGGTGAGGATAGGACCCATTCAGTCCCTCCCTCTGTGCAGCCTGGTCTGAAGGGGGGTAGGGGCACCACAGCTGCTATGCTGAGACTCTCCCCAGCTCAAGATGGGGTGAACACCTTGAGCCACCCCTGCTCAGGCATCCTGGGGTCTCACTTGTTGGTAAGTTCTTCTTGGTGTCTCACTTGAGGCTTGTTGGAATTGGGGAAGAGGAGACTGGGAGCTGAGTCTTAGGGTCTCACCGAGTCTCAGTGGGTCAGATTGGTTCCTTGGCTGTGACACGGCTCACTCTGACTCCCGCCTCCACGCCTGGAGGGAAGGGGCTCTGACAGCCCCTGCTCTGACCCAGGTTGGGTCCCATGCACTCCCGTCCTTGGCCAGGCACCCTCCTCTTTCCCTCCCAGGCCTCTGCTAATCGTCCTTGCTGCTGACTGTGGCCAAGCCTTAGCTCCAGTGATTAAAGTTTAGGCCTTAGTTGGTGCTGTTACCTGGCTGGTGTGTGGCCAGCACCCTGGGTGTTGCTTGCCAGGCCCAGCTGAAACTACAACTATCGCTTCCTGTCTCCGTCTCTGCCCCGGAGCCTTCCTCAGACCTGCTGCCCTTGTCATCCTTGAGGAGCCTGCCCTGGGAGGGGTCACTGTGTGACCAACCAAGAGGGGGGAGTGACCCCTCAAGCGCTCTCCCCTCCAGCACCCACCCTTTCCTCAGAAGTTCTCCTGACTGACTGGTCCCCCACCTGCGGTCGCCTAGGGCAGTGGGGCATGGACCGCATCCTGAGCAGCCCCCTGCTATCTCTTACCTTTGCTCAGTGTCACCTGGAACGGGACATAGAGACTGATTGGCAGCCTCACAAGAGATTGGGAGGTCTAAAATGGCAAGTCAAATGGCCTGCTTTGTTGTGAATATCTTAGAGACAGCGGAGCTCTCAAAGCACAGGTGTGTGTGAGGGTGTGTGTGTCGCAGGAAGCTGGGCTGGGGATGCAGCTGGTCCAGGGGACAGCTGGGAGGGGCTGCAGGAGGGGGCAGGGACCTCCAGAAGACGTCCAGTGGAGACTGAGCCAGAGTGGTTCACATCCTGGAGAAGGTGGCTTTGCTTCCTTGAGGCCTCAGTTCTCTTCCTGCTTGTGGCCTGAGCTTCTTTGGGGTCAGACTCTCCTGTGCTTGTGTCCTGACCCTGGGGATCCTGGGCCCTTCCCAACCACGTCAAGTCCTGGTTTCCTTCTTGTGGAACAGGGAGAATTACTTCAAGGCCACCTGCTGGCAGTGTCCCCAAGACCTCCTAAAGGGCCAGGAGCTGCACAGGCCCTTAGTGATTGGAGCTTCCTCTCTTCTCCTCTTCCCCTCCCTTCTAGTCCCCCACCCCTACCGCTTCGGGGCACTTGCATGTCTTTTTAATCAGTGCTCGGGCCCTGACTGGAAGGGGGTTGGGGTGAGAAGCAGAGTCGGGAGTTTCACCCTCCCTACCCCCAGCCTCAGGGAATCACACCGGGAATCCAGTCCTGGTGTGCAGCAGCTAGAAAAAAAAAGGACCTGTGAGGTCTCGGGTCAGGCCTCGAAGTGTCGCTATTGTTAAGAAACAGTGTGCAGGGCAGAGGTGGCTCCCAGAGCCTTCATGCCTCCACCCGCTCTACAAACAACTTGCCCTACGTACAAATCAGATCAGGTCCCGCCCCTGCTCGGAAGCCCGCAGTGGCTCCCATCACCCCCAGGATAAAGCGCACACTTTCAGCCTCTGGTCAGAGCTGTCTGCGGTTTTCTCCAGTCTGGTTCCTGCTTCCACTTGGGCCTCTTGAAGTCCTTTTGCTCTACCAGGCCCCTACCCCTCCCTCAGTCCTGGGCCTTCTGAAGGCTTTTACTGAGGCGGTTCCCCTAATCTAAAATGCTTTCTCTCTGCTTCCATCCCCAAGTCCTCCTTCCGAGAGACCCAGCTTAGCTTAGGCCTCACCACCTCCCACAGCCTCCCTTGGCACTTCTAGTCGCCTCTGTCCTCCCTCCCCAACCCCACCTGAATTCCCACCAGTTGCAGTTGTCCCTTGTGACTATGCCACACTCCCCCACCAGAGGGCAATAGATGCTGTGGGCACAAGCTGAAGGGATTCTGTCCCCACCCCCCCAAGTATGGGCTGCACCCCTCCTTGGGCCCTCCTCTGCTATGCAGTCTTCTGGACTTAGGGGTGGGAGGGTTTGGGGTCAAGGGGTGCTTTGTTCCCCTTTCTGCAGAACTAACACTCTTTGAGATTTGGGTAAAAATTACAGAGCTAGCTTCTTACATCTGTACAGTGCAGCAAGTTTACTGGTCACCATTGGTGTCCTGGGTTTTGGGGTAAGGCTTGGCTGGCCCATTTTACAGGTGGGGAAGCTGTCTTGGTCATTGCCTAATCTTGCAGAGACTGGGAAGTCACTGGTGCAGAAGGCACTGGCCAATCTGAGGTTTGGAGCAAATTTGCTGAGGGTGACAAGACCTGCTGGGGGAAGCTGGGACTCACGCCTAGGCCTCTCTGACTTCTAGGTTAGCATTTTCCCCCTACATACCAGTTTTTCTGAGGCACCAATACGCTGTTCTAGTCCCTCCCTGTCAATGCCATAGCCCCTGGCTCTGAGGTGGCCGCAAATGGTGCCTGAGTCCCCAGACTGCAGCCCCCAAGTCCTCCAGGGCTGTGTGGCTGTGGACAGTTCACCAGCCTCTCTGAGCTACATCTTCCTGTAAAGGGTCAGCAGATGCTTAGTCCCTGTTCTGCAGGCTTGTTACGGGATGAAGTGAGAAGATGGGTGCAGAGACCCTTCTCACCTACAATGGACCCCCTGTGATCTTCAGATGGGGTCCCCCAGGCTCTCCGTCTGTCGCCTAGAGCTGGGAGGGGGAGCGCAAACACCCCAGGTCTCACTCAGCCCTTCTCTGGGGGAAGAGGAGCATCTGGGGGTCTCCTTCCTCAGGAGCCTCCAGCCCTTGCTGCTGCTGGAAGTGATCCTCTGTCTCCATGGCAACGCGGGCAGGCCACCTGCAGGGCCTTTCATGCCAGCGCCGTTGACCTCACTTAGGATGATTACCTTTCGTCGAATAAAATAATTGTGTTAATAAAGAGGCTGTCCATGGGTCCCTCATCCCCCACTCGCTTGGCCTGTTCCCCATCCCTGCCTCAGAGGAAAGAGATGTCCCCCCCCACCACCGCAATTACCCCTGGCCCCTGGGACGCCTTACTCTTAAACAAGTTGTTGACTGAGACCCTGAATGGGTTTTAATTTTTTCCGGTTTTAACCCCCACCCCCACCCCTGCTGTCCCCCTGCCCCAACATCTTTGTTGAAGGTGCACAATTGCTATAATACTGCTCTTTCTGTCTTCTTTTGACATGGCTTTGAACACCCACCGGGCCTCCTAAGCTTCCATAATAATAAATTCTATTTATTGAGGGCCTGCTGTGTGTTACACCCTTTACAAAGTGTCTTCAAAAATGTCCTCTCTTTAATCCCTGTAACAACTGTGCAAGTTAGGAGCTTCATCACTCTACAGAGTAAGGAGACTGAGGCTCTGAGAGAGAGAATGAGTTTTGACAGGGTGTGGCCGCTGTGCCTGCCACCTCTAGTTCAGTTCAGCGGCACTCTGGCTGTTGGCTTGGCACGGGGCTGGGCCCCAGGTTGAGGGGAGGAGATGGACATGTCCTCAGGCAACAGACGTGGAAGATGCGGTGTGATCGGTGCTCTGAGACCAAGAAAACGGTGGAGACCCAGCTCGAGGTGCTGTGGAAGCAGACCCCACCATAAGACGGACGAGGAGGACAAGACTGATGCTTTGCAGAGTGCCTCACATGTTACCTCGTGATGTTCATCACAACCCCATTTTACAGATGAGAAAAGTAAGGCTCGGAAAGCTGAGGTGAGTCTTTCAAGGTCATGCAGCTGGTATGGAGCAAGGATTCAAACCAGATTTGTCTGACATCCCTGCCCAGGCTCAGTGTGTGTTTGACTTTATCAAGCTGCCTCCTGGGTCACGGATGGAGAGGAACAGAGAGAGAGAGAGAGAGAGAGAGAGAGAGCGCGCTCGCCACCAAACAGGAGTGCAGGCTCCGTCTTGGGGTGGGGCCTCTGGAAGGTCTAACTATGCCTTAGCCACGTTTCATTATTTGAGGCTCTTGTTAAAAGTAGCCTTGCCAAAGAGAGGTTACCAAAATTGTGGCTAATTTGAGAAATTTAATCTTTACCAATGAACACAAAATAATGCAATGGGAATAGGCTTTTTGAAAGCCCATTTTATTATTATTATTATTATTATTAATTTTATTTTTTTACAGGTGAGGATAGCTATTGAAGGGAAATTGAGGTGAATAAGGGCGAACCACTCCCCTACAACTCTCCTCCAAATTTGTAAAGAAAGCAAATCTCCTATCAAACTCGACAATTCATACAGAAACTTACCGTACTAAGCAGTTTTTTATGATCAGGTTCAGAATTGTAGGATGTACAACTTGGTAAGCTCAGTGGAGACCTGGAACTCTGTCCTTTTAGGAGCTCTGAGGGAGGGGGCCACTTGATGTAGAGGCCCAGTGTGTCGAAGGCAGGGTTCCGTTGCACTGAAACTCAGCAACGGGAGAGCAGAGCTCCTCCCAACCAGTACAGACAGTGGGCCGTACGGGCTCAAGCCTCAGCACCCACCCTTAAGGGTACGCACTTGTGATGGTTAATTTTATGTTCCGGCTTGGCTAGGTTATAGTGTCCAGCTGCTTGGTCAAACGCGAAGGTGTTACTGTTACTGTGAAAGCATTTTTAGATATGATTAACACTTAAATTAGTAAACCTTAGTAAAGCAAGTAACTCTCCATAATGTGGGTGGGCCTCATCCAATCAGTTGAAGGCCTTAAGAGCAAAGACTAAGGTATCTTTTTTTAAGCTTGATTTTAATTGTTGTTCCTGTACAGTTTTCTGTCTTTTACTCCCATTCCAGCCCACCGCTATTATTTTTATTTTTAAAGCATTTTATTTATGTATTTTTGGAGAGGGGAAGGGAGGGAGAAAGAGGAAAAGAAACATTAATGTGTAGTTGCCTCTCACGCACCCCTTAATGGGGACCTGGCCTACAGCCCAGGCATGTACCCTGACTGGGAATCGAATTGGTGACTCTTTGGTTCTCAGGCCAGCACTCAATCCACTGAGCCACACCAGCCAGGGCTGAAAGCCCATCTTAAACATTACAAATAATTTTTAGGTTGGGTTCTGCAGGTGGTGCTATTTTGGGGCAGGACAAATCTTTCAAATTGTGAGGGATGGTCCTCACTGGATTCTGGGGTCACCCCGTCCCTGGAGGAACAGTGTGATCGGGACATAACATCAGCAATCTGGATTAGAGGTCCTTTGAAGATAGGAGTCCCAGGCCAGAGACCCTAGCTTTTCTTCACCCATCCCCATGAGAGAGGCCCTGCCCCAGACAAAGCGGCTGGACCCGGCAGGGCTAGGCAGGGCTGGCTTGCCCACCAGGCACACTAGGTGGCGCTCTGATATTGCTCAATCCTCTGAGCACCAGGCTGTGCAGTGGCTGGAGGGCTGCGTGTAAGTGACTTTGAGGGGGAGCTGGTCTCAGTGGACCCGACACCTGGGGCCAGGGCTAAGCCAGGGGGCACTGGAGATGTCGGGAGTCAGGCTGAGGGTCAGGAGCACTGTGCTTCCCACTCATGACTCCTGGTCATCCATGGGGCCCCAAGCAGTGGGGGCTGAAACTGTAGCAGTTGGAAAGGCAGAGCGACCAGAGGTGCTGTGTGAGGTGGAGGTGCGGCAGTGAGGGCAGAGTAGCCCAGCAGTGTGTGGCTGACGCTGAGCCAGGTGCAGGCTGGGGAAGGCTGTCTTCTCCTCGACCATTAAAGCTCAGAGTTCTAAACCCAGGCACCACCTGGAGGTGGGGCTTGCCCACTTACCTGTCCTTGGGCTCTGGGGCAGGCAAGAGGCTGGGGAAGGGGAAGTATGTGTAATGCCTCCAGTTATTATTATTATTATTATTTTAAGATTTTATTTATTTTATCTTTAGAGGGGAAGGGAAGGAGAGAGGGAGAGAAATATCAATGTGTGGTTGCCTCTCGTGCATCCCCTGCTGGGAACTGGCCTGCAACCCAGGCATGTGCTCTGACTGGGAATCCAACCGAGATCTTTTGGCTCACAGGCCCTCGCTCAGTCCACTGAGCTACACCAGCCAGGGCACCTCCAATTATTATTAAAGGAAGCCTTGGGAGGGGTCAGTGTGGGAATAGCTTTGTTCTAAAGGCAAGAGGCTGGCACAGGACCCAAGGCCATGGATTCTTGTCCCTGTTTAACTGTGTCCTAGCCACGTGACTGGGCAAGTCACTCAGACCTCTGCTTAGCTCTCTGTGAAATGGTGATAATTCTCAGAGTTGCCTGGAAGCTTAAATGAGATCAGGCACATGGAGGCAGTCAGTGTGCCCTGCATGAGGCGTGTCTCTTGTTCTGTTTGCAGAAGTGGCACCTGTTTCTCTTCCCTGCCTGCAGGCCCAGCAACTTCTCGGTGCAGTTGGCTGATAGACTGGGGGTGGGGGTGGAGGCAGCTCTTGTTGGCAGTGTTCCAAAGGGGCCTTCAAAACCTCACCCTATGGGTGACCGTGCCTGGGCGATAGCCCTGCCCTCAGACTTCAGCCGTTTTCCTGTTTGGAAAAGCACTTTTGGGAGCTGGGCCTGAGCACACCGCACACCTCCCTGTGTCTTACCTCCTGCAGGCCCTCTATGTATGTCTGGGGCTCTACTGGGTCTATAGAGAAGGAAGGACCGCAGCATCCCCTCGGGGAAGAAGGCAGCAGAGGGGCAGACCTCTTTCCCAGCAGTCTGCTTGCCTACTTCCTTTGTATCTACAGGTGGTACAGGTAGGGAAGCTGAGGCCAGGGGGAACCATTGAGAGAAACCAGAAATCCTGGAGTGCTGGTAGATGCAGGGAGTGAGGTTGTGAAATAACTTCTCAGCCTCCTTGGGGGACCTAGAGGTGTCTGTTACCCTGCACTCCTGGGGGGAGAGGTGCGAAGTGGTTGGCTGGAGACATGCAAGGAAATGGGAGAGAGAAGGGCAGGAATGGTCTGGGAGGAGTAAGTCAAGGGCAAGGGCAGTGGGGGCAGACTCAGTCAGTCAATAAACATTCTGCTAGTATTTAGGGAGTATCTTGAGGGGGCCAGGCCCTGTTATAGGTGCAGGGGATTCAGGGGACCCAGACAGACAAGATCTCCACCCTGAGGGATGGTCCCTGGAGTCAGGATGCTGAGGGACTGACTTATATTGCCTCCCACCTCTAAGTCCTGTTTCAACATCTGCAAAATGGGATAATAATGTCTCCTCATGGGAGTGCTGTGAGTGTTAGACGCATCTGGGAGAATCTGAGTTGGGGGCAGCGCCTTCTCCCCCGGAAAAAGAGCTGTAGGGAGGCAGCGTGGTCGAGTGGAAGGAGCTTGGGTGTTGGGGGTCAGCCACCTGGGTTCCAATTCTCTACTGGCAAATGGATGGTCACAGGGCTTCCTCTGCACGGCGGGCATGCAGCTTCCACAGCATAACCTGTGTGAGGTGCCTCAGACTCCTGGTCCAAGCTCCGCTGATGGGTCAGTGAGCTGGGATTTGGGCAGTTTTGTAGCTTCCCATCCTCCTGCTCCAACTGCTTTTCTTAGCTCATTGATTGACTGAGGGGTGGAAAGGCAAGATGCCATTCACCTGGGGATAGGCTGTGAGCAGAATATCCCAGAGTCTATTTCCTTTCTAGGGTAACAGATTTAAGAAAAAAAGAAAAAAAGCTTTTCTGGTTGGGAGATTCCAAGAAGGCCTCATAAAAGAGGAAGTGCTATTAAACCAGGTTTCTCAGATGGCTCCGACTGGCTGACAGGGGAGAAGGGAAAGGAGTGCCTGATGGAAGGAATGGCCTGGGCGAAGGCCTGGAGGCGGAAGGGCTGGGCACACATGCACGAAATTGCAAATAGGCTGCTTTCTTAGAGCAAAGGTTGAGTGAGATGAAACTTAAAAGGAGCCCTGGCTGGTGTGGCTCAGTTGCTTGGAGCATCATTCCTGTACACTAAAAGGTTGGGAGTTCGATTTCCGGCCAGGGTACATACTTGGGTTGTGGGTTCGATCCCCGGTTGTGGTGCATACAGCTATGTTTCTCTCTCACATCCATGTTTCTCTTTCTCCCTTCTTCTCTCTCTATAGTCAATAAACATATTTTAAAGATTTTAAAAAACTGAAAGGGAGTGGTCTCAATTTCCTGGGTTATCCACACACAAGTGGAATGCATTCAGAAGAAGCTGAATTACTTGCACACTGACTAAAATGTTCTTTCCAATCCCTGGGTTTGCTCTGCTCCCTCAGGGCGCCTGCCTCCTCTCCCCCTCCCCTCTAGAATGACAGGCTGAAAACACAACAGTGAAGGAAAATATTCCCCGGATAACATCACTCTCCCGTCTTTGTCCTCCTCTCCCTCAGCTTCCCATCGTGTCCTGAACCCCCATTCCAAACCTCGGAGGAAGAAGGTGGTGTAGGAGGAAGATTGGTGGGGGCCAGGAGGTCCCCCCTGTCTTCGGATAATAAGGAGGGATGGCCTGTGTTGCAGGTGTCCGGGGCCACGGCCCATCCTTGGGGCCCCGGGGCAGATACCCCAGGGGGAGGATCCTGTTCTCTACCAGAAATATTCACATCAACTGATTTACAGTAAACTGGGCTCACACCCCTCTTCATTCCCCGAATGGATGCCAAAGGAGATGGTGTTTGGACCACAGAGATGGAAGGAGAGGAGGAGAAAAAGGAGGAGGAGGGGGCGGCCAGCTGGCAGAGCTGCGTGTTTTATTTTCTAACTCCGGGGGCAGGCTGGCAGGGCCTGTTCCGAGCCTACGGCAGGTGGGAGGCAAGAGCCCGGGCTCAGGGAGGCGACACCTTGGGCCCTTTTCCTTCCCCACTCTCGTCCATCACCCTCTCTTTGCCTCTCTCCCGCTCTGTCTCCACGAGACGGATCCCAGGTGGCTCCTTGGGCTCCTCTGTGCTTCCTGTGAGCTGCACAGGGTGGGAATGACTTTCTTTCCTTCTCCTTTTCCACTGAGCTTGGGATTCCTCAGGCCCAGTCACTGAGTGTTGCTTTGGTTGTTTTGGGGGGCAGGCACATTTCTCTCTTCCTCCATCCTTCCAAAGCCCAGCCAGTCCTCATCCGGCCACCAATTGTCCAGGGGGAACCTTCAAAGCTAGCGTCCCTCTTCCCAAACAATGGCTTGTGTTTCCCTTCTGTGGGCTTACTCCAAAAATGATCTAAAGAACTTTAAACATTCGCATTCCAATCAATTTTTTTGGAGGGGGATTTTCACTGCCTTCAGGGGCTTTTTTGTCCGTGGGTGTCTGAAAGGCCCTGAGCACTGCGACCTCCGGAGTCAGCCCTCCCTCAGCCCTGGGACCAGAGGCCGAGACCTCCTTTCACAAATGGAACCGCAGAGGCGCAGGAAGAGCGTGGACAGCTGAGTCTGGATCTGCACCCGTCCTCCCCTGCACTGGCGCAGGGCTCTTGCCCAGAGCTGCCTGCCCTCCTGCCCTTCCTCTGCCTCTCCTGCTTTCACCTGACATCTCCTCGCATAGACATTTTCACGGGGGCAGAACCCAGTCTTGTCATTTTAATGGCCACATGGTGTCCCATCATGTTGACGGATTGTCACTCTGTTTGATCACTCCCTCATTGCTGAGCATGTGAGGGTGTCTAATTTCTTAGCTGTAATAAATGCAACTGCTGGGAGTATTTTGTTCAAAATTGCCTCCATTGTCTTCTTCATTCCCAGTATGGTCCACCGGTAGGTTCAGGAGTGGCGCTCAGGGCTCTGCCTCTCCCCTGGGGTCGGGTGGTGGTCAGTGTCTGATATCTTGATCCGGAGCGTGACCGACGCAGAGACTGGTGGTGACCCCCTCTTGTGGCTACAGCGACCCCTTTGGGAGGCGGTAGGTTAGTGCAGGGTAAATCCTGCGTGTGCTCGCCTGGACCCACTTCATCAACACACAGCGTGGCTCATCTTAGCCTTATTAGAGCTACCGCCGCATCAAAAACCAAGGGCTGATGTGACTGAGAGTATAAATCTGCCTCGACCTCTGGCCAGGAACTTAACATTAGCTAAATGGTCGATGTTATCAACAGCTGGCTTAACATGAAACTAACACATTTCCCAAAACAAGTAACAGGACTTGAAGACTGAACATGGTTAAGTGGCATAGCCTTCAAGTTCAGCCTTTAGCCATAGGTAACATGTCTGTTTGGGGCAGAGCATACATTTTATGAGTAAAATGGGTAATTTGAGACAAGGGATCAAGTACAGGAAGGGACCCTAATTTCAGTTCTGGTGGAAGGGAGGCTGGTGGTTCAGATGGTGAATGGGGTTGGTACCTTAGAGGGTCCTTGGGGTGGGGGGTGTATGTGAGGCTCTTACAAGCTGACAAAGGAGGGAAGCAGATGACATCGGTCACTGTGGAGGGACGAGGACGGGACAGACTTCCCAATTTGGGAGGAAGTGAAGGCAAAGAGCAGGAAGGGACAAGCTTGGGGTCAGGATTGTGTTTTGTGAAGTTCCAAGCATCTGAGGCAATCCACCTCCTGGTTTTGCAAAGCATGGATATTAATAAGGGTGATTAGTAACCATGATGTGTGGATAATAAGGGGATGGTTAATTGTCCTGGTTATGATGAACAGCAGTCACTGGGAGAGGGTGGGGGAGTTGGGGGCCCCCAGCATACACACACACAGAGTCGCA
Organism: Anoura caudifer; assembly: GCA_004027475.1. NCBI lineage: Eukaryota > Metazoa > Chordata > Mammalia > Chiroptera > Phyllostomidae > Anoura > Anoura caudifer. The sequence goes on from PVKU01000107.1 coordinate 16,926, forward strand.
CACATGTGGGAACTGTTCTTGCCTGCTGCTTACGAGACTGCAGTCAGCAAGCTAAAGGGGTATCAGCATTTTTTTTAAACTAAATAAACTTTTAAAAAACAAAAAGTTTATTTATTTATTTTTAGAGAGGGGAAAGGAGGGAGAAAGAGAGAGAAAAACATCAATGTGTGGTTGCCTGTCATGCGCCCCCTACTGGGGACCTGGCCCACAACCCAGGCATGTGCCTTGACTGGGAATTGAACCACCGACCCTTTGGTTCGCAGGCCAGTGTTCAATACACTAAGCCACACCAGCCGGGGCAGTATTTTTTATTTATTATAAAAATTTTTACATTTTTTAAATTATGGTTTTTCCATTACCATTTATTCCCCCTGTACTCTCTTCCACCTCCACCCACCTCTACCCACCCTCCTCAGGGTATCAGTATTTTTAAAGATTGAAACCAATAAGGCAGCAGAATTTTGAAATTCACTTATAATTTCCTTTTATACAATTATAAAAGAACACATGTTCTCAGCAGAAAATTTGGAAAATACAGACACATTTGGAAAATACAGAAGGAGACAAAAACCACTATAAATATTTTGGTATATATCCTTCTAGTCTATGTGTATATAAACATAGCCATAAACTATATTTAAAACAAAACATAATTAGGATTATATTCTGCACGGTACTTGATAACTTGGTGGGGTTTGTTTTTTTTTTTTGACTAACATACTTCATGTTCACTTCTTTATGCCATTGAGAACAGTCTTTGAGAATATGATGTGATATCTTTTTTAAATGAGGGCACAATATTTTGAGCAAGGAGGAGCCTGTTAGTAAAGAAGTCTATCCTGCCCTGGCTGGTGTAGCTCAGTGGATTGAGTGCGGGCCTGCGAACCAAACGATCGCGGTTTGATTCCCAGTCAGGGCACATGCCTGGGTTGCAGGCCAGTTCCCGGCAGGGGACGCACGAGAGGCAGCCACACATTGACATTTCTCTCCCTCTCTCCTTCCCTTCCCCTCTAAAGATAAATAAAATCTTAAAAAAAAAAAAGAAGTCTATCCTTTCCTGCCTCCTCCTTGGAGAGGCGGGGACCTTCAGGAGTGGGGGAGGACACTACTGGGATGGGGCAGATAGCTCAGAGCACTTCTGTGGAGCAGGAAGTAAGGCAGCTTCATGGAGGAAAGTATCTTCTGAAAATGTTTGTGGGTTGTTGTTGTTGTTTTTTTTTCCTCATGCTCAGTTGGGGAGAGACAAAAGCCACATCCTTCACTGGGCACAACTAGAGCCCAATGCCAGTGTTAGTACATGGTCCTGGAGATATTTTACACTCTTCTGAGCCTCAGTTTCCTCATCCGCATGTAGAAGGAAACAGTCCCTCCCTCTCGCCCGCCTCCTGGAGGGCTATCACCAAGGGCTGAGACACAAGCCCACTTAGTAAGTTGAAGACTATTGGCTCCCATCAAGTGGAAAGAGAGCAAACCCCCGGGTTATGGGGCAAGGGCCACCTGGTGACGGGAGGCAAGTCCATCCTCTCTTTGGGGCTGACTTTCCTTGTGGGGATTGTGGAGTTGTACTTGGCTGACTCTAGTCTCCTTGCAGGGGTGTCCAACCTCTTGGCACCTCTGGGTCACACTGGAAAAGAAGCGTTGTCTTGGGCCACACATTAAATACACAAACACTAACAAAAACAAAAAATCTCACAATGTTTTAAGTAAATTGACGATTTTGTGTTGGGCTGCATTCATGGCCATCCTGGGAGACATGCGGCTGGTGGGCCGCGGGTCGGACACCCTTGTGAGCTTCTAGTTCTGACTCCAACTTCTGCTGGGCCCAGCTGGGTCCTGCTGTGGAACTTCTGGACCCCTGGCTGGTGCCAGGGTGAGGAAATGTCAATAATGCCGCTGCCTTGAGGGCCCTGTATTTGGGAAGAAGTTTACAACTAGAGCTATAGAACCTCTGTCCCTTGGTTGGACCATTGAGGAGGGAACATATTCTGGTTTGATGGCAATGAGGAATTGAGAGTGTCATCCTCCCTAAAAATGGGAAAGCAATCACACAGCAAGGAATGTTGGCCTGGCCTAAGAGCTTTCCCACCAACACAAGCAGCCTCAGCTCCACAAGCAGCCAGAGCTCTGAGGCCAGCTACCGCCGCCTCTGCAGGGCTTGGTATCCCAAGAGTTCATGGACTGAAGCGGGGGCAGGGGCCATAGGACCCCTGGCACTTCTATACTCGTCACTGTGCCGGGATTCTTATGTACGTGTCATTTTCATTCACTCATTAATTCATCCACTCGGTAAGTGAGGGTGACCCACTATCTGCTTCACATACAGCATTCCCATTACCTACAGGCTCTGTGATGAGGGGCCAGGTGCTTCACCTCTCTGTCCTCAACATCCTCCTCTGTAAAATGGTGCTGTTAAAATGACAGCCCTGGCTGGTGTGGCTCAGTAGATTGAGCACTGGACTGCAAACCAAAGGGTCACTGGTTCGATTCCCAGCCAGGGCACATGCCTGCTTTGCAGGCCAGGTCCCCAGTAGGGAGCACACAAGAGGAAACCACACACTGATGTTTCTCTCCCTCTCTTTCTCCCTCCCTTCCCCTCTGTCTAAAAATAAATTAAAGAAAAATAAAATAAAATGACCTATCTCATCGTGTTGATGGGAGGAATAAAATGAAATAGTAAATTTAAAGTGTGCTGAGAACAATGCCTCAGTCATAGTCATTGCCTAATAAGCTATTGGCTGTCACCATGGTCATCATCACTGCAGCCACTACTGACTGTTCCGTGCCAGGCACTGTGGACAAGGAGGGGACCCAGATGACCAGGACAGACACAGTTCCTGCTCTCAGGGAGTGGGCAGTCAGCTGCAGTGAGCCTTTAGGTCTGGACACTGCGCTGTGTGAGCACAAAGAAAGAACTGCTACCTTTTTCTGGGTGAGCAGGGTTTTAAGCAGCAGCCTCCTCCATCCCCCACTGTGACTACCCCAAGACTGGGCCCAGAGTGCAGCCTCCTCCAGTCCTTCAAAAGCCAAGCCAGCCCCGCCCCCAGTCCCCTCCTGCTGTGGCAGCATGCAGGCTGTTTGGAGAGGTGACAAAAAATTAAAATTAAAGCTAAATTAAAAAGAAGATTCCCATTTCCTCTCTCCATCGCACTTTCCACCTTAATTTTATCGCATCTTCCTTCTCGTTTTATTGACTTTTAGAAGCATTGCCACAAGATTTAGTGGGAGCAGGAGGGGAGGTAATAAATGTGGTACTCCTTTTGCCTTCAATTAATGCCTCTGGGAACTGGGGCAGGTGGGGAGAAGGGAGCCGCTTCTGAGTTTGAAGCCCCTAGGAGGAGAGAAGCTCCAAGACCTCAGAAGTGGGGGCAACAGACCTGTTTCCTGGTGACTCAGAGAAAGAGAATCAGTCCAAACCTTGCAAATCGGGCCAGAAAACCACACACCAGATTTACAGGCTCCCTGGTCTGGCTTTCCAAACAACTCCAGAACTCCCCTCCCCCAAACTCCACCCATATTTTCTGGGACAAAGATTCTCCACCCACCAAACAGATCTTTATTTAATTTTATTTTATTTCATGCTCTGTTGGTGCAAGGCAGTTTTTCCTCCTCTTTCCACTCTCCCTCCTTTCCTTCTCTATTTTATTTATTTTTTTTGCTGTCCCCCCATCCCAATCTCTAATATCATTTTCACCCACCCACAGTGACGCTGCGTGTAATTTTCTTCTGACCCTAATGGCTCCGGTTTCCCCTCAGTATTTAAGCAGAACAAGACAGAGGTAAGTGGCAAATAAACATCGGTTCCTATTTACCCTGCCAATTTCAGTTGATGGTGGGGAGACTGCCTTGAAATTAACTCTGCTGTGGAGGAATGTCTGCCAGGCTCCAGAGCAGCTGGCTCCCTGCGGCCCATGACAGCCCCTTCTGGTTGTCTGCCTGGGTTACTCTGGAGGATTGGGTGGGCAAGTGTGGAGAGCTGGTGCCCAAGTTTTTCTTGGCCTTGGCCTTTCACCTCCATGGACCAGTGGTTCTCCCAGTGTGTGGTCCCCTGGCCAGCAGTAGCTGCATCACCTGGGAACCTGATAGAAATTCAGATTCTCCAGCCATCCTAGACCTACTGAATCAGAAACTCTGGGGGTAAGAGACAGCAGTGTGTGTGTGTGTGTGTGTGTGTGTGTGTGTGTGTGTGTGTGTGTTTAAACAGCTTTATTGAGGTATAACTCACATTCCATAAAATCCACCTGTTTAGAGCATACTATTCAAAGGTTTTTTAGTAAAATTATTGAGCTGTGCGACCACCACCACAAGTCAGTTACAGACATTCCCATCACCGCAGTCAGACCCCTGGTTTTTACAGCCAGTCTGCTCCCCACCCCCCGGGCAGCCTCTCATCTCTGTGCTTTCTGTCTCCACAGATTTGACAGTTCTGGGTGTTAGAACTTCTGAGTCTGGCTTCTCTGAGTAAGCATGTGTTGTTTTGTTAACAGATTTATTGAGATAGAATTCACATACTATACAATTCACCCATTAAAAGTGTATGATTTGATGGCTTTCAATATATTCAAAGAGTTGTATAGCCATTACTACAATTAATTTTAGTACATTTTTATTATCCCCAGCCCCCCCAAAAGCCCCTGTATCTCTTAGCTGTCCCCACCAAATTCTCCTTTCCCTCAGCCCTCATTAGACAGCTGACTCATGATTAGGCAATCATTAGTCTGCTGTCTATCTCTAATAGATTTGCCTATTCTGGACATTTCATGTAATATGTGATCCTTCGTGGCTGGCTTCTTGCACTTAACACAATGTCACGGTTCACTCATGTGGTGGTAGCCTGTGTCAGTAGTTCAGACCTTTGTATTTATTCTACTGTATGCGTATGCCACATTTTGTTTATCCATTCATCACTTGATGGACATTTGGGTTATGTCCACTTTTTGGCTATCATAATAATGCTGTGAAAATTATGCACACAAAATTCTGTATGCATGAACATGAGAAATCCAAATTTTAATCTGATCGTGCTAAAAATTTGAGAACTCACTGCTCTAGGCCTCATCTTTGTCTCCCGTCTGGGTCTTTCTCGCACTCTCCCATCTTCCCACAGCCAGTCTTCCTCCTTCCATCCTTTGAACAAACGTGAACAGCACTTGCTGTGTGCGCCAGATTCAGGTGAGGGCGGAGGCTGGGCTAACAGGAAGCGGGAACTGGTGCTCCCCGCCCTCATTCCTGTCTCTGAAGAGCAATTCTCAGACGCCCACGCAATGGCTTGTCGACTCCTGCCACCTGGGCCTGTCCATCCACCCAGTCTTGGCACAATGCACCCCTCTCACAGTTCCCCGCATAAACCAAGCAGGCCTGCAGGCCCAGCGCGGTGGAGTCTCTCACATCCGGTCTAACCTACTTGCTGGAGCGACAGTGGATATTTCCCTAATTTAGGGCTGCCTTGGCTTTCTCAGCTGGTAAACTGAAGGTGATGATGCTGGCTTTCAGGGACGCCTGGATGGTGTAGGTCACTGGGCTGACTTTAAGTCCCTCCTGTTTCTACATCCTGCCTCGTCCCTGCTCTAGGTCCAGTCTACCTTCCTTCCCAGGAACGCTCTGCTACTTCCTCCCTTCACAGCCCTTGCGTGGAGCCACCGGGTCCAAGCCGAGCTGTGTTTGAGGTGGGCTTCGTCCCAGCCTGGGCCAGGCCTGGGTACCCCCACTCACCGGTCAGGAGCCCAGGCCCTCATCCCAAATGTGAGAGTGCCCTATTCTCTCAGCCAACAAGAAGCCAGCGTGCCCCCTCGGTACCCGCTCAGCCCGGGGCCGGGCGCTCTGCTGCGGCCTTGGCTTTCGCCCCTTGCCCCTTGGTCTCTTTTTCTCCCCCTTCCTTCCCCTCTTGCCCCGCTCCATCTCGGGATCCGTACCTCTCTTTCTGGCTGTGAGGGTAGCGCTCAGGCCCGCGCCACCCGCGCCACCCGCCCCAAGTTATAGCTGCTCATTAGCGTGTTTGTTTTTATTGGACGCACAATAACCATAATGGGTGCCGGCAAGCTCTCTAATTACAGCTATGAATATTCATAGCGCGGGGGTAGCTTTGGGCAGGGGGACAGCCAGGGAGACGCCCCGGGGAGGGGGTGGGGGACACCGGAGGGTGCTCCTCTCGGGTGCCCTGAGGGGTATCCTGGGGGTGTCCTGGGGCACTGCGCTGGTTTCCAAACAGGGCCAGCTGGAAGGGTGGGTGGGAGATCGCCGCCCCCAGCCCCAGAGCCCACAAACCAGAACACCCGCTACAAACTTGCCTCCGCTGCTGTTTCTTTTTTTTTCCTTCCCTTTCACCTTGACTGCTTGGCAGAGTATCTAGTGGGTGATTTGGGAGCCAGAGGCGGCCCCACCCGGTGTGCGGGCTCCGCCCTGCTTCCTACTTCCCAGGCCTCCACCTAGGGCTTCCTGGCCTCTATCTGCCTCTTTTTTTTTCTCTCATCTTGGTTTCTTTTCTTTGTCCCCCATACCCACGACTGTCTGCCACGGAAAGTTCCTGTGATTCAAACTCCTGGCGGGGACGACGGGGCTGGGCACCATAAAGGGGAGCGAGTGCCTGGTGAATTAAGAGATTTAGTCACTTGTGGAATGACTTTATTTTATAGCGACTTCCTCCCCGACTGAGTGATGTTGCGTGCATTGGTTGTATTTATAACTTAATAGCTTTTCTCAATTTTATTATACTTTTTATGATACTTGTGGCTTTATGGGACTTAATAATTTTTCTCAGATTCATTAAATTCAGCTGAGGATGGAACTAATGACAGGAGCAGGTACCAGATTCCAACATGACGAGCCAGCAGGTAGGGTCCCGCCCTCCCTGTCCCTCTCAGGCCCTGGGCCTTTTACTGGCTGGCGATGGTGGTGGAGCCAGGTCTCTGCGGGGGCCGTGGCCCAGTCCTCTCAGCTGGGACCTGGGATTTCTGAAGGGGACCTGCCTGAGAGACTCCTGCTCTTTCCCTGCAGGGTCATCCCACCTTGGGTCATGGGCAGCGTCTGACCTGCACTTGCTCTCTCTCACTCTTTCCCACACCAATTCCTAGAACCAGAGACACTGTGAGCCCAGATGTCCACCCTCCTCATTGTGCATAGGGGGAAACTGAGGCTCACAGAGAGGCCACGACAGAAGCAGAGAGAGGCAGACGCACATCTTCTCACTCCCTGTCCAGGTCCCTTTTTACTGCTCTCTAACGACTCCCAGCAGCAGCTTTGATTCTTTAGCTTTGCCCCCAATTTCCCTTCTGCCCCCCAATTTTATGTCCTGTTAAGAGCCTTAGGGGGAGAATATAATCATAATAGTTAACATTTACAGAGCACACGCTTTATGTCTTTTAATCTTCACAACGGCCCTGCTAGAGTAGCCACTGGTATTTCTCTCCATTTCACAGATGTGGCAACCGAGGCACCATGGGAGCAAACCATTCACTCAGGGTTGTAAATAAGAGGCGGAGCTAAGACGAAGAACGACTCAAGACCTTTGTACTTCTCAGTGATTGCATCTATGCCGTCAAAGCTAAGTGGATTATTTGTAAAATTTTCTGATGTTTTCTCTCTCCAGGGATTTTCTTTTTGGGGGAGGAGGAAGGTGGGTCGGAAGAGCAAATAGTCTGGAGGATAAACCGATCAGAGCAGGAGCTCTTTATTCCAGGGCTGCGATCTTGGTCGCCAGAGGATGTGGGTCAGCTGTGGGTGGAGAGGATGGTGGGTGCCAGTGCCCTCCCCCCAGTGTCTCTGTCACCCTTGGGACCCAGGGAGGCAGCCGCTACCATTTGGTGGATGGTTGGCTTAAATGGACTGCTTTGCCCCTGGCCTGCTCAGGATCTCCTAGGGCCCTGCAGGCCTCTACTGTTTCTGAGGCTCCAAAAAATATAAAAATGAAGAAATGCCAAACGAAGTTACAAAACTGTCACCTGATTTACATGCCACAAGTTAACACTTTAACTCACAAAAGACCATGCATGTAACTGTGCTGCTCATGACAGCATTTCGGGACTGAGAAAATGATGAAAGTAGATAAGCTCCACGACAGCAGGCTTTCCGGTCCCCTGTTCTGTTCCCCCCTGTAGCTCCAACATCTGAGGCGATGCTTAGCGCACAGTAGGGCCCCAGCGTATTTGCTGCTTCTGTGCGGGGTGAATGGTGCACTTCCAACAGTGAGGGCAGGTGAGACTCCAGTTTAAAGAGAAATACCTCCTCTTTAAGAGAAATACCTTTTTCTTTCAACTCTGTTGGAGTGTTCCTGTGGCTGCCAGCATAACCCCTTTTGGGGTTCATGACCGAGTGTAAGTTGGGGACTTTGGTCCAGAGTGCAGTGTGGCTATCCTGCCCTCCTCTCTCCCAACTCTTGCCCCATATCCATGTTGGTGCTGCCACTCTGCTTTCCTTCTCAGCCCTTCTCATGATCTGCCTCCCTCAGGAAGACTTCCTGGGCTGATCTTGCCAACCCATAACATCCTGACCCTGTTGCTTAGGGGGCCTGTATCAATCAGAGGCTCCTGGACTGTTAGTGGGGGAGGGAGCCCTGGAGTTCTTGCAAAGGGGCCTTCTGATCCCTACGTGTACCTACCACTGCCACCAACAGAGGCTATGTCTTGTTTATGTCTGTATTTTTATTTTCCCCCCAAGAATATGGTGATGAGTAAAATTAAAATTCTTTTAAAGTGTGCCTGGATTTATTGTAGATTCCGGTCATTAGGCCCTTTCTCAATTTACAGATGTTAAGAAGTAGACCCACCAGTGTGCTCGTGAGCGTCTGTTGCTGGTGGGGTGTCAGTAACTTTTGGATGCTAACAAATACCTTTGGAATCTGAGCCCTGGGACACCTGCTTCAGAGGACACTGTCTTGTTCTGTTCACGACCTGCCAGGTTTACCACTCACGTGGCATGGCCAGGGTGCGGCATATTTGTGCTCAGAAAGTGTGCTCAGTTTCCCAGATGTAACTGACAGGAGTAAGCTCCCTGAGTGCAGTGGTGGAATGGGGGGAGGGGGGGTGGAGCCGGAGGGCCTGGGTTCGAGTCCTTGCTCTGCTTGTTAACTATCGGGTCATCTGGAGCCTCTTTAAGCCTCAGTTTCCTCCCCTGTAAAATGGATGGAATAAACCCCAGCTCCCTCAAGGGGTGGCAATGACCAAGAAAAACCTTATAAATGGCGAAGTGCCAAATCAGTTGTCACGGTGAGAACCATCACCCTTCCGATCCTTCGCGTGCATGCAGTGGGCACCCTGCAGGTCTGTTGGATGAAACAGGAGGCACAGAATCACCAACTAAATGGAAAATGAAGTGGTCCTCTGGTTCCCACCTCGAGGCTCCCCTGGCTGGAGGGAGGGCCTTGCCCCAAGCCTACCCTGCTGGGTGCCTCCATTACAGGCCTCAGGTGCAGGCCTTCAAGGTGCATTTGTAATTTTTATTGTTATATCTTTTAATTTTATTTTGCTTTCCCCGCTGTCTTGAGCAGGGAAGATAGGGAGCTGGTATTTATGGCTGCTCCCGCGACCCACCTCTTGGAATGTATGTATCAGTTAATTTAATCTCCCCTGGTTTTATTTAAACTGTTTTTCCTGATTCACTCTCTTCATTCTGCATCCGCAACTCCCCTCCCCTCTCGTCCCACCCTCTTTTCTGTGTGTTTCTGGGCCCTGTCCCTTTCTTTCTTCATCTCCCTTTCCCCTTCTCCTCCTCCCTTCCTGCATCCTTCTCTGCCCCCTCCTGCCTCGCCTCTGGGTTCTAAAGGATGAAGAGGCCTCTTACACTCAGATTGCTACAGTATTTTCCTGGTTTTTCTCTCTCTTTCTCTCTGCCCTGTTGCCTGATTGACATTTACAAATTACCCAGCTGAAAGTGTTCAATCCCTGACCCGCCTGTTTCTGTTCAGCAATGAGTCAGATTTGCAAGCATTTTGTCATATAATTACTGCAAATCCCTTGAAAATTTCCACAACAAGGCCAGATGAATGGTAATTTGGGGGCCTCCAGCCTGCAGTTGCCTCGCCAGTGGAGGATGTCGGAGGCCAGAAATGCAAACCAGTGCCCAAGTCCTTCGTATTTATTTATTTACTTGGGGGGTAGGCGGGGCTCCCTGGCCGGTTTTTTTGTGTCCCCTAGAGCTTTCTGGGAAAAACCTGACTGGTGCAGACACATGCACACTTCTCACCTTCCTCCTTGTGGTGCGTGTGCTGTAAAATATTTGGATTGGGAGATTTATTTGCTTTACACGGGTGTGTTTGTGCTGATTTTATTGTATTGACTGGGTGCATTTTTTTTCTGCGTTCCACTACAGTTTTATTGTGTGCCAGTCTCGGGCATACATCACCTGCATTGTTTTCTGCAAAAATTATACCCCGTTTCACCGTGTCTTGATAGGGCTTCCTACATTGGCACCTAAGCAGGGAGATGCGCTGCTGCTGTCCCTGCCCCGCTGCCTGGGGCTGCCCGGGTGGGGCAAGTGGGGCACTTGGGGCTGAAGACATATGTATGGGCACCTACGTTTCCGTGGCTGCCTCTGCGTCCTCGAGACCTGGGCAGGGGGGTGGGTGATGGAGGAAGGGATTTGAATTGGCCATGGGGGAAAGGTCAGTGGTCATGGGGTTCTGGGTGGAAGAAGCCACAGCTGAGCAGTAGGTTGAAAAGGGGGTGAGGTCCCCAAAGAGGGGGAACCTGTTAATTTGTCTGCTTTCTGCCAGCAGTTGCTGGATTCGTTCGGGGAGGATTCGTGGCCTTTCACAGTTTCCCCTGGGGACCAATGGGCGTGGCAGAAACCATGACTCCTGATACCTTGTGGCACATCATTTACAGATGGGGGAGTAGTGGTATGGAGGGGTGTGGTCACTTGCTCTGGGTCACAATGTAGTGAGTGGTGAGTGGGGATTGGAGTCTACGACTACCTAATGCCAGGGCCTCCCTCCTGCCCCTTGGGGAAGCCCAGGAAGAGGGAGGCATGTACTGGGGTTGGTGATTTAAGGCAGGGGGCTTAAAGCTGCAAAGGGTTAGAAATTATCCAGTGCCTCTCCCTGAGAGATGGGGAAACTGAGGCCTGGGGAGGTCAGCAACTGGCTGAAAGATGAGCAGCCTGTGTGCGGTCCAGTGGATGGGCCTTATTTTCCTTCTCCTCCTGGAGCCGCTTACAGGGCTGGGATCTGACTGTTGGGGGGCTGTCTGGCCGGGCTGTTGGCCCCTCCATGGTGTAAGTTTCCGTGTGTGTGAGAGTGAGCTGACTGTGTGGGCTGTGAATTTGTGCGTGTGTGTCAGGGAGGTGACTGTGTAGCTGTGTAGTGTGTGTGTGAGTATGCGCCTCTGCGTGCATCGGGCAGAGGGCAGGAGACAGTGCTGCACCTGATTTGGTGGGTGACATGGATCACCTGAGGGAGGCCAGGACCCCGCTGCCCCCCCAAGGTAGCAGTAGCCTTGGCCCGTGGGCTCCCCTTCTGGGTAGAGAGCCTAGCGGCTCCTGAAGCTGCCTCCTCTGTGACAGTGCTTTGTGGAGGCTCGCTGGTAGATTTGGGTCTGACCCGTTCTCAGGACTTGCACGGTCCCCTTCGAGTTTGCACCCACATGCTGAGTGGTCAGGGAGCACACAGGAGATGCAAAGGGTCGCTGTCAACATCTCAGCCCCTCCACCCCTCCATGCCACTTTTTTAAAAAACCAAAGATCATATAATTAAATAAAAAACAAAATCTGCCTTCTTATAAACTCGTGGTGAAATCCCATTTTTGAGGCAAGCCTGTCATATCATATCCAGAAGTGTTTTCCTTTGGGTGTGAGCCCTGTCTTCCAGTTAGTAATTGTTTCTGCTGTTACTTCAGGAACTTGTAAGAGCAGCCCACCTCTGGGATGGCCCTCTGGAAGGAAGCTGCTGGAGGCTGAGGTGGCGGCATGTGGAGGGTGGGGGGCTCCAAGCCCAGCAGGCTCAGCTTGCTCCTGGGGACAGCCCCTGGAGATGCCCTGGACACAGGGACCCCTGCAGACGGGGCCAGGGAGGCCCCTGTTCCTCAACCCGCAGATAGTGGCTTGAGCTCTGCCCTCCCGGACACAAGCACCTGTACTTGTGACCCGCCCCCATGTGCACAGACGTGCTCACACCCATAAACATGTAGGCACCTGCTTAATTGTGTGAACAAATGCATGTCGGCTCTTGTACGTGGTGGGCACTGCTTGCACATGTGGCTGTGCAAATGGTGTATATAGAAGACTCCACCAAGTTGAAGTCAGCCTGCGGCTTCCAGCCTTTTCCTCCCAACTGTGGCTCTGAGTGGCCCAAGGCAACACCTGTGCCTCCCTGGGCCCAGTGCTCTCGAGGTGGGGGATTTGCCAGCCCCAGCTCTCTGTGAGTCCTCCCTTCTCTTCTCCCAGTTGTTGGCTTCTCTCACTTAGGTTTTCCCAGAAGGAGGCATAAGGGGTCCCGCCCCCTTTCTGACCTCAGCCCCTGCGGTGACTCATGGCACTCAAGGTCCCCACCCTTCCTCTGACCACTCTCAGTCCCAGAGGCCTTTCCTCCTGGTGTCAAGAGCCCTGTGGTGTCCAGAGGAGAGCCCAGTGCAGGCTGAACTGACCATGGCTCTTCCCTCTTCTCAACAGCTGCCAAGGTCATGGCCAGAACAAACCTGAAACTTGTTTGGCTGGGAAGCTTTAGGGGGTCTGATGGGTGCTCCCACACCAGTCCCGGACCTCCTTTCCCTGTGGATCAGTTGCTGGCAAATGTGGCTCATCCCAGCCTACTTGGAAGGAGGAGCAGCAGGAGAAAGCAGGATGGATGAGGAGTGTGGCTGCGGAGCAGGTGGATCCAGTGGGGAATGTGGGGGGTTCTCAACGCCAGGGTCATCTGTGCCTCCCTTAGGGTGAGGCTCTTGACTCAGTTTCCCCTGGCAAAGCCAGAAATGGAAGTATAAAATAAAGTTTGGGGACAGGGACCTGCTTTTGGTGTCCTAGGCAGATTTACAGAGCATTTCCTTCTTTACTCCCCCAAAATGAAGACCCTCAGTGGTGGGGAGAGAGGACAGGGCAGGGGAGGGTGGTAACCAGGGGCAACCCTCCTCTCCCTCCCTCATCCTGAGTTAATGCTACTGAAGAGCTCTCCAGGGCCAGTGAGTCACCCACATAATTATCCCTGGAGGTAATGGGCTTAGAGAGGCAGGGTGGGGAGGGGTTCAGGATGCTGGGTTTGTTGAGGCTGGGGGAGCTAGGGGGTCTCTCCTTCCGTGGGAGGTAGACAGGGAGAGGATGTGGGTGCTGGGAGGTGTAAGTCCCAGCTCCCCCCTCCCCACTTTCCACCCCATGTCTGCTTTTCCCACAGGAATTAGATTTGAGGGCCTGGTTAGTCTTCCATTGTCTGTTTTCAAGCGTCTGTGTGTGTGTGTGTGTGTGTGAGAGAGAGAGAGAGAGAGAGAGAGAGAGAGAGAGAGAGAGAGCGAGCACGAGCGCGCACGAGAGGGAGGGAGATTCAAGCGTTTTCTTGTTTGGGGAGGGATAGGAGAAACGGAGCGGTGGGCCCAAATTAGCTGCACACTTTTTCGGCTCTGCTCCTCTTCAAACTGAAGTTCTTTCCTTGGAGGAAGGTTTGTGGAGGGGGATGTGTGAGGTTAGACTCCGTCCCTTACTGGATTCAGGAGGAAAAGTATAATCTAGGTTTACAGCTTGCCACCCTCACCCCCAGGACACATTTCTGTTTCATGTGCGTGTGAGAGACAGACAGACAGACAGACACAAAGAGAGTCGGAGAGCTGGTAGGGATTAATTTGAAAAGGGCTTTCCTGGGAGCGGGGGAGGGGGCGATTTTTGAACATGGAGCTAGTTCCTGGGCACAGGGCCCCAGATCACAAGGCAACATTGGGGAGCAGGGCCCAACGGCTGGTCTGTCACCGTCTGGATGCGTCTCTGCCTCGCGCCAGCCTATCCCAGCTCCGGCACACATTTGCATTTAAATAGAGATTTTTTTTTTTTTTTTAATGAGAAGGACCCAAGGGAGCCCCCAGACTATTAAGTTTTCTTCTGGGGGTTGTGTGGAGCCTTCTTCATTCGCCCCTCCACCTCAGCCTTCCGCCCCTCCTCCCCCAACCGTCGTATTATTCAGCAGCAGCGTACATTCTGAGGGCCAGATGAGGCCCTGGCTGTGACAATCCGCGGGCACTTGTGGGGACAATGGGGCCGGGGCTTCTGGGAAGACAGAGGACACATAGTGCTCGACCCCCATACCCCCTTCCTCTTTGTCTGCCGAGACCAGAGCGCCCCACCCTTAACTCTTTGATCTCTCTGTGCTGGCCCAGGGGAGTGGAGGGCCCTGCTGGGGAGTCCTGCTGCCATCTGCAGGGGGGATGGCAAAATTCGTGTTTTCACCACGTTGGGCAAAGTGCATAACTAGGAGACAGGAGACCCGGTTGAGTTCTGGCTCTGCCTTTCCCATGCTGTTTAACCTTGGGCAAGTCGCCCAACCTCTCTGAGCCTCAGTTTCCTCACCTGTGGAATAGTGCTACTAATTAGAACCCTCCTCATGGGTGAGTGTGAGGCTGAGTGAGATAACGTGGTGATGAGTTTAGCACGGTGCCGGGCACACAGTGTGCCTTCAGTGATCAGACTGAGAGGACCAGGTGGAGTGAAATGCCAAGGAAAGAGTCAGACGCTCTAGCAGACGGAGCATGATGCAAAGATGAGAGACCGTGGTTTCCTGCAGTCCTAGTTGCAGGCTGTGAGGCTCTTCTGTCTGTGGCTTGAGCTTTCCTGATTATCTGTAGACTGGAGACTCTGAGCTAAAACTCACCTTAAAGTGTTCTTTGAGCATCAAATCATATAGTTCCTGGCACCCAGTAGGTAGTCAGTCAAGGTTAGCGCTCCTCCACTTTCCTCTCCACAGGGTGGGCAAGCCAGGAGGTGTTCTAGGGATGTGGAGAATACTGGGGAGGCCCTCAGGGGTCTGAAGCTCAAGGCGAAGGCTGTGGGTGGGCTGGAGGGCCCCCATCTTGTGGGGGGCTTGGGGGTTGAAAGCTATAGATGAGAAAGAAGGCCAGCTCTGCCCTTCCTTCCTTCCTTCCTTCCTCACTTCCTTCCTTCCAGGGACAGCCCCTGAAGGGTGGTGACACGGCTTTGTGGGGGGTCATGGAAGATGGGGGTGTCAGCACGCCATGGCTGATGGCTGAGGAGTGGGGGAGGGAAATTAAAGGAGAGATCAGCTCAGTCGGGCTGTCCCCGCCCCTCCCCTAGCTCCCATCACCAGCTCTAGGAAAAGGAAATGAGACCCGATGGGTCCCTGGGCACCTGGGATGGTTGGAGAGGGAGACAAGGTGGACATGCGTGGGGTGGAAGTGTGTATGTATGTGTGTGAGTGTGAATGTGAGCATGTGTATATGAGAGAGAGAGAGAGAATGTGTCACCTGTTAATACCCATTGGCCCCTCACCCCCAGCCCCGCTGGGATGCTGGTGGGCCCAGATCAGTCCTAGCATCTCGACGAGCAGAGTGACAGTGACAAGTTCTTTGATTAGAAAAGCCTCTGTGGTTTGATCCCCCGCCGGCTTGGACTTCTCCTCTCCCTCTTTCTCTTTCTCCTTTCTTCTCTGTCTCAATGTCTGCTTCCTTTCCTTTCTTTTTTATTTTTGAAGAAATAATGTCTCACAGGCATAGTTGAAGAAACCCTCCTGCAGGGCCTGGCTAGCTCATGAGGTGCTCCTGCGAGATTGAGGGAGAGGTGACCCCTCTCGGAGCCCCAGCCCCATGGGTGCAGGGCGTAGCTGGTGGAGGGCTCCTCTGTGAATGAGGACAGTCACCTTCCTCCTGGTGGACACAGCCTCATATGAGGGCCTGGCCTGGCCAGCCAAGCGGAGGCTGGCCCTCAGGCTCACTCACTCCCTTATGCAGTGAGCAGCCTGCACACCCCCGGCCCCTCCCACCCAGGCCACCTCTCTCCTGATGTGGTTGGCATCCTTTACATCTATGTTTTTATATTTCTTCCCTTTTCTCTTCTTCCTCCTCCCTCGCCTTCTCCTCCCAGAGCAAGTCTTATACAACATGCAAGTCTTTTTGCAGGCCCGCGTGTATCTTTGCATAGCAAGCACAGCCCATGTACATTATTATCTCTTCCATGCGACGCGCCTTTATGTCTTTCTCCCTGGGTAGTGCTTTTCAACCAGTGTGCCGCGGCGTGCTGGTGCGCCACAAGAATTTTTAAAATGTGCAATACCTGACTATTTAGTCAGGGGCACTGACCTCCTTTCCCTTAGATTGTCAAATAAAAAAATGACACGAGCCAACAATAGCCATCCAGTGTGAATGAATCAAAATTATACCAAGTTTTTCCATCAGATCAGAAAAAAAAATTTTAGTGTGCCACAGAGTTTTAGTAATTTGTTTGTCTGTGCCATGAGTGAAAAAGTTTGAAACTATGCATTGTACTAGGGCATGGCACACAGTAGGTGTTCAAAGTAGTGTAACTGGGTTGTGTGTGTCCATGTGCGTCTCTCTGTGTAGCTTAGCTCTCTGGAGCCCCCCAACCACAACCATCCCTCACCTGAATTTAGTAGGACAGGGAATCAGGAGGGCAACCCCACGAGGTCGAGGCCCTGGATCTTCCAGTCTCCTCCTAGCCTTTGCCCAGCTCATCTCCTCTTCCGCACGACACCCTGTCTTCCCCAGAGCACCCGAGAAAGGCGGCACCTTGCCCTGCCTGCGGTGGCCTCTGGTGGGCCCCCCTCTGCTTCCCTCCCCAGGCCTCCTAAGGCCTCCACGACCAGAGCAGGTAGGGCAGGGGCGGGGAGGGAGTCTGAGGCAGCTGGGCATGGGCTGGCGGCCCCTGGGACCCCTTTCTACAAGGACAGAGGCGGCACCAGCTGCTCCACAGAAGAAATATTCCCCAAAGTCAGAGTGGTCGTCTTGTATTTTAAGTGGCCCTTATTTATCACCATCCTCCTGGGCTCCCTTTTGTGGCAAATGATGATAAAAGACAGCGGTGAAGGGGGGCGCAGGGGCTGGCCCCGGCTGGCCCTGCAGCTGTCGGAGGTGGCAGCACCAGGGGAGTCGCAGACACACAGCAACACATGGGCACAGCAGCATGCACGCAGACATGTCCTCACACATGCACATGCAGTCACAGACTCCCAGTGCCCCCCCCACACACAGAGTGACATGAGCACAATGGCAACATGCTTACAAATGCTGAACACAAGTGTGTGCCCAGTGACACCCACCACTGTGAACATGCACATAGTCTGACACACACCCAGGGATGCACCCACATGTGTACACATATACCAACACATGTGCAGAGACAGACACATGCCAGCACCTACTCATGATATACACGTGCCCTCACCAGAACAAGCCTGCACTCACATGCCCGCCCCAGGCGCTTGCTCACTCCTCATCTCATCGTGCATGCGCACCCTTGACCTTTGGTGTGTCTCTGCACGTACCTGCTGTAGATGACCTCTGTGTGTGCGCCTCTAGATTAGGTCACTATTGCTGCATGGCAGCCAGCACACATGTG
Organism: Anoura caudifer; assembly: GCA_004027475.1. NCBI lineage: Eukaryota > Metazoa > Chordata > Mammalia > Chiroptera > Phyllostomidae > Anoura > Anoura caudifer. The sequence continues at coordinate 34,413 of PVKU01000107.1, forward strand.
TGTGCTCTTCTCCATGTACATACATTCACACATGTGGATGTGCAAAGGCACTCATAGTCCACCTGAAAAAACTCAACATCAACCCTTACCTCACACCATACGTAGATGTTAACACAGAATGGATCATCAACCTAAATGTAAGACGTAAAAGCAACACAACGTCTAGCCCTGGCCGCTGTGGCTCAGCAGATTGAGTGCTGGCCTGTGAACCAAAGGGTCACTGGTTCAATTCCCAGCCAGGGCACATGTCTGGGTTGCAGGCCAGGTCCCCAGCTGGGAGCCTGCAAGAGACAACCACACATTGATGTTTCTCTCCTTCTCTTTCTCCCTTCTCTTTCTCCCTCCCTATCCCTCTCTCTAAAAACAAATAAAGTCTTAAAAAACAACAACAACAATACAACTTCCAGAAGAAAACGTAAGACCTTTGCGACCTTGGGGTAAGTAGTGATTTCTTAAGTAGACCATAATTGTAGGTTGGAGTTGCATAGCTTTAAGCATGGGCTTTGGAGTCAGAAAACCTCTCTTTGATTCTTGCTTCATTACATAACTAACTGGCTGGGTTAACCTTGGGTAAGTTGTTTGCTTTTTCTTAGATGCCTAGTACAATGCTAAAGGTATTGTACTACCTACCTCTCTGGATGCCTATAAGTCTAGAGAGCTAATGCATGTGAAATGTCCTTTGAAAGCTGTGATTCACCATACAAAGATCAGCTAAATAGGAAAAAACAGTTTTGTGTATAGTAATTATTCCCACACATACACCTAGGCACACCCCCTAAGCCACAGTCCAAACCCACACACCTTTCTGCCTTCTCACTCAGGGGAGCCAGGGGTGAGGGGCATTTTGACCTTCCCCCTACTCAGGGAAGCCACCCCCAATTCCATACCCTTTTCCACATTAGCCACCCACTTGCCAATCAACCTCCCTCCCTAGCCTGAGCCCATTAGTACAGCTCCCTGGGGGAATTTATTTTTTAAAGGTTATTAGCAGATTATTGGTTCTTTATCAACCTCAGGCCCCAATCTCCAATCTCCCAATGAAACCATTGTCGCCTAATAAGATGCACTTGATAATCTCGGCATGGAGTGGAGGGCCTGGCAGGGGGTCGGGGTAGCTGGGAGGAGGGAAGGGTTAACAGCACCACCCCAGCCCCCACCCCCTCGGTCCTCAAATAGCTGAACTACTGTGTGTTGTAGTTTTCAACTGCAAATCATCTTTAATAGCAGACATCACGGGATGGCTCATTACATTAAGCTATTTTTCATGCTATCTCCTGTAATATCCTCTAATCCAATGCGTTTCAAATCACCTCAGGCTAAAATAAGAGACATAGCGATGTAATAGCCTAGTGTATTAGTGGGTTAATTGCCCTGTTGTACTCTTTCTAGTAGCTATCTCTGGAATGACTTCTATATTAATTGTAAATTGCTTAATACATTTAACTCCTTGCCACCGCCCCATCCCCTAACGAAGGAGGCCACTACCCAGTTACTTGATGGGAGGGGGTGGGTATGTGTGTGTGTGTATTTTGTGGGTGCTTCTTTGCCACCCTGGTTCCCCTCTCTCTGCTCAGCCTCAGGCTTTGAACATCTCAGACTGACGAGTGGAGGGGAATGAGACAGCATTTATTGAGCACCTGCTATATGCCAGGCTGTCTCACCACATGCTGTCTCCTTGGAGCCTCACAAAACCCTGAGTAGTGGCAGTATTTTCCCCATCCATCATGTGACTTGTTCAAGGTCACCAATCTAAGGCATCATGAAGCTGGATTTGCACTCAGACCTCAGGGCTCCTAGAACCAGAGTACCCGAGAGTGGGGCAGGACCCTGGGACTCTGACACTGGGTCAGCTGTGGCAGCCTGGGCCTGGCAGGGCTCCTGGTCTGGAGGGGAGAAATTCAGCCCTTGGCCTGGGAGAGGCCTCCGTCTCTCAGGGAGAATAGAAGCTTGTATTCTGGGGAGCCCCCAGTCTGATGGGGGCACAGATCCTCTGCCAAGGGGAAGCTCCCAGGAAAATGGGGGACACAGTCCCTATTCTGAGGAGCACCCAATCGGATAGGAGGGTCACAACCTCTGCCCTGAGGGAGTCTCTAGTCTGATGAGGAAAACAGTTTGTGTCCTGGATAACCCTTGGTCAGATGGAGGAGAGACACGGTTTCCCAGCGATCCACACGGAGGAAAACAGAATAAGGTGCAGGTGGATGCGAGGGGAGGCAGAGGGAACAAGCACCGCTAAGCGTGAGGGCGGAACTCAGACTCGCAGCACGTCGGCGCCTTCGGGCCACGTTGGGGCGGGGCCTAAGCTGTGCGCAGTGTGTCCTCCTCTCCCTTCCTGGGCTGACCCCCTCCCCCAGCGCTGGCCCGTGCCCAGGCCAGCGCAGGGGCTGAGACCTCCTCACCGCGGTTCTGGTCCCCTGCACCAACAGCCCCTCCCTGCTCTGCCTTTCCGAAGAGGGCCCAGAGCTGTAGTGACCAGAACCCGGGGTCTCTCCTGTATCCCCCTTCCCTTTTCCCTCCTTCCTCCCCTATGGGTGATGACAAGTGGGCACCCCTGAGAGAGAGGAAAGGAAAGGCGGGGGGGGGGGGATCAGGGAGGGGCGCAGGGCTAATGAAGCCTGGTCAAACCGAGCCACAAAGACAGGCTGAATGTTTGCCTTCCTCGGATTAGCACCTTTGACACACGTTCTCCCTGCAGTACGTGCGATATTCATAAGGTAGTTACTGCATTGAAAACCATTCACGTACAGTGAGCACCAAGCAAATAGTTGGGCAGGAGGCCTCAAGTTTCAAGTTGCAGGCCTTTGCGGTCCTTACCTCATTCTGGGCTAGAAAGCTAAACTCAAGGCTCTTGATGAGTTTGGGTGGGACCCTGGGGCCACCTGGTTCCTGAGAATAGGTCCTTGAGACTACGCACACCCCCCAAAAAAGAAGGAGAAAGAAGAGAAAGAAGGAAAAAGGATGACGGAAAGGGAGGGGAGGAATAAGGAAGGCGGAGGGGGCAGCGAGGAGCCCGGGAGGCCTGGTCTTCTGGGGCTTTCGGGGGGGGGGGGCGCTCCGCGGCGGGGCGCCCGCCCGGAGTCCCAGGCGGCAGCGGTGGCGGCGGCTTTGTTGGCGGCTAGCTCGGGAGCAACCTTGAGCGCGGGCGCAGAGACAGTGATTTAGGTGCTGGCATTGGAGCGTGAAGGTAAATGGCCACATTTCATCGTCAGAAGGTGAGCCGGAGGCGCCCACCCCTTCCCTTCCCCCAAGGACCCGGAGGCGGTGGGTGGGGGTCTTTGGCCAACACCTCCGGTGACCCTGGCTCAGTCCCCGAATCCCCGCAGCTGGGAGGCCGCGCCCCTCGCCCCTGCCGGTCCAGCTGAGCTGCCGACAGGCGGGGGCGTCCTGGCGGCGTCCTAGCCACGCTCTCCGGGGAAGCCGAGGTCTCTGGGACCGTCCCGGGTGGCTCCCTGGTCCTGACCTCCTCCCCAAGGGGCTTCAGGAGGGAAGTTGAGAAGCGAAGGCCTACAGCCAGAAGCAGGTCTGTGTGACTCCCCAGGCTCTGTTGAGGCCCCTGTGCCCTCAAAGCATTTTCCCAAGAGCTCTGAGCTCTGGGGGAGGGGGTGTGGCATCCAGCAAACCTTCCGCTGCTTTCACTGGTGGTTATACAAATAATGAAAATGACACATGCTCTTCATACTTCAAACATACAGGAACATGGGTGTGATTACATAACCCTTCACGTTGCCCACTCCATTCCTTCCTCCTTTTGGGCCAAAGCCTCCTTCCCCGACACCCCAGAGTTCCACTCCCCCGCAGTGCTGAGTCCCTTCGGCCCTCCTGGTTCCAAGGCAAGCACATGTGAGTGGTTTGTTGAGACAAATAATTTGATTCATGTTTTTTTTTTCCCCCAGAAAGAGAGGGGGATAAGAAGGAGGGCCACGCTGGGACATGTGTGCACTGCTTGTGCAGGGCAGGATCCTCCCCACCCCCGCCCCTCCGCCCACCACCTTCCAGGCTTGGGCAGGGCTGTAGAGAGAGGCAGAGTGGGGCGGAGGTGGGGAAAGAGCGGCCCAGGGCGTGCGGTCCTACTGGGGGGGCGGGGCCTCAGCCCTGCTGGTCTACACAGAGGCCTCCAGGGGACGGAAGGGAGACAGCTCCTTGGCTACACTTAGGGCAGTTCTTGTTCATCATGGCTGCCTTTTACTGGGCACCTATTAAGTGTCAGGTATACCTTTAAATGCCGGCAACCCTGTGAAATATGTGTTGTTATCCCCACTTCAGAGATAGGAACACCAAGGCTAGGCCCCTGACCTGAGACTGTTCCTGAGAGGTGGGGAGATGGGGGATGGGACCCGAGTTCCACTGACCTTAAAGAGATTCTGCTGCCTGGAGCCAGGTCCCCTCCACTCACTGTCTGTCCTGCTGGGGCCTAAGTTAGCCCACCCCAGAGCCCTCTGGGAAAGGAGGTTGGCACTGACCTTCCTGTGTAGTTTTCCCTTGGGCCAGTTCTCCTAAGGGGTCTGGGTGGGACCCTGGGCCAGGGCAGAGGGTAGCTGGGTGAAATGCATGGAGGTCTGAGTTCTCAGCTGTTCTGTGGGCTCCTGGCTAAAGGTTACACTCAATCCTAGGCACTCAGAAGAGCGTCACTCTGGGCTGTGACCTGTGAGGCCGTGGGCTCTGAGAGCCCTACAGGAAGGTGCCTCTGATGGGGCCTGGGGTGGGAGAGAGATCACCTTTGATGGCTGAAGCACTCCAGGAGTAGTCGAAGAAACCAGGTGGAGCCATTCCATGGGGGTGGGAGGCAGGTGCAGACATCCTGGGGAGTCCATCCCTCCTAGGAGAGAGCTGGGGGCTGGGGGGGCATGGAGCCAAACCAGCCATGGGACCCAGGTGCACACCCGCTGTGGTGGTGGGGAAGTGAGGCCCAATATCAGAAAACCCTAGTACCTCAGGCCCCAATTACTATGAATATTTCCAATAGCTGCCATTTATTGAACACCTACTATGTGCCCCAAACTGTGCTAAGCCTTCTCTTAATCCTGACAGCCACTATATGCAGGGGGAACAGGCAAGGAAACAGAGGCACAGGCTCCCCTCGGTTGAGACTCTCTCCCAGGCCAGCTTCCATTCTCATGGGGGTGACCCCACACTGCATGTGGGGGGCAGGCTACAAACCCTTTTAATCTCAGCACAGGGCCTGGCTCCTGGAAGCTCCCAGCAGATGCTGCTCTTATTATTATTCCTGGTTTTCAGTGTGTGGCGGTGTCAGGTGGGGTCACCTTGCCATTCAGGCCATTATCTCTGTGCCACGGGCCCTCTCTTCCTACCTGGGGTCTCAGGGCACACCTCTCCCTCCCACCTCCTTCTGGATCTGCCTTTGTAACTCCATCTGGCCCTTGGTCTGGGGAGCTGCATGCGGGAACATGTGTTGGTGTGTGAACATAATGGAGAGGGAGTGGGTGACTTCAGAGATGTCTCTTGTCCTGTGAAGGCGGCCAGGTGAAGTGCAGGGAAGGGTGGCCCAGAAAAGCCCTTCCCTGGGCACCGGACCTCTGGGCAGGGTCCGATCCTAGGTCTGGGTTTTTTCAGCCCCAGCCCACAAGGGAAGCTGGATGGTCACAGGGCTGGATGTGGGCTTTGTCAGGCTGACCTTTTTTCCTTCCATCTGTCCTCATGCTGGTGGGAAGACCAGGGGTCTCTCCTCTTTCTGGGTCCTCAGCCCTCTGCTGCCCCTACCCTGGTTCTTAGAATCATTGATTCACCCAGTGCCACACTGGGCAGGCATCCCAGATTCCAGCTGGTCCGACCCCATGGTTTGATAGATAAGGAAAGGAAGGCATAGATGGGGGAATGACTTGTACAAGGTCACACAGCAGACCAGTGGTAGGTGCACCATCTCCAGATGATGCTGGGGAAGGCAGCCAGCTGGGAATCTCCTAGGGCCCCTGGTTTGGAAGGACCCTGAGAAGTGAGGTACATCCCTCCCTCCTCTTTCCTGGGGTGCTGTCAGCTTGAGCTGAGACCAACCCCTCCCCATCCCCACGCACCAGGCGGAATTGTCTTAATGCAGCAAATTGTTCATACACATGTAAGCAAATATCTCCTCAAATTATCTCTTATCACCAAACAGACTGCGATGCTCACCGGCTGGAGGGCCCGGCTTGTCTTTCAATCCACTGATGAAGGGGAGGGGGCAGGGAAGGGGGGATGGCTGACACCAAAAATAAACCAGCGGAGCGGGGATGGTTGTCGCAAGGGGCAGAGCGAAGTTGTCAGGCGGCAAGAGCGTGTGAGGCGGCAGGACGATAATGTGGCATGACACTTCTGAAATGAGCGGCCCGTTGCCATGGTGAGCAGCCAGGAGGGACTGGCTCTCCCGAGGCTGAAATAAAACACGCTTTAAATGATGTTTGATTAGAATTTAGATCATGTAACCAAATACCTCAGTCCTCTTCCCTGTGCTTTTCTGCTTTTCTTCTCAATTCTCCCTTTCTTCCCCCTCATCCCCTTCCCTCCCTACCCCGGGCAGATACACACACACTCACACAAGCACACACCGTGTGCACACACACACACACACTCTTCTTCCCTCCTCCTCTCCCCCAGTTATTTCATGCCTTGGTTGGACCTTGTTTCAGAAAATCCAACTCAGAGCAGATGCCAGGGACCCCTTGGGGGGCCACAGCACGGTCTCTGGGTCACTGGCTTGGGTCTGCTCTTCTGCTCTAATAACAATAAATCAAAACAGTTCGAAAGGTTGAAGCCTCTCGTTCCACAGCCCTTTATCCTTCACAAAGCTCTTTAATTTATTCCTGTTGCAGGACTTTGCATACTTGCGGTCATACCCATTTACTAGATGAGGAGGCTGAGGCTCACAGAGGCCAAATGTCTTTTTTTTTTTTTTAATCTTCACCCAAAGACATTTTTTTCATTGCATTTAGAGAGAGAGGATGGGAGAGAGAAACATTGACTGGTTGCCTTTTGTATGCATCTGGATCGGGGATCGTACATGCCTGGGTTGGGGATCCAACTTGCAAACTAGGTACGTGCCTTGACTGGAATAGAACCTACAACCTTTTGGTTGCAGGATGAGGCTCTAACCAACTAGGCCACACCATCCAGGTCGAGGCCAAATGTCTTATCCATGATCACGCAACTGGTAGGGCATGAACCCAGCACTTCCGTCAGCTGCTTGTGGGTTCTTGGGAGAAGCTCTTTAGGAGGAAGGGCACACAGCCAGCTCTCCATCCTCTGGACCCTCAGACTTGTGCTTCTTTGGTGCATTTTGAACACCTACTTTGCTATTGGTTCTGGCCTGTGTGAACCCTCCGCAGGATGGGCAGAGAGGCCCTGACCTGCTTCTAGAGGCTTTGGGACACACTCTGTGGCTCTGGATTTATGTTATACTTGTGGTGGTTTTTCCAGGGCATGCTGCCCAGGTGGGGAAGATGGCCAGTCCTGGGGATGGAGGCGCTGCTGCTGACTGTCCCGGGCAGGTAACAGAGGTCCGGCTGGCACGTGTGGACAGGGCAGGTGGCATGCTCTGCAGAATCTCAGTTGCCCTTGGGGCCCTGGACCTTCTCAGAGGCCCTGGGGAGGTTACTGTCATCTTATTTCTGTGCCAAAGAGACATGGCTTGATCTAGTGTCCATCTTCCCCAACAGACCAGTATCTGCAGATTGTCTCTGTCATTATCAGCTAATCCCTCCAACCATTCAGTTCCTTAGCCTTCATATCCCTGTTCAGCGCCTACAGTGGGCTGGGACTCTTAGTACAGACAGGTCTCCACTTTCACAAACATGGGGGTGGGTTGTGGGCCAGGGCCAGGGCCCATGGAGACAGACACCCACGTGTGAACACAGGAAACGGGGCCACTGAGGTTGACCAGGGTGGGAGGGTTGCCGGGGACAGTATGACAGCCAGGCTGGGCATGCAGCTGCCACTTAGAGCCAGGCCTCCCCCTTCCCTTTTCCTTCTCTGTTCCTGTGTGGCCACTGCCATCACTTGAATCCAGCCCTTCTCTTCCAGCCCCCGGTCCCTGCCCTCGTGGTCTTCAGTGCCCCTTACCTGGACCTCTGCAGTCTTTCCTACCTGCTCCCCACCCCAGGCTCTCCTTCCCCAACCTTCCTCCACTGGCCACCAGTTAGCTTCCTGTAACTTAGATTTGACTGCTTCATTCCTGTTCTCCCAAGCCTTCTATGGCTCCCCAGGACCCAAGGACTCCAGCCGAGACCCCCCAGCCTGCTCTCAAGCCCCAACAAGGCCTTTCTGGACTTGCCCCTCTCCACTTCGGTTCCAGGTTGGTCATTCCTGGTGCCCTTTCTTATCTGCACCTCTGTGCAGTCCGAGAGCTCATCCCCTAGTCAAAGGCCTACTCATCCCCCCCACTTTTTTTTGGTGGACTCAGCTCAAGTCTTTGCCACTCCAGAACACCTTCCCTGCCCAGTCCCTCCAGAAGGCATGTGTCTTAGTTTAGGCTGCTGTAACAAAATACCATAGACGGGTGGCTTAAAAAACAGGAGTTTATTTCTCACAGTTCTGGGAAGCCCCCGGTCAAGGCACTGGCTGATTTGTTCCTTAGTGAGGTCCTGATTCCTGGCTTGCAGACGGCAGCTTTCTTGCTCTGTCCTCACGAGGTGAAGGGAGAAGGGGGGGCGCTTTGGTTTCCCTTTCTCTTCTTACAGGGGCACTGGTCCCACCACGGGCCCCTGCCTCCTGGCCTCATCTATCACCTCCTCACCGCCCCGCTCCCTGTACCATCACATTGGGGTTGGGGCTTCAACACATGAATTTTGAGGGGAACAAAAATTCAGTCCATGACAACATGTCTGTCAGATGCAGTTCCGATCCTCAGGTTGTCTGTTTCAGGTTATTTTCTCAATTTGTAAACTCCTCGAGGAACAAACTGTGGGTGGCAATAATCATACCTGATAATAACACCTACCTGCTGCAGGACCCAGAAAAAGTTTGTACCCAAGGAGCCCCAGGCTTTCCCTTTCCTCTGTCCCCAAAGAAGTTTCTGTGTTTGGTCGTCTTTGGGTCCCGGTTGCTCTGGCAAGGAAAATTGAAGAAAGCCTAGAAATCCCAGATTAATTTCCTTCCGAGAAGGCAGTGCGTCCCTCCTGGGTGGAAAGGATAGAAGAGGATAAAAGGCAGAAGGGAGAGCAAAGAGAGCCAGGCGCCTGCAGGCACTGGGTTTGGTGAGAGTTGAGGGGCGGCCAGGCAGTGTGGCTGAGCTGTGGGAGGGAGTGAAGATGGGGAAGGAGGACACTAGGAAGTGCTGCTTTGTCTGAGGAATAAGGATGCCCTTTGAGGTGCTTGCTAAGAACTGGAGCTGCCTTTCCTGTGTTTTGGCAATGGACTAACATTTTCTCTGAACGCAGCTGCACGTGGAGATGGGCTGCAGGGCTGCCCAGAGTTAGGCAGGTGATGCTCTCACTGCTGAGCCACCTGTCCTGGGGCCTGGAGCTCCCTTCGCCCATCTTATTTCTCGTTCTTATGGTAACATAGCAAGGTTGGGCTAGGAGTGCCATTTTGCTGATGAGGAAACTAAGTTTTAGAGACTTGAGGAACATTGAGTGGAGAGAGAGGAAGACATGGAAAATCTGGCCCTGACTTAGACCTTTAACCCCTGACCTTTATCTCCAGAGCTATATCTTAGGATGGGGCGACTATGGCTATTAAGCTTTGTGTTGTGGGAGATGAAGGAGGCTCCTCAGACTGGGAAATGATTATATCAGTTTAGCTCTGTCCACAGGGTCAGGCGTGGCCCAAGCCCAGGCCTCTGTAGCTGTCAGAGCCCTGATGACAGTGTGATTCTTTAGCTTGGGAAAGTCCTCCTGTGAAGTCTCAATGGGAAGGAATGGTGGTGGGGGGGGGGTCCTGGGAGACGTGCAGAGGGAGGGGCTGGTCCTGAGGCCTCGTGGCCAAGGACAGTGTCAATGCACAGCTCTCCCTATCAGTGAGCTTTGCCTGTTAGTACACAGGGCCTCTTGGGTAAGGGTACAATCTTACAACTAAGAATAACTTTATATGGGGGTGAGAGGTAGGGCTTGGTTCTAGGCCCTAAAGTTTAGCCATAAGGGGAGTCCCTGAATTTTGCTGAATGCCTCAGTTTTTCCACGGAGAAGTCATGCATGAAAGAGCCCCTCTCAGAGGGTACCACGGAGGTGCCAGTGATCTGAGGCTGTTTTGATGTGTGCTGGGGGTGAAGGGCATCATGGTAACTCTTCAGTACGTGAAGGCAGTGTGGACAGGTCCATCGACCGCCCCATCAGGGAAGGTGTCATCAGCGAGCTCTCTGCAGGGACAGGGACAGTAGCTCAGTCTACAGAGGGACAGAGCTGGAAGAAGGGGTCTTGACAGACAGAGGCTGTCATTCTGCTTTTCAGGACCCCTTGGGAGAAAGAAATCTTTGCCTCACACCCTCCGCCTTCTGTCAACTGACGGAGCCCAGTAATGAATGCTAGTCATGATAAATACAACAGCTCACATTTATTGTGGGCTGATCATATATGTCAGTCTTTATTCTGGGCCCTTTACCTGTATTAAATCATTTTGGCCTATGTAGAAGGTACTAGTTTGTTGTTGTTATTGTTGTTGTTGTTAAGGATTTTATTTATTTACTTTTACAGAGTGAAGGGAGGGAGAAAGAGAGTGAAACATCAGTGTGCCAGAGATGTATCGATTGGTTGCCTTTCACACACCTCCAATCGGGGACCAGGTACCCTGACTGGGAATCGGAACTGGAAACTCTTTGGTTCATAGGCTGTGCTCAATCCACTGAGCCCCACCAGCCAGGGCTAGAGGGTACTATTTTTATCCCGTCTTTACAGGTATAGAAATCAGAGCAGTTTCATGACTTTCCCATGGTCACAGAGCTCCTAAGTGGTGGGTGGAGTCGTGTCTCAGCCTCAGAGGGTCCAGAGCTCGTGCTGCGCTGTCCTGTCAGGAAGAGATCCTGAACCCTCGACGCTTCAGAGCGTGAGTCCTCAGCTAAAGGGCCCTCATCTACCCTACATGCCCACTCTAGGCAGAGGTCCCCTCCTCCCCACAAAGAAGACCCAGATTCGAGCACCCCCCACCCCTCGCCGGCTGCTATTCACAGCTTGTATGTTCTGGGGTGAGTTAGTTCATCTGTAAAATGGGTGCACAAACATTTGTGGAATACCTATTATATGCCACATTTAATTGAAACCTCACCACAGACTTTTGAGTTCGGCATTATTTCCTCTAATTCACAGCTGGGGAAGCTGAGGCACAGAGGGGTTAAGCGAATTCCCCACGGCCATACTGAAACAGGCCAAAATTGAACTGAGCCTGTCTCGTTCTGGAGTTTCTATGTCCTCTTTCCACTCCTCCTCATTCTTCAAAGTGTGACCCACGAAGCCTCGGTTCCTGGAGTGTTAAGTAAGTGTATGTGGAAAAAAGGGCTCCGTGATCAACTCAGTTTAGGAGTTTAGGGGAGGTCATTTTCAAAAAGTTAAGCAGGTTCTTTGCTGCGGGACTTCTCGGAGGCTTCCTCGTGCCTGCGTGCACTGGGTAGTCCCAGGACGAGCAGGGTCAGATTCACTTCTTTGCTGTGAGAAGTTTGTTGAGGAGAACCCTGCGGGAGACGTGTCCTTGGGACCCTCGTGGGGGAAGGCTGCACCCCATCCTGCCCCTTCCCCGGCCACAGAGACAGTGGTGACCGTGACGGCGGAAAGCGAGCCTCGCTGCCAGGGTGAGCTTTGTCTCCGCTGCCATGAGGTTTCTCTGTCCGTGATTTCTTGGAGGTTTTTTATTTTTATTTTTATTTATTTTTTTAAAGGATTTTATTTACTTATTTATTTTAGAGAGGGGAAGGGAGGGAGAAAGAGAAGGAGAGAAACGTCCATGTGTGGTTGCCTCTCGAGCACCCCCTGCTGGGGACCTTGCCTGCAACCCAGACACATGCCCTGACTGGGAACCAAACTCATGACCCTTTGATTTGCAGGCCAGCTCTCAATCCACTGAGCCACACCAGCCCTTCCCATATTTTTTATTTTAAGAAAATGGCCCTTCCCATTCTCCCTTGATCTAAGGCTGCTAATCCCTTTCTTGAACTGAGGGCAGTTCAGGCCCCTAGGGAGGCCCTCCCTGCTTCTTGTGCCTGCAGCTCCCCTCCGCTCCCCTCCTAGCCCTTGCCTGGGCCGGCCCTTAGGTTGCCCTCCCCTTCTCCTCCTTTGCCGCCTGTTCCTGAGGAAAATGAGAGAGGTTTGGAGAGGGGAAGTGCTGTGGCCAGGGAGTGTGAGACGGGGGTGCGTGTCTTTCCCACACGTCTGCCACAGCTCCCGCCACAGGACCCCCTTCTTCTGAGAAGCCCTCCTGGAAGGACTCATCCCCGAGGTCGGCTGGGCCTCTCTCAGCGCTACAACACCTGCTGTATAGTATACACGAAGTATACACGGCACAAAGCGAAAGGAAGGCTGTCTTTGGTGTTCTGTACTTATTTTTTAAACAGTTTTATGGTGGTATAATTTATATGACATAAAATTCATTCATTATATTTATTTTAAAATTGTTTATTATAATAACTTTTTACATAAAAGAGGACAAATCATTACAGAGCGATACATTTTTACAAAGTAAAACACCTGTGTAAACAGTACCTGCACCCAAAACAGAATCTCCCTGGTGCCTCCTCCCAGTTGTCGGTTCGGTACTCTCCTGACCTCTAACCCCGCAGGGGTTTGTTAAGAAAATACACTTGCCAACCTTTCCCTTTCCTTTTTTTCTTTTCCTCTTCCTTCTTTCCTGCCTTCTCTTACTACCTCCACTGCTTCTTCTACCCTGTCAATCCCTCCTTCCTTTCTTACTGGTTCTTCTTCCAAGTGGTTTGTTTGAGGTTTATTGGAAGAGAAGCAGCACAGTGCCCTGGGGGCAGGTTGAGGTGGGGGTCAGGGGCTGAAAGACCTGAGTCTCTGACTGCCCACTGCCAGCTGTGAGACCCGGGCTTGTGACCAAACCTCTCTGTGTCTCAGTTTTCTGGTCTGTGAAATGGGAATAACATGGCTGACTCTAAAGGGCGTTGGGGAGATTAAGTAAGGTATTTATTTGGAGGTGAGACTTGTGGACATGAGCTGAAAATCACTGCTATTTATTGAGCACCTACTATGCACTAGGGCTTTACCTTTATCTGCATGGCAACCCTGCAAGGAGGACTTACTATCTCTATGTTACAGATGAGGAAATAAGCCCAGAGCTGTAAATCCTGCAGATGTAGGTTGGTAAGTGCTGGAGCTTGAACCTAAGGAGTTGGGCGGCAGTGCCTACTCTCCCAACCAGCCTTGCATTCACGTCTTCTGGGCCACGGCCATTCACAGCCTCCCAAGGTCTGGCTGTGGCTGTGCACCGAGTACTGTCCTCTGGAGTGGACATCCTTTGTCATGGTCCTGTCCTCTGACAGGGCCAATCACAGGGCTGTCCCCCTTGACATGCTGGGGACATCCTTCTGGGGCAAGGGTGAGGCCTGGGGAGGGGATGAGTTTCCCAGGGGAGAGCACCGAGGGGACTGCCTGGTGGTAGGGGGTTCAGACCCCACTGGCTGTGGGCCGTGCCTGGGCCTCCTGGAAGCACGGGCTTCAGCTCAGGGAAATCCCAGAGCCCTGGGCAGGGGGTGGCCTGCCGGGTGACTATAGCCACCACCCTAGGACACTGGGGAAGAGCAGCGTGGACCCTGTGGACTCTCCTTGGGGGGCACTGTCCTGCCATGGGGTGGAGGGTGCCAAGCAGGGTCAGGCAGGTCAGGCACGGAGATGCTAGGGACTCCTTCAGCTGGGACAGGCCTACCTCCCAGACTGGTCCTGGGCCCTGAGGTCTCCTCCTGCCTACCTTCCAGAACCCATGTGCCTCGGTGTAGCCTCAGGGTGGTGGGCAATGCAGGCATGCCCCGAGTGCCTCAGCAGGGCCCTTGCTTCTCCCAGGGCTTGCCTGGTGTGCTGACTTCCCCTGCCTGCCTGCTGGCCTCGCCTGCCCCTGCCCTGACCCCCCAGTTCCCTGGGGCCAGCCCGAACATCTGTATCCATCTTGCCCCAAACTCTGGAGATTCTGACAAATTTCCTTTCATTGCTTCCAGCCATGTTATTTAAAGTAATTAACCTTAATTTATAAATTTTTATATCAAACTGCCTTTTAACTTTTAGAACTGGCAGGAGCAGCCTTATCCCTGGGCTCCTAATAGTTCTCCATTTAATCAAAATTCATCCATCAGGTTCCAGTGTTAAATCATCTTTTAATTGGGAGTTACACTCTGGTTAATAGTTTTATAATTCGCCTCCTCTAATAGTTTTTACCACAGGGATGTCGACTCCATTTTTCCTCACTCTATTACTGCGGTTCTGCGGGGACGGCTTAGCGGCCCGCCTCTCCAGCCTCTGCTGGTCGCCTCCTTTGTTCTTGGTGGTCTCATTAATCCCCTAGAAGGGTTCTCTTTCCTCCTCATTACTAGGGCAGGGCCGCTCATCTCCTCCGCCTTCCGAGCTGTGGCCGGGCCTGCTTCCCTCCAGGAGAAAGCCAGAGAAACAGGAAGGGAGAGAGGGCGGTGGAGGCAGCAAGGCTGAGAGAGACACGCAGGGAGAGAATGTGGGGAAGAAGGAGGGTTCTGGAGGCTGGCAGGCCCGGCCCACGTCAGAGGGGCGGTTCCCTGGGAGAGAGGAGCAGAGGAGTTTGGAAATGGATGTGGCCCTGGCATTGGCTCTGTCCTGGCCCCCGCCCACCACCCTTCGGCCTTGCCTGCTCCTAAATGGGAGGTGATGATGCAGGGAGGAAGGTGGCCTCACCTGAGACCCCAGCATGGCTGGGGCTGGGGGCTTTCTGGAGGTTGGTTGGCAGGGGAGTCCAGGGCCACTCCCATCCACTCTGAGCTGCTCTGTATTTGTTGCTCCATCAAAATATTCAGAGGAGCCACTTGGCTTCCTGACAGGCAAGAGGGAGGGAAAGACTCAAGAGAGAAAGGGAGGAGGGAAGAGAAACAAAGGAAGGAAGACAGACAGGAGGCGGAGAAGACAGATTGGGGTCCTCCTTTCAGGAAGCCCTGGTCTGTGAGCAGACAGGCCTCTGGGCACATGCACATACGTGTGCACACACATGTTCCCACACACCCACACACTTGCACAAGCCTGAATCCAGCCCTAGGAGCAGGGAGTACAGGGGTGACACCGAGATTGGGGGCCAGGCCTGGAGTCTGTGGGTGGGTGTCTTTGAGAAGGCTCTCGGGGGAGGAGGGACCAAAGAGGGATGGGCACTGGGCACCGAGGGCCGGGGCTGAGGCTGCAGACATGGGCTTCCCTGGGGAAGGGGGACTTGCAGGCTATCTCAGCCCCGCAGCATCCCTCCTCAACCATCTCCCCTCGGTGACGTTCCATCCCAGTGGGTCACAGCCCCAACGGAACTTGGGTCATCTGGGGAGTGTTACATTCCCGATGCCCTGGCCCCAGGTCATACACTGTGGTGGTTTTAAAATATATCTGCAAATCTGTTGATACTTCCCCCTTCTGAAGATGGAATCAAAATCCCTTCCCCTAAAATGTGAGCTCCTTCAAACACACACACACACACACACGCACACACGCACACACGCACACACACAGCGGAAGTAGCATGTGTGATTTAGGAGGGTAGGCACTGGGTTTCTTCTCTGCACTCTTTTGGATCACTCACTCGAGGAGAAGCCAGCTGCTGTGCCACCAGGAACTGAAGCAGCCGAGTGGAGAGGCCCACGTGGTGAGGGACTGAATCTCCTCCTGACAGCAGGTGAGGAGCTGAGCCGTCCTGCTGACAGTCAGGTGAGCGAGTCCTCTCGGAGGCGGCTCCTCCAGCCCCAGTCTGGCCTTCAGATGCCTGCAGCCTTGGTGGTCACCCGCACTACAGCCTCAGGAGAGACCCCGAGTCAGCGCCTCCTGGTGCGTTGCTCTTGAATCCCTGACCCTCAGACACCATGTGAGAGAAGAAATGTTTCCAGGAGCTACATTTTGGGGGGTACTTCATTATGCAGCAGTGATAACTAATACACATTCATTCCATCAGCATCCCTGGGGTGGGGCAGGACACAGGGGTGTTTAAGGTACCCTAGGTGACACCGGCGTGCACCCTGTGTTGAGAACCGCTGCCCTAAGGCCTGTGTGTGCTCGTGAGAGTAGGTGTGCATGTGCAGCTGGGCATGTGCACAGGCCATGTGCATGAGGGTGGGTAGAGGCACCATGTCACGTGCGTCTGCCGGGAGGCACGAGTACCAGCACCCCCTGTGTGTGTCCCTCTCAGAGCGAGTCAGCGCGTTGCCCTGGGTGCCTGCATCAGGGCCTGGCTCAGGAAGGGCTGGGTCATGGGGAGGGCTGTGGAGGTCTTATGGCCAGACCCACATGGACCACTCACCACTTCCTCTCGGAGCCCTCTCTGGGCCTCAGTTTCCCCATTTGTCCCCATGACTGAGGGCATGCAGATTGCCATTCTGCCCAGTCCTTTGAGGAGGCACTATGTGAGCTGGCTCCATGCCCCCTGGCCTGGTTTTGGCAATATTTTGGTAGCACCAGGACTTCTATTGCAATGGCTCTTGGTGTAATGACATCTGACCTTCAGCTGTGCAGACATGAAAGCAATCAAACGTGTGGCCACCCTGTTGGACCCGACCTGAAGGAGGGATATCCCTGGGATCGGGTGGGGACAACATTAGTCATGGCTGGGTTAGGGTTTGGGGCTTGAGGCCAATAGTCTTGCCCTCCTAAATGCCAGCTGGCTGGGGTTGGCAGGAGAGGAGTTGGTCTCTGCCTGGCAGAGAGTGGAGGTAATCACTTCCGGAGAAGGAAGCAGAACAGTTTACTTCCTTTTCACTGAGGAAGGCTGGTGGTTCCGGCTGAGTCTAGCCCCTTTCCACCTGTATGCCCTTGGCTGGCCTCATATCCTTGCCAGGCCTCAGTTTCCTCATCTCCTTTGCCAGGCATTATGCCTGCGACCCAAAAGTTGTCAGCAGCACTTGGGTGCCAGCTCTGTATTCTAAATGCCACATGGCCATCTGCAACCACACAACCCTTGAGAGAGGGTGACCGTTGCCCCCACCCCCCTGCCCCATGCAGATAAGGACAGGGCAGCTTTAAACTCCCAGGACACTTGCCAAAGGTCACACAGGATGGCAGTTGTCCAGCTGTGATCCGAACCTACTTCTTTCTGTTTCCAAAGCTCCATCTCTCATCTTCTTTCCATTCCCTCACTTCCTGCTGAATCCACAGGGTGCACCTGGGAGCTGGGGTTTACTATTGGTTCTACAAATGAGCAATGGAGATTCCCAGAGGTTAAATGCTGTATCCAAAGCCCTTCCACTGACAGGTGGCCAAATCTATGCTCAGCCCCAAACCCCTTGCTTCCTCCTGCCCTGGTGACCCCTCACCTCTGTGGGACATGGATGCTTTTTGTTCCTAGTCTCTGTGTTCTTTGTGACCCTCTGTGTCCCTGAACCAGCCTCTGATCTCTAGTGACTGCCAATTGGGGAATTTTGTGACTTGTAGGGTCACTGCAGAAGAGTGCTTGTTTGCTGGGCCCACAGTCCTGGGGACAGAGCTCTGTGCAGTGGCATCTGAGGGTCGTTATTGGAGTCACAGACCCTTTGGTACATTGTCCAACCACGGTCCTTCCCTTTGACAGGAAAACTCTCACCGAGCCCATTTTGCAGGTGCAATAGCTGATGCTCAGAGAGCCCGAGTTGGACCCTGTGGTCAATGAGTGGGAGCTGCTGAGGCCGGGCTGGCTCTGGCCTCTGGTGGAATGAGAGGTGAGTGCAGGGACAGGGGAGGGCGTGTGTGTGGAGGAAGCTCATGCAGACCTGGCTCCTTGGGGTTGAGGAGCCAGTGAGTGTGTGTAGGAGTGTGAAGGGGGTGGTGTGTGTGTGTGAGTGTGAAGAAGGGGATGGTGTGTGTGTGTGTGTGTGTGTGAGAGAGAGTGTAAAGAAGGGGATGGTGTGTGTGTGTGTGTGTGTGTGTGTGTGAGAGAGAGAGAGTGTGAAGAAGGGGATGGTGTGTGTGTGAGTGTGTGAAGAAAGGGGTGGTGTGTGTGTGGCAGTGTAAATTGGGGACGGAGAGACCCCTTGGCCCTTCCAGCACCCTCAGTTGTGGGATGCAGGCTGGGGCGATGTTGGCCACGGATTTGCCCCTTGGCCCACTTTGCTACCTTCCCAGTGGGACTGTCATTGAGCCCAGAGGTGATGGAACAGCTGAGGGGACAAAGAGGGGGACCTGGCAGAAGGGAGGGGACCGGGGAGAGAGGTGGTCCCCTGGAAATCTTGGGGCTTTTAGCACTGCCAGTTAGGGTGGGGGTGGTGTCAGACCCCTGCCGGCCCAGAGAAGGAGGTGCTTAGTTCCCCGGTGGGTGAAGTGGGTGAAGTGGGTGGTGGAGGGAAGGAGCAGAGAGGAGGCAGAAGGCTTGGAAACTCCCCGGAGACATGGAGACAGGGACTCAGAAACAGGGAGAGAAGGAAACAGACCAGGGAGCCCCAGGGGCAGCCCAACCTGCAGCTGCAGATGAAAACCTGGCCCGAGAGGCAGGCTGGCATCCTTGGAAGGGTGGCAAGGTTTCCTCTCAAGTCCCTCTGGGGGTGGGGGCGTGGCCAGGCAGGGCTTCTCCAGGTCAGGGTCCCCCCTCTTCTCCCACTCTGGTTCCAGGCTGTCCCTCCTCCCCCAGCCCCTCCCACCCGCTGGCTCAGGACCTGGGAGAAGCTGCTGGTTCTTAGATGCCCAGGACTATAGGCTGCCAGGCTTCAGCCTCTGAGGACTCACCCCTTGTCTGGCAGATGCGGAGACGGAGGCTCAGATTAGCTGAGTCGGGGCTGGGCTCGGCTCACCTCCTTCAGCTGCCGTTGAGAGCAGGGCACAGCCTGAAGCCTGCTGGTGCCCAAGTCCTGGCTGATTTTTAGTTTCCTCATCATCCTGGGAGGAGGAGGGAGCCGTCCAGGTGCCCTTTTCACCCTCAGCAGCACACCAGGAGGAAGCGGGGGAAGGGCAGGAAGCGCTTCCTGCCCTTGTATCAGGGGCATCCCAGGCCAGTGGCGTTTGAGGTGCCTGCCCTTTTGACTCATTGCTGTCTGTAGAGCAGAAATGATTATTCCTATTTTACACGTGAGGAAAGTCAGACTCAGGTTAATTAGTTTGCCCAAGGTCACTCAGCTGGTGAGTGTTGAAAACTAGGATTCGAATCCAGGTCTGGCCCCCAAATCTGGGCTCTTTCCACGCTGCTGTGCGCAAGGGATGAGGTGTGGAAGTGGAGAGACAGCAGCCACTCTCCAACTCGGTCTGGAGGGAGGGGCACAGGTGGGGGGGCATTGTCTCTGTGCAGCGGGCCGGGCGGGCAGGCACCCATGTGTCCAGCCCAGAAAACCTGGGTTAGAGCCCTGGCTTTGTCACTTTCCATCATCGGAAGGTCCAGTCCCCTCTGTCTGAGCCACAGAGGGATGGAGTGGCTGTGAGGTGCCTCCTGGATGTTTGGTGAGTGAATAAAGGAAAAAGCAAGTGAAGGTGTGAGGAGGAAGCCCACTTCCTCTAACTTGGGTCTAAGGCTAGAGTGCCACATCTGACCGGGGACAGAGTCCCTCCCTGTGGGGATGCAGCCCCTGAATCTCTGCCCCTCTCAGCCCTCCTAAACAAGGCCCCCATGCGTCATGTAGAGGTGAAGAGATCCAGCTGACAGGCGGGTGCTCATACGGGGCCCCCGATTCTGATGGCTGTCTATCACACATTGGCACTCTTTCCCCTGTGAAGTCACCTTGAGACCTCTCTTTCTGGGCTAGGTTAGTTGCTGTTAATTAAACCAATTGTTGGCCCTAATGCCCATCCCATTAACTTGTCTTCCAGACCTATTAATCACCCACCAGTGACGGGAAGGGATGGGCAGTGTGAGTCAGGGTGGAGGGTCCTGAAAACCAAGCCAAGCCGCCTCATGGGCCAGAGAAGGGCCTGAGAGACTCAAGTCCACCCCTCGTTTCCTTTGGGGGGTCTTGGAAACTTCCACTGCAGCCTCAGAATTCCTGGAAGCCCACTGGGTCTGCATCCCATGAGGTCCGACTGAGGCCTTTTGCCTCCACGACTCTTGGGACCTGGTTCCCTTCCAGCTTCCCTGCAGCAGGGCGAGCGTGAGGGAGGAGGTGACTTCGTGGTCTGAGGTCAGGGCCAAGAGCTGCCCGAGGTCAGAAAAGAAGGCCTGACGGGAGTGAGAGTTCCGGTTGGAGAGCCAGGTTACCCTCACCTGACTAACGCATACCTGTCCCAGTCCTCTTCCCTCTGGGGCTACCTAGGGCTCCCCAAATACCTCACTTCTCTGCTCAGGCCTTCCTGGGGGTGGCTGGACCTAGAGACAGATGCTGGGTCCATGTGGGGGGCGGTAGGCCTCCCTCTCTGGCCTTCCTCCTTCCCTCCCAGCTGGGCCTTGCCCCTCCCCCCAGTGTCAGGGGCCAGCTGGGCAGGGAGGGAGCTAGGGTGGGGCCAGCAGAAGGTGCATAAATCATTATTGGCGAAGACCTCAGCCCTGAGCCTCGGGTGGAGGCTGCTGCTTACGGTCCAGGCCAGGGCATAAATCATAATTCCTCTACAATAGATCCTTTTGCAGCCGCCATCAGGAAAACTGTGTTGGTTTTATCGATTTTTTGACATGGGGGCCTAGGCAGCGGGAGGCTCCTGAATCATTATGAAATGAAACTGATTAGGAATTCATGGAATACTAAATAAACTTTACGAGCCCGTTGTAAGTTTTTTGATGCATGGGGAGCGGAAAATGAAAACTAATGATATAAAAATTACACAGCGTGCTGAGTATTATTATACCGCTATTGATTTGTTTCAAACTGTACATCAAAATCGAAGAGGGCTGGGGCGGTTCCTGCCGTGATGCTGGGGATGTTTGGGCTCTCACCGAGGCTGGAAGGCTTTTTTTTCCCCCTTCTATTTTTATTTTTTCTTTCTCTTTCCTTTAGCCTCCCTGCTGTAATCTGACTCCTTTCTCCCCACCTCTCCGCTCCTCCAGGGAAGGCCCCAGGGGACACCTCGCCACCCACCCCACAGCAGGGGTGGCCTTCTCCTCAGCTCAGAACCTGGATGTTGGCTCAGCTTGAGTTCCTGGCCTCCAGGAGTCTTTCTCTCTGGAGCTGCATTTTCAGTCTGTGAGTTTCTCTTTTTCCCTTCTGCCTTCCTCCTGTCTGTCTGGGGAAAGACAATTTGCTTCAGGGAGAAGAGTTGGAGATCCGGTTCCTGTAAGCACCTTGCTGTGTCACCTTAGGGATGTCACTGTGCCTCTCTGGATATAAAAAAGACTGGACTCATCAGATCAGGGTTTCTCCAAGTCTGGTTTGTTGAGAGCCCACAGGTCATCTTCAGAGCTGCATCCCCTCTTAGGTGAACTGGCTCCAAACCTCGGGGGGGGGGGGCCTGGGAATCTGCATTTTACTAAATATCCTGAGTGACTCCCGTGAACGTCGATATAAACCACCATTCCCATTGGTCACAAGCCAGATGTTTGAGCTGCTTATCCCACTGGGTTGTCAGAAGTGGCCTCAAAGCTGTGAATGTTGACTTCTGTATTAGTTAGCTCTTGTTAGTTTATGACACAGCAACAAATAATCCTCAAATCTCAGCGGCTTACAGCAACATGAGTTCATTGTTTGTTCATGGTGCATGTCTGCTGTCTGCCTTCATTCTGGGGTTCAGACTAACAAAGCAGCCCCAAAGACATGATTTTCGGTGGCAGAGGGGAAAGAGTGAGAAAGATGGTGGCGATATGTGATGCTCCTAAAGTTTTTGCTTGGACATAGCACCTGTCACTTCTGTTCCCATTCCATTCCCCCAAGAGAGTCTTATCATCAAGGCCAATGTCAATGGAGTGGGGAGCACACGCCTCCCATAGGAGGGCGGGTACCAGGAACAGGGCCGGTAGGGATGGCTTGGGAGAGAACACAGTGGATATTGTAATGCACCCTACCATAGCCTCCTGCACTTGGACTTCGGTTCAGGCCACCCCAGAATTTGGGGTCCAAGACTTTGTTTGGATGGAGCAGGAGGTTTGTGCTGCTACTTTACACGGGTGTGACCATGTTACACAATCACATGTCTCCATGACAGTCATCCCCTGACTTCCTCTGTCTACCCTGAGATCCTGGCCACCTTCTTGGTGGTCCTCAAGGGGTGTGGCTTCAGCCCTTTGTCTCGAAGTGTCTTCATTTCCTTTATTTCTGCCCCTCTGCCAGGAAGTCGCGAAACACCTGCCCTGGTTCCTCAGTGGAACTGGAGTAACTTCTATAAAACTGTCCTTTATCTTCTAAATTCAGAGGGTAAGTTTATATTTTGTGTATTAATTTTCTTAAAGTGGAACACGCTCAGTAGCTTTCTTTTTAGCAAGCGCCTCACTTTTTCACAAGAGAGAACTTGAGTTATCTTTTTGCTAGTATTGTTCTCACAAAGTTCAACTTCGCAGTAGCCTGAATCTCAGAGATTTTGGGCTCTCCCCCCCACATACCGCTTGTCATCCCCAGAACCACACTGCTGCCCAGCTCCAGCATGCTGGGCGGCATTCTCAGGAAGCCCGTTTATGCTTGATGTCCAGCGATCACTTGTGGGGACCCACCACATTAACTCGGGGCTGGGAGATGTCGGGGATTTCAGTGGCACAAGGCTGGCCCTTGGGGACCTCAGTGTCTCTCTGACAACACATACACACACACACACACACACACACACACACACACACACACACACACACAGTATAGTCTGCATACAAACCTCTGCAGAACTAGGCAAAATGGATCACACGATGGTTCAGAAATGACTCGGGAATAAGAGTCTTAAGGTTTGAATTTGAATTTCAGTTGTGCCTCTAATTGGCTCTGTGGCTTTGGATGTTACTTAAAACAAAACAAAACAAAAAAAACCTGGGGTTCAGTTTCCTCCACCATCATAGAAGGATTCGAACTCAATCCATCTGAGATTCCTTCCAGGGGGTTAGAGTGGGCAGTGGTTAGCACACCAGCACAGTTCCCACGAGATATGGATGCCTCTATCAGTCCCAACTCTTTTCAGCCGGGGGAAAGAGGCTGCTACAAACCGAAACTCAAACTGGCTTAAGCAAAAAGGCAGTTATTAACTATTGAGGAGGCCAAGGGAGTCTTCAGGTACAGTGTGGTCCAGAAGTTCAGAGAACATCAAAGATCTGTCTTCACCTGTCAGCTCTCCTTGTCTTCCTCTAGGCTGGCCTCTTTCTCAGCCATGCTCTCTCCTCATGGTGACAAGATAGCTGCCAGTAGCAGTAGACCCACATTCTAATGGTTCAACAAAGGGAGCATCTCCTTCCTAATAGTAACAGTAAAATTACCAAGACTGAATTTCATTGGCCCAGTTTAGGTCACATGCCCACCCATGAACCAATCACCATAGCGAGGGTCAGTGGGATGATTTCAGGCCCAAAGCTGTCTGGAGCTAGGGAATGGGCTCTGCCCCTGCAGAACCACATGGACTCACAGTGGGAGAGGGATGCAGGCTCCAAAAGAAATTTGAGGTATGGTTTCAAAAGAGACAGATTCTAGGCAGATGAAAGTTATAGATGTCCACTGAAGGCCCTGAGGTTGGGGGCAGGAGCAGTGGGCAGGGTGAGGCCAGAGTAGGTAAGGCTCTTCTGGCCCTAAATCAGGTCTGGAACTTTGGAGACAGCTGGGATAAAGCCCAAGGCTGAGGGTCAGGGGTTCTTCACAGTTGCAAGCAATGCTGGTCTCTAATGTTACACACCTGTGTTCACATCGAGTTTCACCTCTTCCCAGCTGTGTGGCCCTGAGCCGATCTATTCTCTGAGCTGAGTCTCTGAGGATTAAGTGAGAAAAAGTAAGTGCTGACCCCACCCTGGCTTCCAGAAGCTGCTCTAGTAAGGCTCCTTTGTCCTCTGGCCCTTGACCCTGGCCTTGTCTGCAGAATTCCTCCCAGGTTCTGCGTGGATGTGTCTGGTGTGTCCTCCTCTCTGGTGTTTCACCGAGGGCAGGGCTACATCTCGACCATGGTTGTCCCCAGCCTTGGCACTGTGCCTGGCATTGTCTGCAGTCCACGGCTGGCTATGGAATGGAGTAACGGGGAGCAGCTGAGTGGGAGATCCTCCACCAGTGGGACCTGAACATGGCTGGGCCCCCTTCCGCCTCTGCTCTCGCCCACGCTCACTCTGTAGACACGTCACGTACCTATCCAGTTCCCAAGGTCCAGGTGAGCAGAGTGGGTTTTGCTGAAGTTTTCCTGGGAAGACAGGGGAGCAGAAGACATCACACACCACACTTCACATTAATCACACCATGCCCTGGGCTTCTCTCCTTCCGGACAGCACTCTTCCCTCCTCTCCAATCCCAGTTTCTTAAAAGAAATTTAAACCCTCATTTTGCTTCCACACAGCAAAGTAAAACCCTAAAGGACGCAAATCACCTGGTCCCATGTGACATGCTTCATGCCCTTCTTTGATCGCTTGGTTAACCCCGAAGCCCAGAGCCGCCCGAATGGCTCAGACCCTGATCCTACGGGGCAGGTGGGCTCCTGGAGGACAAGGAAGCCCACTGCCTTGAGGTAAGTGAACCACCAGGCCTCTGTGCCTCCCCCGTGTTGATTCCGTGGGGCTCAGGCAGGGGACCTGACTTGCTCTGAGTCACCCAGCCCCTAGGCGGGGCTTTTCCACTACGCAGCAGCTGCATTGGGGGGTGTAGGTTTGGCTCCCCCTCGTGAGCTTTTGCCCCCCTGGGTGGGAGATGTTGGGTGGGAAAGGATTGCTCCTGGCTGGCTTTCCTCGTGGAGTTTGGGGCGCTACACACTTTGAATTTAGATGTGGCTCTGCGCAGGCCATTCATTCATTCCTGACCATATCGACTGCAGAATTGAGTGCTACAAGTAAGAAGGAGTTTAGCTATTATTCTCCTACTGATTTGATTTAATGTTTGGTTTATTCCTGTCCCTCTCCCTCCTCCTCTCCTCATCAGTTTGACATTTGCATAGTGTTTCCCTGCAGTTTTGTCGAACACGGTTTTGCTGGTAACTCCCTGCTTTGGCTTGAATGATTTTATTCAGGGAGCTTGGAGCCCACTGAGGCATTGTCTTCCCTCCCTACCCCAAACCGCTTCTTCCCACCCAGTGCGGGGAGGGGCACGTGAATCAGCAGATCTCCCTGTTTCTTGCCCCTCTGGGAGCCGCCAAGGGTTTCTGAGTTTCCTGGGTGGGCGGGGCTCTCAGGGTGCTCGTCAGTGCCTCCCTGCCCCTCACTGGGCAACCTCTGCCTTTTCATCCGGCACCTCTGCCCATGTCACCAAACCCTTAGGAGGCTAGAGCTGCCCAGCAGTGAGGTGGCATGTTCTGTCTCCTCTGTCCCTTGGTGCTGCCTTTCGTTAGAGGGGGTCCCAAAGCCGGGCTGCTCAGGCCTCAGGGTTCACAGAATACCTGGTTGTCCTAGTTTGATTTCGCCCAGAAGCAGATCCTGAGACAAGGATTCAGTGGATGTGGTTTGCGTGGGGGGTGAAAGGGGTATCTAGGGGTGGGTGGGATGTGGGACAGGGAAGGGTACCCGGGGGTAGTTAAGCTGAATCCCACCCCGTTCCCCAGGTTGCCCAGCATGCCTGAACCCTGGGGCGAGCACCCCAGAGATGACAGAGGATTGAGTTAGGAGCTCTCCTCCCCACTAGAAGGCTAGCGAGCTGATTGAAGAAGGGCTGAGTCAGCACGGGGAGATCTTCAGCAGAAATCTGCAGATTCCTGAGTCCCAGCTTGTGCATCCGGACCCCTCTCGGCAGCTGGCCCTACAGTGGAGCTAAAACCAGTGGGATGAGGTGATGGCAAGGCAGCTAGAAGCTCAAGAAGAGGTAGAAACATAGGCAAAGGCATCAATAATGCAATGATCAAAAGTGATCAAGCAAAGGTTGAATGCTCACCTGCCCAAGGATGCCATTGGCAGAAGGCAGGGAGCCAGCATATATTAAACACCTATTGTGTACCAGCCCTGGATATGTGGGACTGGAATGCAAACTCCTTAAAAGTCGGGGCCCATGTTTTATTTTCCTGTGTATTCTCGGGGTCTAGCATTGTGCTTGGCTCCTGCTCATAAAACCTAGAGTAACAGAAAAAATAGCTGCCATTTACAGTGACCTACTGGGCACCAAGTGACTTACAGTTATTGCAATGAATCCTTATGACAATCATCAATAGTAGGTATGATTGTCCCCATTTTACAGATGAGAAAACCAAGGCTTGGGGGGAGTTAAATGACTTGCTCAGGGTCACACATCTATGCGGGAACATCAGGTTTTGGACTCAGGTTCATTTTTCTTCTCAAAGTCCTGGTTGCCCCCAGCCCCCGCCCTTTGCAGTATGTCCCTGCATTGGGAGGGAGGTGGGACTACAGAGGACCTTGGAAGGCCCTCCAGCCCCTGAGATTGTCTCGTTAGCTGCCGTTCTTGTCTACTCCCCACCAACCGCAAAGAAAAGGAAAAGTCCTTTCGTCCTCCTCAGGTGGCTCGTGGCGGATTACTTAGCGCTTGACACGGCGTGTCTCTGTGTCACTGTTCCCGAGCGGAATTAAATCAGGACAGGAAAATATTAATTTGGAGTTGGGGATGGAGGCCGCTCCTTTCCAATTACTCTCCACCCCGTCAGGCTTATCCTGGCGCAAACAAGGAAGGAGGCTGGATTAATTGCTTTGGACTCTGCCCCACTCCAGTCCCAATTACTGGGCCGGCTTGGCTCCCAGCATTATGAAGCGCACTGCTGTGCAGGAAATTGTGTGAAATTTTAACGGATTTTCAGACTCAATAATGGAGCACAGGATTTGGGGCCAGCATTTGCTGGGCGGCTGGGCCCCCTGTGCCTCAGCAGAGGTTAAGCTGTTTGGGGTTTCTTTGTGTATTAAAGGATCATCTGGTTAACCCCAAAGCCCGGGGCCACCAGAACGGCTCAGACCCTGACCCTGGAGAACAGGGAAGCCTCCTGCCTTTATAATAATAATAACACCATTTTCTGAGCCTTCACACTTGCCAGGTGCTTACTCACAACATCTGTAAGCCTCATCCTTTGAAATTCTTATGCGCTCCCATCTTATAAAGGAGGAAAAGGGGGCCCAGAGAGGCTAAGTAAAATTGCACAAGGTTACCTGGTTATTTAGTGATGAAGCCAAGGTTTGAACCCAGGTCTGTCTCCAAAGACAGCACCACTCGGCCTCTTCCCTCTCCTTCTGTCTCTCCTTCTTAAGGGTGCCATCCTCAATGTATCTTTCCCACCACACTTGAGAGTTCAGAATCCTTTCTGCTACAACAGGTGCCCATGAGAGTTTTGTTGAGCTTCTTTGAACTTGGCTCGACACCTGGACTCCAGGATTTACCAAAGGAAAGGGGGTGGGTGGGCTGGGGCAACCTAGAAACATCTCTGAATCAGTGAGAACGGGCCTGTGTGAGCCCACCTGGAACCCACAGGGTGGAGTGGGGAGGGGAATGTGTCCCCAGTCCTATTGTGTAGCAGGTACTGCTTACCTGTGTTTCATGTTGTTTCTGTTCATCCTCACCATGACCTTAAGAAATAGGTGGCCTCCCCCACATCTGAGAATGGTGGAAATGGGACTCAGAGAGGTGAGTGGACTTGTCTGGGGTCACATAGCTAGTAAAGGATGGTGTGGTCTATGTAAGCCCTGAGCCCCAGCATTTCGGTTTTCCTTGGTTGCAGCAGGCAGGGCCTGGGTGCAGGTTTCCAGCTCCAGGGTTGCCACACCTCTTAAAGCCATGGCACCTGTGGCTTCAACAGTAGGCAAGATTCTACCCTTACGTTTAATATGTCAAGCTAGTAAAATTGGGAATGATCTGATGCAAGAGGAACGCTGGGACTCTGTATGGCTGCAGAGGAGTTGGGGGACCAGAACCGAATTAGCAAAAGGGGTGACTGACTAGGAGAAGGGGACAGTGGTATGGATCCTGGCTATGTTGCTCACAAATCTCAGACTCCAGTGGGGCCGCCATGTGGAAAGAGAATCAGACTTGGTTGTGGAGCCAAAGAGAAAGACCCTGGAGAAGGTAAGGGTGGAGGAGGGATGAGGGTGAAGCGCACGCACAGTGAACATCATTAGCTGTCTAATTCTCACCTGCCCCTTTTAGCAAAAGGGGAATTAATTATGCGCAGGGGATGCCCCGTTAATGGCCATCATTTAGTTTAATTTAAGAAACAGGCCTCCCGCTTCCTCCCCGCCCCCCAGCCAGAAACACCACCCCTGGCAGCTGCTTCGATCCATGGGGCTCCTCCTGGATGCAGGAGAGCAGTGGTTCTCAAACCGGAGCAGCCTCAGCACTGCCTGGGGCTCATCAGAACACGGTTTGCTCCTCCCTGCCTTGGGTGGTGTCTGAAAATGTGCATATCTAACAGGTTTCCAGCTGGTGTGATGTCACCGGCCTGAGGAACACACTTCGGAAATCCCTGCAGTGAAGGCAGGGTTTCAGGTAGTGCCAGCGAAGCCCTGAGAACTTGGCCCCTCCCTGCTGGGGGTCCTCTGATCTACTGCGGGTGCATAGCCATCTCTGCCATTTTACACCCCCAAGTGCCCTCATTTCTCCTGGCCCCTGCCCCAGGCCTTTCCGTTCAGAGAATGGCGGAATGCCAAGGGCCTAATTCCTTGACCACTCCACCTACCTGCAGCCCCTGCTAAACTGGATTCTGGGGACACCCTCTTGCTTTGTCCTCAGCCCTAAGCCCAGAAGGACCCAAGGGAAGCTGGACCTTGTTCTGCAGGCCTCTGCCCCCGCCCACCAGGTGGCAGAGGTCAGGCAGACGACATATCCGGAGGCCTGGCAGTGGCAGGGGGAGGCCTACCATTCATTACAGGCTGAACTGTGGTCCAGACAGCCCTGCCTGGCGCTGACCCGGCTCTGCAGGCTCTGCCAGGACTGCCATCCAGAGAGCTTGTTTGCACCTGTGACAAGGCGCGCTCAGGAAACCTAATTAGCTAGTTTGGTGTTTCATAATTAGGTCCTTTAAAAGAATTCATAGGTGGTGATAATAAGCCCATTTAGAAATCTATTAAGCTTTGGGGAAAGGTGAAGGGAAACCTGTGACCATGCACATGTGCTTTCTCTGTCCCCTCAGTGCCTCTTTCCTCTGCGTTTCTCTTGTTTTCTTCCTGTCCTCCTCCTCCATCTGTATCCTCAGCTACCCTGACTCCTCCCCCATGTTAAATTCGAGGACCTTTTGATTGCCACTCTGTGTCACCTAGTGGTGCACAGCGGTTCCGTTAACCCTCCCCACCTCCCCAGGAGGGGAGTACTGTCCTTGTCCCCATTTCCCAGATGAGGAGGAGGCTGGAGCGCAGAGGTCGAATACCCTCTCTGAAGCTGCGTGCCCTTAAGTAGCTGAGCCAGAAGTTGGGTCTGGACTGTCTGGCTCTTACGCCATCATCAAGCCTCACTTTCCTCAGCCTGCCCCGCCCTGCCTGCCTGCAGCCGCAGTCCTCCTTGCTCCCACCAAGCAGGCTGCGTTGCAGTTCGCAAAGCGCCCTGCCGTTTCCTCAGGGATTGGGTGCCAGGGCTTCGGAGCTTACTTCAGATGGGTCTGTGGACAATGGTTTCTAATACATTGTGTTTTTCTAGCGACTCTTCTCCCTGGATTTCTGCCAGGGTAGTAGCATGGTAGAAGGAATAGGTTGATTGCTTCCCTCCCTCCCTAACTTCCTGCGTTCCTTCCCTGTGCTGGAGCTGAGGAGCCAGAGATGAAGTCAACCAGTTTCCAGCTGAGGAGTCCCCAATGCCCCCATATCGGCCTTAGACACCCCAGCTCTCTCTTGTTATGCTCTGTGTTTCCTGTTTCCCTCATAGCACTTTCCATAACATGACAGTTTCTCAAAGGTTTGTTCTCTTCTTCATCTACCTATTTGCTTCCTATCTCTGCCCATGAGACTGAAAGTTCCTTGGGAGGCACAGATGGGTCCGCATGTATCTGATTCCCTGGGGCCTGCATCGGCTCCTGGCGCAGAGTGGGAATGAGGGAATATGTTGAACCTGCCCTTCAATGTCCTCATCTCTAAAATAGGGATACGAATATCTCCTCTACAGGGTAGTAAGGTGCCTGGTACTCAGCATGAACCCACGAATGTTGGTGCCCTCCCTGCGCCCTCCCATCCCCTCTGGTAAGACCGCAGTGCCCAGAGAAGTTCTACTTTAAAAAACCCACTGATGACTCCCTTTGTTTTTTATAGTGCAAAGAGTTTTTCTGTAAAGCCAATGAGCCCTTCTAGATTAATTTACTTCGGAAATTGGATGTTTTTGTTTGTGTTGGGCTTTCTTAGAGTGGGCCGACTGTGTGTGACTATAGAAATGTATAAATGTATGTATTAGTTCATTGTTATAATAGTTCATGATTATGCAGATTCTGAGACAGTAGGTTCAAATTATGCCTCCTTGAAGCATAACCAAGATAGCAGAGATGCAAAAGTCAGGCTCAGGCTGCTGCTCCGTAGCATGGCTGGCAGGGAGCTTGCATGGGTGCCAGAGCGGGTTTGCATCTCAGACCCTGCCCTTACTAGCTGCATGACTGGGGAACAAGTTACCAACTCTCTCCAAGATGGAATTTTTCTCTCCTGTAAAATGGAGGCAGGGAACGTTTGTATCTATCTTATAGAATAACAATCCTATTAAATGAGTCCAGGAGATCCATCATTCATTCAGTGAAAGCTTGTTGAAAGCCTTGTGTGTGCCAAGCACTGTTCTGAGCTCTGGTGATTCAGCAGGAAGACATTCGATGCCCTGTGGGGCCTTCATTCTAGTGGGAGATAATTCATGCGAAGCTCTCAGAACAGTGTTCAGTGAGTGCTGGCCAGGAGGGTGTCAGTGAGCACAGACATGGCTTGTGGATATCGGTTGTGCCTTCATAGTCTCTGGGAGAAGATGTACACGTGGTTGGTCACATATCCATGATTCTGATCTATGGCAGCAGTTGGTCTTGCTTCTCTCATTCAAGACTCTGGGATTCTTTGCGTTCTGTTTTGGGAAAGGGTGGGCATGGAGGAAGGTGTGGCATTCAGTGGCCAGGTCTCAAGCTTGTCTTTCCTTGCCCTTCTCTGGGCACAACGTAATGCCTTCTATCACATGCACACTTCACCTCTCATACTCTGCTTTGGCTCACTGTGTTCCCTGCTCCTGGACTGTTTTCTTCCTATCCCTGCAAACTCCGTCCATCCTCCAAGGCCTTCCTTCGCAAAGCTGTCCCTGCACCCTCAGCTGGGAGAAATCCCTTCCTAACTCTCCATCTCCCTCCTCTCTCATGTCTCGTGTCCTTTTCTCCCCAATGTCCCTTGGCCTGTTTCTGTTCCCCTGCTGGGCTATGAACTCCTTCAAGACTGGAGCCTGTTCTGTCCACCTCTGTGTCCGCTGCACCACATGGCTTTACTTGAAATTGATTCTCCACAGACATTTCTTAGGCAATTAAACAAATGTATGGCTCAGTGGGTTTATTTAGAATCATCAGATTTCACTTTTTCTGGGGGTGGGAGATCCAAGATAGGGGCCTTGTGCGGAGCAGTCAGTAATGGCCTTTTTTTGCCTGGGTGCAGAAACTCCCTCGTGTATGCTGCCGTCCGCCTCTGTGCGCTCTCCCACACACATCCATGGGGCTGGGCAGTTGTCTTGGGTGTGTACGTGGGGTGATATGGTGGCAGCCCAGTGCCCAGTGATGGATGAGGGGGGTGGAGGTGACTTTCCCAGGGGAAGATTAGCCCCTGGCAGCTATGATTTGTCTCGTGCCCTCCTGTCCTTTTGCTGGGCCCTACTGCAGAGTCATTCATTACAGAGGCTGCTGTCACAGAGCTGGGGGCAGGGGCCGAGCAATGTGTGTGTATGGTGGTGGTGGGGGGTGGCAGGCTGCACCCCTCCCCCAGAGAGACTCTCATGCCAGGGACCAGAGCCTGCTCTGTGGCCATGTGACAGCCCTCTGGAGTTGAGAAGAAGAGAAACAAGTTGTAGTTCACCTTCCAGGATATACCCCTGCACCCAGCATCAACACTGTGTGATAGGGTGGGGAGGGGTCATTCATTCATTCATTCATTCTCATGGCAGTTTCACCTCATGCTCAGCAGATCCTTCTCCTTTCAAGGAACTCACCATCGCTGGCAGAAGGTGGGCATACAAACAGGCAGTGCAAGGTGAGTAACTAGCTGGCAAGATAGGTGCCCTCCAGCCTAGGGGACCTGCAGGTGAGTGAGGAGCCATAGGGGGTAGTGGAAAGAGCACTAAACTTGGAGGCTGGAAACTTAGGCTTGTGTCCTGGCTTTCTTACTTACTACTGTTATGGTCTCAGACAAGTCACTTCAAACCCACTTAATTCTCAATACCCACATCTGTAAAATGGGGCTGATACGTCTTTCATCCATAAGGCTGCTTTAAAAGTGAAAACGCTGTCAAAGTGCTTTTTAAATTGGAAGGTGCTCTCTAGGTGTCTGAGATTATTGCATTCTTCATTCTGCTTGCAGGGCTGAGGGTGGGGGAGGGGCAGCCAGATGCCACTCCTAAAAAAAATAATGCAAACCCCACCCCCTTGTTTATACAGCCATCTGCAATTTACAACACAGTTTTACACTCTTTATATTTCTTCACCCTTACAACAACATTGCAAGCCAAGTCAAGGCAGGCATTATTAACTCTTATTTTGCAGGACAGGAAGACGCTCAAAGGGGATAAATGGCTCACCCAAGGTCACTTGGTTAGCAGGTGGATGAGCTGGGACTGGAATATGGTTCTTTCTGATACTCAGGTCTGTGTGCTCCTTCCTTGTTTCTACACATTGGAGTTCTTCCTCCTTGATAAGGTTCCCCATTCATCTCAGCTCCAGTCTGGGTGACATTACTCCCACCTCCAGGGACTCCCACCCTATGAATGGATGTGGCATCTTCCCCATTCCCCACACCTTCAGTGAGCCAACTCATGACCACTTGTGGGCATAATGGTGTAAGCAGTTGGAGGATGAGCAGAGAGGGGTCTGTGTGTTTGAGAGTGTTAGAGGGAGCGAAGAGGGAGCGAAGAGGGCACACTAAGATTTTCCAAGAGTCCTCACCCAAATCTGCCATGTCAACTGCTAAATTAATATATTAAGGAGAGGATAAAACTAAGGAGAGAGGGAGGAAGGAGAAGAAAAGGCAACAAAGAAAGGGAAAGAGAAATGGAAGTTGGGTGGAGGGCAGGAAGAGGGAATACGGGGAGAAGAAAAATACAAGAGATTGGGAAATGAGATAGGAAGGAATCTAGGAGAGGTTAGGAAGAAAAGAGAGAAAGGAGAAACAAGGGAGGCCTCAGAGGCTGGGGAGGACGTTGGGGGAGGGTCAGCTCTTCTCTGGCAAGGGGTGGGAGATTGAAGGCTGAATCGCAGCAGGCTGTGGAGGAGAGGAATAAGTCATAAACGCTGTGGGAGCAAAGGTCAAATATAGACTGATGGCTCCATTGTTTCCTAGCCTGTGAGGAGGACCCTGTTGGGGGTTGCTGAGATGCTTAACCCTTTCTTGCCCAGTTTTTTTATGATGAGGCTGGCAAGGGGATGCAGAGTAAGAAAAGCACCTGTGTGTTAGGGATCAGGAATGGGGTGGGGGTTGGACAAGGACCTGACAGGGTTGGGACTAGGTCTTGGGAGAAAGGACTCATTTCAATTTATAGGAGGTAAACAAAATTAAAATATACCACCTCTCTTTTTCTACTGATGGTAGTCCTCTTTTGCATCCCTGTCCAGGGGGATTTCCCAGGAAAAAGAAGAAAAGTTTCTAGAGAATCCTTCTTGAGTAACACCTATGAACAGCAACAACAATAATAAATAGTAGTAGCACTAGAAAATGTTTACTAAATAATAAAACCAAAATTAGCATCAATTAATTTTATCACAAGCACATTCATATGCATTATTATACATTCAGTGTTTATGGCTTGCAAATAACTTTAACAAACATAATATCACTTAAATTTAACAATTCTGTGTGATTGGCATTGTCAACACCATTTACCACTGAAGAAACTGATGCTCAGACTTGTCCAATTTGTGCTAGTTAGCAGCGTTTGAATCTTAATCCACAGATCTTTCTGCTACTCCACAATTTTCCTTGGGCAGTATAATACTCATCATAGGGGGAAATAGGGATTTTTTTGCAGGAAATATTTGGCTATGAACTAACCTCTCTGGTGAGAAAATCAAATGTAGTTGGTTAGAGAGGGAGAGGATAATGTCTGTGAGCCAGGACTTCAGCACCACGGACAGTCCCCAGACTCTTGGGCTCTTGTCCCTCTCACCAGTCAGCTCAGCATAACCAGCCTTCTGCTGGGGAGGGGTCTATGACTAGACCCCCTGGGCCCTCCCCAGGGAAGAGTGGGGGGCCCAGATGTTGACTCCTCAAGCGCTATAACGAACACTCCCCCATCCCCCCCCCACCACCAATGATGTATAGACTGACAAAGGACTTAATGCTGTGAATACATAAAGCGGCCGAGGCCTGGGCGGTGGAGGGTGACAGCTGCCCTTTAATGCTTGGCTTTTTAAAGATCATGGTAGAGTTCAGAAAGTATAGTCATGAGGTTTAATGATTTAATGGGGACGACTGGGGAGCAAAAATAGTTAGTGCGCCCTGGGGAAAAGTGACTCCTCATACATATTACTTTAGCCTAATGGCCTATAACGCCCTCCCTCCCACCCCCGCGCCTGCAGGGGGAGTCACGCTACATAGCCACTGTAATACCGAATGGCCTGATTAAATGCATATTAAACAATACTAAATTGGGAAAAAAGAGGAGGAGGCGGTGCTAAATGTATTTATTCAGTGCTGTGGGGGAAGATGTGGCTCCTCCTCTGGCATTGGGTGGAAGAGGTCCTCTTCACTAACCCACTTCCCACAAGATGTGGTGCCCCAATGGGATCCAGAGGAAGGTGGAAACCCCAGTGGGAGATGGGAGGAGCTTAGGAGGGAGACAAAACTGGGGGAAGATGCTAGGCATTAGGGTCTGGAATGCCAGGAGTAAGAAGGAAGAGCCGGACCTCCTAGGACTCCTAGTGTGGAAACTTGTATATAGAAATGTGGTTTGTTTCTAATCTGTCATTTTTGAGAAGCTGCTTTTCAGTAAGTCCTGGGGCTACTCTGGGAATCTTGGCTCCACCGGGATGGTCTCTTCACCTGTAAACTTCTTCCTCACAACCCTCCTGACATGGCCCCAGTCACCAGTTTCTGAGACCTCTGAATAGGCTAGAATGAGAGTTCAGCCTCAGTTCTTCAGTGCACCTGAGCTCGAGAGACCATGAGTGCACACCACAATCACCTGGGGAGGTTTTTAAACTGCCTCTGTCCAGGGGTTGTATCTCAGAGGTTCTGATTTATTTGGCCCGGGTGTGGCTCAAGTGTTGATCTTTTTTCAAAAACTACCCAAGTGATTCCAACATGCACCCAAAGTTGAGGATCACTTCATTAGCGTGTCAGAGGTGGGAGATGCTTTGGAAAGCACCTGGTGTAAGTTGTTTATTTCACAGATGAGGAGTCGAGGCTCAAAGAAGCCATGGGTTTTCCAAGATCCCTAGGGATGGACCAGGCTCCTGACTCCTAATCCAGTGCTCTTCCCATTGCCTTCCTTCCTTTTTCATAGTAGCATGAAACAGGACCAGTATCAGACCAGTGACTGAAGAGTCAGCATTCTGGTTCTGCAGCTTTCTGCCCCAGGTAGGTCAAAGCCAAATGTGACCAGGTGGACCTGAGACAGCATCTCCTTCTCTGGACTTGGAGAAAAGGGATTCTTTGTTTTGGTCACTCAGCTCTGTCTGAGATGCTAACACATGTGGGTTTTTGATCCCAAGAACCTTCCAGATACCTTCCTGGCCCTGGGTCTTCTAGGCCCTGGTTGACCCATTGGCATTGAGAGCCAAGCTGCTTGGATTTAAATCCTGGACTTGCCCGACATTACTGGTATAACTTTGGGCAAGTTAACCCTCATGTGCTTCAGTTTTCTTATCTGCAAAATGAGGATAACAGTACTGACCTCATAAGGTTGATGTAAAAATTAAATGAGTTAATACACATAAAAGTACTTATAGTACCTGGAGTATAGTAATTACTATGCAAGTGATAGCTAGTGTTGATTTAACATTTTAAATGTGCCTCCCTTGAAGCCTCATCATGGACCGCAATGTATTAAGTTGCTTGTGTATTTATATCTGTTATTCAGGTTCCTTAAGGATGGATTCTAGGGTCTGAGGGGATTTTGTTCCCTCAGGTTCTGAGTGCACTCAGGTTCTAGTCAGGATCCAGGTAAGTTCAGATGTGGCTTTCCCCAAAGAAAAGGGAGAAAAGGCCTTATGAAGCTTGGATGAGAATGGGGCATGGAAGGCAGGAACATAGTTACGCAGAGACCCAGTTCTAGGCAGGATGCCAGGATAAAGGCTCTGCTTGTCCTCTTGGGATGTTTTAAACCCTTGAGACTACCTAAGTAGGTGGTGATGGATGATGGACTAAAAAAAAAAAAAAATCCCACTGGTGAGTATTAAATACAAAAAAAGCCCTGTTTCTGGCTTCCTGGTGAGTAGTGGGGGTGCATGAATGGACATTCACCTTTTTATTTGCCTGCAGCCTAACTGTGGAGGCCCAATCTTACTTCCAACAGGGCTGCTGGTGTGCTTGGCACTGGCTGAAATGCAGTGCTACAGGCCCAGAAACCATGCAGGGCATGCGGTTCAGTCCACGGGGCTCTGCCCCTGCCCCTGCAGGCATCTGCCCGTAAGTCTTGGGGAAAATGAGGTAAGAGCATGGACTTCAGGGAAGGCACTGTCTTCTCAAACTAGCTTCTGTACTTTTGGATGCCTAACATACAGGACTTTCTGAGCATGTCCTTTCCAATTTCATGGCTGATGATGACCCTTTCCAAGCCTTCTGTCCTGGATGAGAGCCCACTCTCTCAGATTCATGTTGCCATTAGATACCTCTGGTCTTTTTCAATCTGCTCCCTTCTCAAAATGTTATGTCCAAATTCTGCCCACCCTTGAAAGCCTAGGTGAAATGCCATCGCTTCTAGCAAGGGTGCTCTACTGGAGTGGGCTCTTGCCTGAGTATTCTACACCTTTTCTATTTCCCTCCCTCATTGCCCTTATTAAACACTGCATTTGTATCACAGTTACCTGGCCTCCTCCTGGCTCAACCAGTGGACTCTAAGCTTTTGGAGGGTATGGGGCCTTACTGAACCCATCTGTGGGTGTCTCACTCGAAAATCTATCACAGGATTCATCCCAGAATTAGATGTATCATTGAACAGGTGGAGGGAGAGCTGAGTGACTGAGTGTTCTTACTGACCAAAGCTCTCATGAAGTAAGAATATGTGAGGTAGCTTTCCCTAGACCTGGGAAGAAAAACTTGGAAGGGATGAAAAGCATCCCACTGGGGGAATAAGTGACAGAGAGCCCTTAGCTCCAACCCCAGATCATCCCCTTGGGGGAGGTAAGGGGGTGGGAAACTGATTGATTCCACCTTCCTATTCCACAAGACACTCCCCCACTCACTCACACATTGTTACACAAACAGACTTCACTACCTGCCCTCCTACCTTTCTCCTCCTTCAACTGCATTTTAAATAAATGCCCACTAAAAAAAAATCCGCCTCTTCCTGTCACTACACAGGCCAGACCCTCCCACCCCCAGGTCCCTCACACTCTTAGATTTTCCTGCTGCCACGTTCCACCCTGAGCCATGTCTTCTAGTATTTTGCTTTCAAATTGTGTCTCCTGCCATTTGTGCCACATTTAAAATGCTAACAGTACAGAATGTCATTTACAGAACCGGGGCGTTTGCTCCGGAAAATTAATTTGACTTATTCCTTCTGCCTGTTCCTATCTCCAGGCCAATATTATGCTACTCATTCTACAAGAGTAATACTTAATGAATAGGACTATTAATAATGTCAAGGTCCGCGGGGGCCTGGCGGCTAACGGATAGGCGTAGACGGAAGGAACCCATCACCTGACTCCTGGTTTAATGTCCCATGAAAATATCAGGCACTGCAGTGTAATTATGGAGCAGGGAGAGGCGAGTGGATGACGACCCAGAGTTTCTTAAATATTTTTCAAATTAGTTGATGCTTTTTCTTTGGGTAGGGGAGAATGCTTATCCCCTTCCCCCACCCCTATTTTTAGGTCTAGTTTAGAAGAGGAGGTAGACCTATTTTTATTAAACACACACACATACACACACACACACACACACACGCATACATCCATACATGGGAAAAACAATGTATAATACAGAGATTTGAATAGCTGCCCCTACCCTAGCATGTTGAGACACTGTTGGGTATGAGGAGGAAGAGGAGAGGAAGGGCTTTGGTTTTCACTTAGAAAAAAATGAAATCACACCATCTGATTTACAAAGAGTGTCCCGGTGACCCTCCCTTTCTCCATTCACCTCCCCCTTTCTCAGTGCACATAGAATCACAGAGCTAACAGGGGCTTCTGGAGAGACTGTGAGTCCCCTGATTACATGCAGCCCACCTCCCCCACCACCCACAGTCCTGGATACTCCAGGAGAGGGAAGACTGTCCGTTGGTGTACAGCTTCTTCTTTACCTGAAGCATGAATTCTTTCAAATCCCTAGTTGGCCCACTTGGCTGCCTTTATAGGAATAGATCAGCAGGGTTGGACAGGAGTGTGGGGAAGGGAGGCACGGTGGGGGGGCCAGGGTTGGGGGTGAGGGAGTTGGTGCTGGGCTCCTGGGTGTCAGTCTCATGTCACGTGTGGGAAGGTGGATAAGGATGACTGCCATGCAGGACGGTGGTGAGGCCATGAGATAATGGGTGCGAAGGGCCTGGGCCTGGGGCTGTGGCTGCCACATGGGGGTGGCTGATAATGTTAGTCCCTTTTGTCTAGTTCAGAGATGGTGCAGGCATTCTCAGCCATAGCAGGAAATAAGCATTTCTTGGTTCAGGGTTGAACAAAGGATAAACATCTCTTGCCTTGGGAGAGCCTGATGTGTGGGAGCTTCCAGTGTAGTGGGGGAGCTGCTGCCCTCAAAGGGCCCCCAGACTCCTATGAAGAAGTCAAAGTCCCTACCCTCAGGGCCCTTAGTCTGATGGTAGAGGCCCAGCTTCTGATCTGGGAGGGGCTTTTGGTTTGGTGGTGAACACCTGTTCTTGAGGGGCTTGTGGAAGAATCATAGTGCCTATTGTGGGGGACCCCAGTCTTATGAGAGGGTTCTAGCTCCTGGTCTTGGAGGCATCCAGTCCACTGGGAGAAACCCATTTTCTGATTAGGGTGGAGGATTTCTAATTTGGTTGGGAAAAATGAGTCCCTACCCTTGAAGAGACCCAGTCTGGTAGAGGAGACACAGCTCCTGTTCTTAGGGGGCCTCCCAGTTTGATGGCAGAGACAAGTTTTTGCTCCAGGGGAACTCTGAAGCTGGTGACAGATGTATAACCCCTGACACAGTAAAATCGAATGGGGGAGACAAAACATCTCGGAGAAATTTCAGTCTGATGAGAATAAAAGCCTAAAGAAGGCTCTTTGATTGGAGACTGCCCTCAGGGAGCACCCAGACTGCCGGGGGCGACAGACCTCAGGGGGTGACAGTATGATCGGACTGCAGAAACCTCAAAGAAGGGTAGGCACACACTGTTCAGCTTAGCTGGGAAGAAACTAACCAAAGTTCATCAAAGTGTCAGATACCCGGGGCAGCTAGGTGACCTCTAATGCTTGGCTGGCAGCCAGGAAGCCCAGCTGGTTCCTTGTTCTCAGCGCCTGGAAATCTCCCCTTTCAGAACCATGGCCAGCGCCCACAAACCGGCGCGTACCACGCACTGGCGCACCTTGGCTCCAGCCTGGCATCCTGCTGCCCGCCCCTTCTACATGTGTCTGTGTCCACAGGAACCTGGGATTAAGGGGCAGATGGCCAGGGTACGTGAGAGGCGGTGGGGTGCCTTCCTCACGTCTCTCCATGAGTATCTGTCTCCCCCATGCGTCCGCAGCTCCTCACAGAGGCCTCTGTAGTGCATGTCAGCTTCTCCCTCCTGTGCAGCTGCTGGGTCTGTGATTGACCCTGGGGGAAGTGGGGGAAGTATCCCCCACTTCCTTTCCCACTCTGGAATTCGGAAGGAGGTGAACACTTCCCTTTGGGGTCAGCAATAGATCTCTCTGAAGGCCTAGGGGTGTGTGTGTGTTTTGGGGATGTTGCTGCCAAGGAGTAATCTTACTATTCATGGTTCTTGGGACACTGTGGGGCTAATGAGGAA
Source organism: Anoura caudifer (assembly GCA_004027475.1). Lineage (NCBI taxonomy): Eukaryota > Metazoa > Chordata > Mammalia > Chiroptera > Phyllostomidae > Anoura > Anoura caudifer. The sequence goes on from PVKU01000107.1 coordinate 74,632, forward strand.
ATGACCTATTTCTGGACTCTGGCTGCCCCTATCACCTCCTGGGCCGGATCGGGTCTGGGTCTGTCAGGCCACAAGTCCCCCCCCCGCCCCCCCAATTCAGAGCTGCCTGCAGGAGAGCCTTATGAAAGTCCTGTGTAGGAATATGCTGCTTCTGTGAGGGACCCTGAGGGGAGTGTCCCGTGCCAACTTAGGGTCAGATCAAGGGCGCTGCAGTTACTCTCTGCTAGTCTTTCCTCCTCCCTCTTTCTCCACCACCTGGTGTGGGGCTCTCACCATCTGCTACAAAAGACACGTTCATGGTCCCTGCTCCTTCCTGCACCTGAACCTTGATAGATTCAGGTGGTTTACTTGGACCCCTAACATTTCACACATCACACCCCCCAGCCTCTTAGAAGAAAGGTAAAGGTGTTGAAGGACCTGGATACAAAGAGATACCCCACTTCTACCCCTGCCTCCACCCTCATATATGGGAAAAAGGCCAAATAAAAAGTAATAAAGTCATTCAATTAATAATTATTCTGATAGACTCATCGGAATTCACAGCTGGGCGAGGGAGGGGTGGAAGAAGGGAGTCAGAGGACAAACATGGGGGGACACCCTCTTGTCCCTCATTCTCAGGTGAGAGTAAAAGAACCTCCTGCCAAGTTCTCGTTTTCTCACTTGCTCCTTTTTTTTTTTTTTTTATGGGGCATCCTGAGTGTAAAAAATATGACTTGCCTTTATGGTGCTCCAACAGGAATGAAGCTATAAAATTATGAACAGTTTTTATGACGGCTATTCGGGGGATGCTTTTATATTGATGGTATACAGCCTGAATCTGTCTTTTTTTGCATCCCACCCCCCCCTTCCCTGGGTGGGGAGGGGAAGTCCACGTAACTATTTTTCATGCATTTAATATATTAATTATCCAGTAAATGCTCCCCAGGCTGTGCTCGGGACATTGGAGAGTGACAGGTTCTCAGCGAGCCTCCAAAGGCAGCGCATCAGCCTGCAGTGTATTATGTCGGTGAGGTCAGGGTGGGGTTAATGTAACTTTTTATTTGCTGATTTTTCATAGGCGGGAGCAAAGCTGGGGTGGAGGGAGGGAGGGAGGGAGGAGGGAGAGAGGGAGGAAGGGAGGGAGGAGAAGGTGCCACAAGAGCAGAGATAATGGTGAGGCAGATCTCTCCACCCCCAATTCACCTCTGTCAATGCCAGGAGGTTTGATTAGGTGGGAAAGGAGCAGTGGCCTCTCCTGGCTGGCTCTGTCGACAAACGACACACACCCCTAGCGACACTTCTGAGCTCTCCCTTGCTGCATCTTGCACACTTGAATGCAGGCACATTTTCACCATTTGACTCCTTCTCACTCTGAAACCAAAACCCAGGATTTCAGGCCTGGAAACACCCTGTGAGGCTACATGGGGAGTGTCTGGCTGGCTTCCCTTTGCAACTTTCCGATGGGTGCTTGTACGTTGATGCTTGCACACCACTGTGTGGACTTGTACACACACGTGAGCTGGCTTTGTCACTCGGTTGCACATTGTTCCTCCTGCTCTCAGGCACCAAATTCTCACATAGACCCCTTGCCCATTCACAACGACTTCTGGCAATTAAATAAGTGGATTGAGGGTTGAGTCTGACTGGCCATGACTTCCTGGTCATGGCACCAACTGTCCTCACATCTAGAGCTGAGGCCCTGTCCACCCTGCAAGAAGGAAAAACTGTAAGACCGGCAGAGAGCCCGTCACTGCCCGGGTGAAAGGTGTGGTCCACGGTGCCAAAGCCAAGGTGCTCCCTGCGTCTCTATGTCTTCCAGGTGTTGGGGAGGGGGAGGGCTGCTGCCTTGACTAAACTGGGACCTGTCTGTCCTTTGCCTTCTGCCCCCGCCCTGCCCCACCATCTGCTGGCCCCAAGAGGGCAGCACAGCTGGGCCTTCTCCAAGTTTATTGCTAGTCCGGGGCCCGAACCCCTGACTCCTGGCTCCCCAACCCTTTGGAGCCTTTCCTTTTGTTTTTGTATATACATATATATTTATTTTACTCTAAAATATGTACTTATTCAGAAAAGTATAGAATGGGCATTACTTTAAAAATATCATTGGTGTAGACACTTGTGTGTTGAGGCAGGACCAGGGTTGCTCCTACTGAACCAGGACCCCAGGTGCTGGGTCCAGGGCATCAGCAGTGCCTGTACCACTGTGTGACACCCCTTTTCCCTCCACCAAAGAAGGCGAAGTGGGGGCGACTACTTCTGAGGCTCTGCAGACCCACCCCCCCACCTATCCTTGCCCACAGGTGGTACCAAGGCCTGTGTGTATGTGTGTGTGTGTGCGCGCGCGCGCGCACGCGCCCATTCCCATCCCCCCATCCCCCTCCAAGGGGAGAAGTTAAGAATTTGAGTCTAAGAAACAGATAGGGTTCAGGTCTTTGTGTTGCCACTTCTTGCTCTCTGACCTTGGGAGGGCTTCTTCCCAGCTTTTGGACTCAGCTTTCCCATCTGTAAATTGTGGGTAATTATACTGGGAGTAAAATCTGTAGTTGTAGAGGAGTGTTGTCAAGAATAAAGAAGTTAATACACGTAAGGTGCTCAGCTCACTGCTCAGCACAGACGCTGCTGCTCTTGTTGTTGTTGTTATTACTTAGATGCCACCCACTCCTACCCACCCATGTTTTGTACAACCCAGCCTCTATGAAGTTACTGCCCTTCGCAGCTTTGCAAATTCTGCCTTCCAAGTGACTATTTGTCTTAGGCACTTGGTCCGAGTGATGACATACTGTGAACAGGTGCATAGTGCTGTCCACTTATGGCCCAAACATCCAAGCAGGCTGAGTATGCACTTGCTGTAGTTGTCCCTAGTAAGCCCACCTAGGGAATAGCAGGAAGGAACTGATAGTATTGAGCACCTGTTGATGGCTGGGGCTGTCACCTGCATGACTTCATTTTTCTCAATGACCTTATGAGGTGTGTAATGTTATTAAACTGTCTCACTGGTGAGGAGCCGGAGGATCAAGGAGATTCAGTCCATGGTATGTCAGCCTGAGGTTGCCCAGGTGTAAGCACCAGGATTGGGATTCAAGGCCACCCTCCTCTGAAGCCGTGTTCTTCCCACTCCCTCGGGCTGCCTCTCGCTGTTTTTAAAATGATACATCAAACTAAGGCAGTGATAGCAATCTTGCAAATATATAAGTGCTTACTATCTGTGAGGCACTGGTGAGGGGCTCGCAAGAATGAGATGTTGCTGCTGCCCTGGAGGAGTCTGGAGGCCACTTGGGGGAGATAAGACATTTAGTAACAGTGTTAGTTGGACCGCCACTACCACTGCGCCACTGATAATACTGTCAATAACAACAACCAGAACAGCTCATGCTCGCTCTGGGTTGGGCACTTTTCCAAGAACATGATCTGGTATAAACTCATTTTAGCCTTATAACTTCATCAGATAGAGGCTCTTATTACCCATTGGTCTATAGAAGAGAAAACTGAAGGACAGAGAAATTAAGGCACAGAGAACCTGCACAACTTAGCAAGGGGAAGATTCTGGGTTAGAACAGGGACAGACTGACTCCAGAGGTGAAGCTCACCTGCTGCGTGCCAGGTGCCTGCTTCTCCATGGCCCCCTCCCCAGTTTGGGGCCCGTGTTCTCAGTTAGGTGTCTACAAATGTGTTGACCCCTTAAAAATGCACCCAAGTACTTAATGAACGTGTTTTAGGTGTTATAATTCTGGTCATAGTAGTTCTAAGGATGTAGTTAACCCTTTAGGGCCTAGGCACTGTGTTACGTGCTTTATCCACATTACCTCATTTCGTTTCCTCCAAGGACTTAATAGGATGGGGACTATGATTATCCCCATTTCCAGATCAGGAAACCAAGGTTTTGAGGAGGTTAGGCAACTGCCCAAAATCCCACCGTAAGTGGGGGAGCCGGGATTCAGCATAGGCAATCTGTCTCCAGACCTTGAACTGTTGACCCAAAGCTCTTAAGAATGAAAGAGAAGCTCAAGGAATCAAAGGGGAGGAGCCCCTGTTGCTTCTCTCCCACCCAGTCACACTCTACATCCCTCCCTCCCCCTCAAAGAACTATGAGGGAGAATTTTCCAGAGCAATGAGGGAGAATTCTTCCCCCTATAATGTGATATTGTGTTATATTGTTCTGTGGCTTGTTTTTCTTTTTTTTCATTTGATGTTGGCATATGTAGATCTATTTCATTTTTTAAACTTCTACTTAATGTTCCACAGAATGGATTCACCATAATTCTCCCCTTGATGGACATGTGGGTTGTTTCCAATTTGGGGGTGAATGCAATGGGCAGTGCTTCCCTGATCATTCTAATGCAGGCCTTTTATGCATGTGTTCTCCATCCCTGGAAGTGGGGTTTCGGGATGGAACAGAACATGGGTTTAACATTTTTATAGCTCTTGCCAACTGTCCTCCAAAAAGGCTGATGCTACCCCAAAACATGTGAGAGAACCCCATTACCTTATATCCTTGCCATTAATAGCTATTATACATTTTTTCCCCATTTTTTCAAAGCTGGTATAGGGAAAAGAATCTCATGGATGTTTTATTTGCCCTGAATACTGCTGAGAACTTTATATTTATTTGCTATTTAAAAAGTTTTTCGTTGCCCTTTTTACATATCATCTATGCATATGCTTTGCATGTTTTTGGATTGGGTTGAGGGGTTAAGGTTTTTATAATGTCAGTTTTCTGAGTATAAAAGTAATACATTCTCAATGAAGAACATTATAAAACACAGACAATAATAAAGAAGGAAAATAGATATCACACATAAATCCCTCCACCCCGTGATGACCCTTGGCAGCCAGCATAGCAATGCGTTTTGCCGCTCTTTTTTCTGTGTCAATATAGGTGCTTTCTACAGGCACTCGTAGCCTAGCTCTGCGTGTGTGTGCGTGCCATGATCTTGTACTCTTTTCCCACTTGACGTTATAAAGGGCACATTTTTCTGTGCTATTAAATATTTCAAACACAATTTTTATGTTTGCTCAGGATTGATCAAATTGATAAGTCAAAATTTATTTAGCCATTGTTCTACTTGCTGGACATACAGGTTGCTTCCAGTTTTTTTTAAAAGATTTTATTTATTTATTTTTAGAGAGAGGGAAAGGGAGGGAGAAAGAGAGAGAGAGAAACATCAATGTGCAGTTGCCTCTCGCATGCCCCCCCCCACTGGGGACCTGGCCTGCAACCCAGGCATGTGCCCTGACTGGGAGTTGAACCGGTGACCCTTTGGTTCACAGGCTGGCACTCAATCCACTGACCCACACCAGCCAGAGCTGCCTCCATTTTTTAAGAATTATTATAAATAATGCTGTAGTGAACATCTTTTTACATAAATCTCTGCCCACATCTCTGATTATTTCCTTAGGCTAGATTCCTTGGAGTGGAATTACTAAGTCAAAGGGTATAAATTTTTAAATATTTTTGATCCATATTGCCAAATTGCTTTCGAGAAGGGTTAGATCGATTTACATCTCCACTAACTACATAGGAGACTTACATTTAAGTGCACAGTTTATAATTAAAAAAAAAACTTTTCAATTGGGAGGCAAACGTATCTCATTATTGTCTTGATCTCCTTCGCAGTGAGGTTAAACACATTTTCTACACCTCTCCGCCATTTGTATTCTATGAATTATTTGTCCATGTTCTTTGCCCACTTTCTATTGGACTAATTATCCCTGTCTTTTTTTTTTTTCCCCTTTACAAAGAGGCTCAGAGTAGTTAAGGAAACTACCCACAATTACACAGCTGGCAAGAGGCAGAGCCAGAACCCACCCCTCCCGTGCTCCTGTTCCTGAGCTCTCAGGCCCTGCCACCGCTGCTTCTCTTTTGCTCTAGAGCTAGCGTCAGCCCACAGGGCTCAGCCCTCTGACTGCTTTTGTGAATAGAATTATTGGAGCCCAGCCACACCCATTTATTTACTCTTCTCTGTGGCTGCTTTTGCACTAAAATGGCAGAGTCCAGCAGCAGAGACAGATACCAATATGGCTCACAAAGCCTAAAGGATTTGCTACCTGGTTTTACAGAACATGTTTGCCGAACCCCCCCCCCCCGCCCCCCGATCTACAGCGGTATTGTATGGATGAGTTTAAATTTCCTAGTAGCTACCTTTTACGAAATAAGATTAGAATTTGGCTTATTTATTTACTACTATTTCATTCATTCATCAAACACTTCTCGAATACCTATTGTCCCCTAGCCTCTGAGTTGGGGATTCTTATTTTACCAAGGGTTTTCTCAAAAGATACATCTGCAACAAAGTTATTGAAATTTAAGTGGAACAGCAATGAAGAGGTGAAGGTGTTTAGGTGTAGTGATGGTGGAATATGAAATTAGCCTCTGAGTTTCTTGGCAACCAGGGCAAAAAGGGAAGTATACTGAGTTACATCATTTCCACTACCTGGGAGAAAAAAGTATGCCACTTTTTTTCAAGAGAGACAAACTGTTCCCTGATCCTACATTCCAACTGGCAGTCATCACCCCTGGCAGTGCTCAGGGACTCGGAGCGGCGTAATGGACAAAGCCTTCTATTGCACATTTGCAGCAGGCACAATCCCGATCTTCATGTGGCTGTTTCTTGTATCTGCCCTCAATAAAAGCCGAGGGCACACTGTGAGAGCTCAGACTCAATGAAGGCAATCCTGCAGGAGGCTAACCTAATATGGTCCAGGTATTGTGGCTTTCTAGGGAGTTCGCTGCAAGCAAGGTAAGGGTATAGAATGTTCACAGGAGCATCTGCCCCAGATGTTCGTCCAGATCCAGTCTATCCTCTTGCCCAGTGCCAGCACCGTGGGGTGAGTCCTTGTCATGTCCTGCCTCCCTCTTCTGAGACACTGTCCACCCAGCAGCCCGTGTTCTTTCTACTTTCTAATCACAGACCTCATCTTCACACTCGCGCCCCCCCCCCCTTAAAATCCATCAGTGACCCAAGTGGTGGAACTTGGGATGGATTTGTTTGCTCTCAGCTTGCAATTTTTAGTTATTGTTTGAATTCTTTATAACGAGCCTAGAAAATAAAACAATAGGATGGTTTTATTTTAGAAAAAAACAAACAAACCTGGTTCAAGACGCCCAGATGTGCCAAGATTCTAATAGTGGTGAATTCTGGGTGGTGGGACTATGGTTGTTTCCTTTTTCACTGCACTGAAGTGTTTTTTTAAAGTGAAAGCGCATCTTTGTTGCTTTCTTGTCACCTGGCACCCTTCCACTTCTCCTCTGAGCGCTCACGGCGTCCTTTGCATGGTGACTACACTGATTAGGCATTCACTGTGTGCCGGGCCCTTTTAAAAAACATAAATGTTACCGCATTTTATCCGTGTGTTATAGAGGACCTTGCGTGAGGTCGCAGGGCTGAAGTGACAGAGCCATGATTGAAACCCAGGCAATGTGAGGCCAGAGTCTGAATTTTCCTTTTCGCCAAGTTTCCTACTTAGCACATTTCTTTACGTCAGCACAGTGCTTGGCATGTTCCAGGTGTTCAATAAATGTTTAGTTAAATAAAGGTACTTCCTAAATGTCACTTATGAGGTGGGATATTTTTGAAATGCTTATTGTTTTTTTCCCCTCCCCCCATAACGTCCCTTCCCTCCACCCCTGAGTACCTTCACCTCGACTGGGGATATGGAAATCATGAAGGCTTTGGGGCTTGGACCTTCGACATCTCAGGCCCTCGGGTGGACAGGCTATGTTTCTAGGTTGAGAGTTGAGGATTTCCTGAGCCTCAGAGGATGAGGTCTGAACCCAGGCAGACCCCTGAGAGCCAGGAGGTCATGGCTGGGAGGTGGGTCCAGGCACCTGGCATCCAGGTGGCTTCACGAGACTCCCAATCCCAGGTAAGAGGTGCTGAATCACTACTATGTCTTCCATTGTGGCCTGGAAGGGCACAGAACTGATGGTGCTACTTGGGCAAGACAGCGGGCCCTTTCGAGGGTGCCCGGGTGAACTGATACCATGGTGAATCGTGTGGTACCCCCACCCTAGGCCTCAGCATGACATGAGCCCCTTGTGACTTAGAAGTAAATCCAGAGAAAAGGCAGGATCTGGAGAAAATCCAGAAACAACTGGGACTGATTTTTTTTCCCATTGTCCATGGAATGGAGACTCAGAATAGAAATTAAATTGCATCAAAGAAAAATAAAGTGTTATCTCACACTGAGTCTTCAGACTGAGACTTTCACTACCCTGCCTTTATCTGGGCATTGGCTCTGGGATGGAGAAATGCATTCCAAGTCCGCACTATCCTCTGAGCAGGCCAGAGGAAGCCTGGCATTTCAAATCACCCACTGAGGGTGGGAGGTCCTGAGCCTTTGGAACCTGGAAGAGTGGATGACATCCTAACACAAAAGTTAAGGAGACTGCTAAGTGACCTCTGCACCTGGAAGGTCTGCCCACCTGTGTGTGCAGGTGGACTGAAGGCCCCTTTGTAGGCAAACCTGGGTTTTCTCCTCAAGATGGGTCTTTTTGTACCCATCTTGCTCACAGACAGGAACTTGATTTAGACCCACAATCCCACACCATTGACTATGAGAAGAATGATCTCGGCCTGAAAAACTTTCAGAGCAGATATGACTAGTTGCCCATGTCCGCATCATTAGTGCCCCAGCGACTGTCTCCTCCACAGCAGCACTGCTCCCTGGGGGACCTTCAAGATGAGCGAGCCATGAAATGGCCCCCCCCCCAGGGTATAAAGAAGAGGGGGTCAGCGGAGTGAAGTTACTTCCCAGTGACCCTTTACATTGGAGCCTGTGCCTGTCAAGAGCAGTGAATTTGGTTTTGCCATGGTTGATGCTGTCAGAGCTTCGTCTGTGGGGGGAGGAGGGGAGGAGGGGCAACCCTAGTCAACCGGCAGGACAGTGGACTGGAGTTGGAAGGCCTGGTTCCAGTGTCAACTCTGCTCTTACCAGTTTGGGCTGGGCAACCCCTAGCCCCCTTTTGAACTTCAATGCCCTTGTCTGTCAGGAAATGCCTACCTCACACTATTGTGGGGAGGCCACTTGGGAATCTCTCCCTGGCCTCATCTGAGAACCCCTCATTCCATTTCACGAGCAGCAGCCTCATCCAGTCTCAGCTGCCACCCCACGTCACCTGTGGAAATCCTGTTATCCCAGGAAAATGGTGTGCGCCAATGCAATTAGGATGAGAAGGGACTTGGGGGCAGCCACTGGTGGTTCTGCTGCAGCTGGAACACAAGTGGCTTTTTACTACCAGGAAGCCCTGCGTGTCTCCCAGGCTGGTCGGTTCCAAGGCCAGCGCTGGGCCTCCTGGTCGAACTACAGCATCTCCAAAGACAGATGTGCCATACTTCAGGCAAACATTTATTATGTTCTTCCCCCGAAGTGCGGGGAGGCTGGGGTTGGTCGTGGGGCTGCTCGGAACAGATTAGCTCTGAGCCTGGAATTCTTTTTGTTTTAATTGGAATTTTCACAGCAAGAAAGCCACTTGGGTGACAACGTTTCCTGTACATTCTCTCATTCAATCCTCAGGATGCTTCGGTAAGGCAAGCTAGGCAGGCATTCTTTTACCTTTTAAATATCTTTCTATACTGTCTACGTCTCTTCATTGCCTCTGCCACCTTCCTACTCTAAGCCACTGTTAATTTTTTTATTAGGCTTTTTTTGAGGTATAACTCATTTAGTAGAGTGAGCAAACCCTAAACATAGAGGATGGTGTTTTTTTTTTAAATCCTTACCTGAGGACATGTTTGTTGATTTCAGAGAGCGAGGAAGGGAGACAGAGAGAAACATCAATTTATTGCTTCCTGTATGCACCTTGATCAAGGATCGAACCTGTAACTTAGGTATGTGTCTTGACCAAGGATCAAACCTGCAATCTTCGGTGTATGGGACAATGCTCCAACCAAATGAGCCACCTAGCCAGGTCCAAGTTAATGTGTTTTTATACATGTTTAACTACCTTCCAGGTTGACATATAGAATGTTCCCAGCTTTATAGCAGGTCTCCTTCTCCTCCTTCATTGTCATTATCCCTCCCAAGGATAACTATTCTGACCATTGTCCATGTGGATTTCTGTTGCCAGTTTTTGAACTTCAGATCAATAAAAACATACAGGATATCTCATTTCTGTTGTGAGATTCATCCATATGGTACATATCAGTAGATTTTCTTTCTTTCTTTCTTTCTTTCTTTCTTTCTTTCTTTCTTTCTTTCTTTCTTTCTTTCTTTCTTTGCTGTGTAATGTTCCGTTGTTTGGCTAGACACAATTTATTTGCTCATTCTGCAGTTATTGGGCATTTGGGTTGTTTCCACCTTTTGGCTATTAGAAATAAAGCTCATGTCTTTTGGTAGGCATCATTCTGGGTCATAGGGTACATTTATATTTAACCTTAATAGATATTACCAAATATGTTTTTTTCCAAAGCGGTTACTAATTTACATTCTCACCAGCAGTGTATGAGAGTTGCAGTTGCTTCACATCCTCACCAGCCCTTAGTATTGTCAGTCTTCAAATTTTGGCCATTCTGATGGGTATGTAGTAGAATTTCCATGGAGGTTGTACTTTGTGTTTCTCTGATGATTGATGACGTTGAGTGTCCTTTCCTTTGTCAATTGCAAGCCACCGTTAATGCTCTCACAGACCACCGAGAAAGACTCCTAACTGGCCTTCCCGTTTCCACCCTGAGCCTCTTCAATCATGTCTGCTCAGTACATCTGCAGCCAGTGGTGTTTGTTCCTAACATGTAAATTAGATCATGTTACTCTCATGCTTAAAACCCATCAATGGCTTTCTCTCACCCTTTGGATCAAGGGCCAATCCTTGACCTGTCCCCACCTGCCCAGGACCACTACCCACCGCTGCAGCTTCATCTAAGACTGTTCTCCCCCTTGTACTCCAGTCACTCTGGCTTTCTTTGGGCGTATGGGTGGTTCCCAGTTTTGGGCCATTACAAATAAGCTCATATGTTCTCCTTCCCAGCATTTATCACATTCTGTAATTATATACTGGTGTGACTATTTGATTATCTGTTTGTGTAGACTGCAAGCTTCAAGGGAGCAAGCCTTACACTTGTCTTAATCATTATTGTATCTCCCGTGCCCAACGTAATACCCAATATACGGTAACTCCTCAACAGGTATTTGTTGAATGAATAAATATGCTCTCAGTTCACAAGTGAAGAAGCTGAGAGGAGCAATGCAGGCTGAGGGCTAGAGATCAGGCTTCCTGACTACTGAATGCTCTTTCCACCGCCGTAGCCCATTTCCTCTGATAAGACAAAGCACGTTTCCATCACTCTTGCATAACTCTAGTGTAAAGATTACTATGTTATGACCTGTTGTTATTATCAGCTCCCCATTATAACGTCAGCTCCTGGATGGTGTCTGTCTTGTTCATCCCTGGATGAACCCTGAGCCCTCAGGTCAGTGCCTGCAACACCAGAGATGGTTAACATTGGTTGGATTGACACTTAACTATTGCTTGAATTGAAGCATTATTAGTACAGACCCATGTAAAGAAAAATGTCAGCTCCTGCTAAAAGCAGATGCTATGGGACTATCCACACATTCTCATTTTGCTGGGATTTTATGGGACTGATTATTGCTCAAATTAAGAAGCTGGTGACTGGTATCTGGAAATCTGCCACAGGCTACACAGCGTTTCCTAAAACCTCAACCATCTAAAACTCCCTCTGGTTGCACCTAGGCAAGTCGACTTTCATTTGCCCTATTGGGGAAAAAAGTTAGCTTGAACCATGAAGGATGGAAACAAGAGGGCACTTCAAAGGCCACGAGGAACCTACCAAAGAGAATTAAGACTTTGCTCATTGTTGGCAAGCAAATTGATGCTGCTCATTGCAAATGGATCTTATTTGCTCACCATCAGGTCTTATCTGCTCATCCGAGCAGGTCTCGCTGCAGCGCTGCTTGGCAGCAGATGGGTTCCAGGAATGGCAGCCCCGTGGAAGCAATAAAGTGGCATTTCTTTTCCAATTGTCTCTCATTGAGGCCTCTCAGTAATTCGGATTGATTGTCCTTGTAGCCCGGCTCAGGGACTGAGAGAGGTTGGTCTGGGATTTTTATTGCTGTTGCAGGAACTGAATGATACACATAGCAATGTTGGTCCCAAGCTGCCCCTGGGGGTCACTGTCCTTTATAGCCAGGGGGCAAAGCCTGCGTGTGGGTGAAGTGAGGAGGCACTTTCAGGCCTGGAACCAGGGTTCTGGACTCCTGATACATTCCCAGAAACGGGTCTATGACGGTCTCCATCTCCCTGCCGCTGTCATGACCAGGGTGCCTCAGAAGTCCCAGTGGCTTTGTCAGCCATGGGAATGGCTCACCCATCCTCTAACACCCAATCACCTGGGAGTCCCTACATGATTGATTCCAGGAGTGCAGCAACTACACTCTCCTGAAGCCTGGCCTAAGCTCCGGGAGCCTGCCTCCATGCCAGGCGGAGAAGGGAGGTGAGGGGTAGGGAGAAACAATAGCTCCTTCGTCCTGAGCTGTTTATCAGTTTGCTTTTAGGGGCAGGGAGAGGCAGAGATGCTGAGGGGAACCTGGGCTCTGGCAGGGCACCGCACACACTCTCACACCAATAGCTCAGCCATCAGCCCGTGTCTGTGCTCAGCTCAGACCTTCCTGGAAAGTCCTGTGTTTAAAGGGCCAGGCCACTGCCCCTGGGAACGAGGTCAGCCTTGTGCCCCCTCATTCCCTCCCCTTCCAATTTCTGTGAACTTTTAGTTTTCCTCCTGGCCCTGTCTCCTCTCTCCCCCACCGTCCACATCCCCATCCCCTCAGACCCATCCACCCCTCAAGCCCATCCGACTGCCAATTGAAAAGGCCTGAAAATAATGTGAAATAATATAGTTTATCACTCAGAGGCTGCTGACAGGCAGCGCGACCACCTCTGAAAACAGGCGGGGAGGCAGGGAGGGCGAGGAAATTACAGGCTGCACAAAGGAGAAAAAGTTAAAGTGAGAGCTCCATAAAAGAAAGTGGAACTATTATGCCGCAAAATGCCAACTCATTACAAAGCGGCCAAATAAGAGAGAAATACGGCGCTGCCTGTAATAGCAGTTTACAAGGGAACATTGTACAGCAACAGAAGAGACGCTGCTATAATTTGCTCTAACAACTCCAATTATCCCTTTTATTGATTTGGCAACACATTTAATAGGAGTAGCCACACCTCTTCTGTTACAAATCATTAAAGGTGTTGAACGGTGTAATTTTAAAATTGTCCTCCTACAGTTGTCAGTATGACAGCATAATTCCCCCTGATTTCGGCTGTGTAAACACCGAGGCATGGTCATTTCCCCCTTACAAGGCCAGAGATGTTGTCAGCCTGGGTTTTTGTGCAGAAACATCCATTTAATACATATCTTTTCCCTCAGCCGGCTCTCCTAATTGCAGTGAGGCTGGGTTTATAGGTCTTTTTTTCCCCTTTCCCCTTTCTCTCCCATTCTTTCCCTTTCTTCCAACTAGGCAGTGTGTGTGATGGGGCTGGTGGAGGGAAGGAAATAAACAGGCTGTTTGGTCTTTTCTTTCTTCCCCGGGCAGCCTTAACTGCTACCTAAGTCTGGGCCCTGCACTTAACGTTGAGGGGGTGGCGGTGCAGGGCAGGCCCTGAGCCGGTGATCAGCCTCTGGAGGCCCGTGAGCGCCCACGCCCCGCTCCCGCCCCCACTCCTGTGCGCTCTCTCTCCTGGGAGCTCCTTGGCAGCTTCTAGCAGAGACCAGGGCCCCTGAGGCAGGGAGCAGGGGAGGCTTGGAAGGGTCTGGCTGGCGGGGCGGGGGTCCCGGCTCATGATTGGTCAGCGTTGGGTGGGGCAGGCCCGCAGTGGGTGCAGGGAATCAAGGAGGGTTGAGCCCCTGCACCACCCCTGCACCACGGCTTGGACTCTGCATCGCTCTGAGCCCTGTCTGTCCTGATGGAGCCTTTTGTGGGGTGGTTTGCACTGGATCGGCCTCCCACGAGGCTCCCTCACCCTCCCACCAGCTCAAGGGAGTTTTGCCTCTTGCTGCATCCCAGTGCCTAGCCCAGTGAGGAGGCCCACAATAGACCCTTGTTAAAGGGACCGAAACACATGGGGAAGGAGTCTGAGGAAAGTAGGTGATCGAGGGCTCACTCAGATGGTGGGAAGAAGCAAGGGCTGGCAAGTGACTTGTCGGATGTCTGACCCTATGCTGTTAGGTGGGCTTGTAGGGCTTGGTTGGGGTGTCTGGGGGCATCATGTCCTCCATCTTTTACCCAAACCCTCCCCAGTCTCGTGTGTGGGCTATATTTTCTTGTCTTCAAGTCGGTCAGGGGCTATGCTCCTACTAGGGACCAGTGGCCAGGTGCTATGGGAAAAACGGGGTGGGCTTTCAGGAGTCAGGACCCCTTTCCAAATCCACGTCCGTAAAACCCTGGGCTTCCCTGACCCCAGGTCTTTTCCTCTGTGTGATGGCGCTAGGCCTAGAGGCTTTCTGACCCAGTGCTACTTCAGGAGTCTTCCAGTGGGCCAGGCTCCTGAGCAGGAGGTGAGCATGAAGCAGGCATCCTTGGAACACCTGCTCTGTGGCCGTGAGCTCCTACCCTTCCACCAGAACTGCACCTCAGCTGCAGCAGGAGGGATTTAACTTGGACCCAAAGAATTTTAGCTCTTGGAACTGCGTAGTTCCGCATTAGGTGACTGGGGACTTTCTTAATGTCAGGAGAGACTCTGACTCTGCACTGGGCCAGCTGAAGGGCTCTTGGTTTGGAGCAAGGGGATGCTGACTCCGGCCCTGTCATCACTGAGGATCTGCAGGAGCTGGGCTCTTGGCCTTGGCTCCCAGGACAGGTAGGGGATGGAAGGCAGCCCCAGCAGCTGTCATCACCTTGTCATCTGCAAACCTGGTTTGCCATCATCAGGACCTGGCTCTTCCCCATCTGAGCCTGCTGGGCCCCTCGAGGAGAGAGCTTGGCCAGCCATCCCCAGGGCTCACTCCTGCATCCTCACAGTAGAAAGCTTGGGGTCTGCTGGGCGGGGGTCCTGGGGAGGGGTCTTTTCCTGTCGCCCACACAGCAGAGGTGCTGGTGTTGGCAGGGGGTGCGTGCATATCTTCGGATGCCCCTCTTTTGTTGCCTCCCTAAGCACTTCTCTGTGTCTCCACTTCTGCCTTCCTCTGCCTCAGCATCTCTAGATCTCTCTTCGCGCCTTTCTCTCTGGTTCTCTTTTTGTACTTCTCTGGGCTTCTTTCCGTGTTTGTGGCTTTTGCTCACTTTCTTATAGTTGCCATTTCCATGCTTGTTCTCTCTCACCAGACCATGAGCTCTGTGAGGGCAAAGACTGTCTGCACATAGTAGGTGCCTAATCCATTTCTGTGGAATGAATGGGTGGATATCTGACTGTGCCCCAGAATCCTTCTGTGTCCGTTTGCATCTTTCTGGGACTCTCTCAGAAGCTAGTTTTGTGGCTTCATGCATAGCAATACCTGATTTATTCTCAGGTGTATGTGTATGTGTTGGAGTGTTTTCCCTCCCCTTGTCTCTGCCTGCCTGGTCTACCGGTTTGCCTGAATATCTCTCTGCATGTAGCCCCACAGCTCTCTCCCCACCTGCTGGCTCTGATTGGAGTGTAAACGGTGCTGTGTGCAAAGCAGGTGTCCTCCTCCCTTGGCATCTGTATTGGGAGAAGTGGACTTCCAAGTCTGCACCTCTCTCCATGTGGGTGAGCTCTCAGACTCCTCATCACAAGAGGCTGTGAGCCCCTGAAACCGATCACCTTGTTCTCAGCCTTGGATGGGGGTGAGCTGTGGTCCTTGCCATCTCTTCCTCTCACCATGACCCCAATCACAGCACCTGCCCTTCTCTAATTGGCCGATGTCAGTGGAAGGGGGGCGGGAAGGCTGATGTCCAGGGAGGAAATCCCATTAGGGGAGCTGGAGCCAAGTTATTAGTGGTTAAGATGTAATTGGAGTTAGTGAATAATCTCATTCAATTCATCATGTATTTATGGCGCACCCAGCTGTGTGACCTTGGGCGAGGTGCTTCACCTCTCTGATGAAATAAGACCTCAGTGTTTGCCAAAGACCTCTGGATTTCTGGCATTCTCAGTCCCTGAAGTTGGAAGGAATCTCTCTCCACTGCACATTGATCACTTGCTACTGCCTTTCTCCTGGGAGGCACTCATTACTTGCCTCTGAATTATTTGTGCCATTGCCCAAGTTCCCCGCCTAAACTCTGCACTCTTGGAGGGCAGGGTCTTATTTATCCCCCACAGTTAAGTGCCTGGCACCCAATGGGTGGTTTATCAGTTTCCTGGATGATTGAGTGATTGGATGCTAGGCACTACGATTAATAACAAAGAAACAGAATTTCACGATCCTGTACTTACGCAGCACACCATTTCTGCTGGCAATGATGGCGCGGACTGACCCTGCCCCTTGCTAGCTTTGTGATCTTGAGTCCCTCAGCCTCTTTGTGCCTCCGCTTCCTAATTAATAATATGCAAGTAACAATGGCTGCCACACAAGAGTTTGGTGAGGATTAAATGTGATCATATGTATAGTCAAATTCCTAATGCAGAGCTTGGCGCTTAGCGGACCTTTCCTGTTCTTTCCTAAGTAGAGAAGGGGCACTGAATCCCACAGGTATCAGAAGGGGAGAAATCAGTGGGTTTTTGGATTGTGTCTGGGGCATGGGACTCTCTGTCGGTGGCTTAGACACTGCTTTCTCATGCGCTGTGGGCTTTCGGCTTCTTTTTGTTCCTCTACCCCCGCCCCCGACCCCGCAACACAGACAAAGACAGGGAGTTGGTGCTCAGAAAGTGTTTGCTGAATTAGGGACTAAAATGAAACCTTTTTCTTTGCAGCTTAAGACAGCAGATCCTGAATTCAACTCCTCACCTGAATCACCTGGGTTCTTTAGAAATCCACTTTCCCAGCCCCAAAATGCACCCCCCAACACACTCATATTGATTCAGAAGCTCTAGGTTTGGGCTCAGAATCTAATATTTTTTTTATAGCTGCCCAAGTGATTCTGATGTGTGGACAATTTAGATATTCTAAATTTTAGAATATCCTGGCTTAGGACATGACCAGGATTACTTACATGGTTTATAAAAACCTACACTATGTTCCACACCCATGTTTCCTTAGCTACAGTATGGGGGGTGGCTTCAGGGTAACCTTGGCGTCAGGATGAGGAAGTGGGGCTTGGTGTTGGGACGAGAGGGAGAGTGTAGCCTACAACACGGACGTGAAGGGACTGAAAGGGAACAACAAACAAGCTGCAGCTTATTTGCAAACCTGGAACAGGTTACGAGCCCCCACCTCCCGAGTCTCCCCTCCCCAGCTTTGGGAGGGGACGCAGGAACTGGAGAAAGCAGTTTTATCCCTCATAGCATGGCTCAGCCCCGTCTCAATTTTCCAAGGAGTAAAAGGGAAAGTACGATGAATAACTAATCATCATCATCATCATCATCATCATCATCATAGATAACTGGCCTGTGGAGATGAGTTTGTGTTTTTGGCATCCTTGGCTTTCCTGTCTGCTAGGCTTGTCATTACAGGGTATTGTGTTCCCACCCAGATACAGCCTGCACGTGCTGGGTCCCTACTCTGTAGGTGCTCACCCAGTCCTGTGAGGTAGAAGTCCTTATTATTTTCATTTTACAGACAGGGGACCAAGGATCAGAGACCAAGAAGAGGTAGAGCCGGGAGGGACCCACAACCCTTGACCCCAAGTCCCATGCTTTCCCCCCACGCCTTCCTGGGAAAGACCCCGGGTCACTGGGATGGGGGAGTCACTCTGAACGTAGCTCAGCTCCAGCAGGGCTGCATCTGGCTGAGCCCTGATCACTTTGGTTCTGTCCACCAGCTGAGTGGCTCCAGCTGGTGGAGCCCGGAGAGAGAGGACCAGCCATCTGGACCATACCCCCGTCCTTCTCTAGGCCCTTATGCCTTCCCCCATCCTTTTCCTGAGTGGCCTCTCTTTGAATATGTGTCTGGTGCCCAAAGAGGCTCCCTTCTCCCCACACCCTCTCCCGCCACCCTGTTCTGTTGACTTTACGCACCAATCTCTCCATCCACCACATCACCCAGCAAGCGTCCATCCAGCTCGACCAGGCACTGTGCTGGCTCAGGCAGCCAGAGGTGAGGAAGACCTCAGGCCTGTGTGAGTTCTGAAACCAGACAGGGCAGTAAATTTAATGCCGATGCACTGGGATTAGCACTGCACAGGAGAGAGAAGGGCCGAGAAGGAGGAACCAGCTTCCCGTTTGGCCCTGTGAAAACTGGGCTTTTCATGTTGCCTGTGACAAAGGTCCAGCTGGAATGGCTAAAATGGCCACATGTTGGTGTACAGTGAGGACTTGGGGTGTCAGCTATTTGGGTGCCCCAAGGATGCCCAGCTGGCCATTCCCATGGGCTCCAGGCCTCCCTGGGTGGGAGGGGTCCCTCCTCCTCTAACCTATCCTTAGGCCCCTCAGGAGGCTTCTTTTTTCTACCTTATTTTCAGGTCCCTGGAAATGATCTATCCTTTCAGAAGGGCTTCTCCTCCTTCCAGGCCGTGTTCTTCCCTAGAGTTCTGTTCTCCCACTGTGTGCTTGCATGCACATGCACGTGCGCATGCATGTGTGTGAAAGTGTGCAAGAGGGGAAGGAGCATGTGCTTACATCCCGTCTCAGCCTCTCCCCATCACTGGTCTTAGGCAGGACCTGCAGGACTGGAGCCCCCACTCTAGGCAGAGGGCCCCATCCTTGCTGCATGCAGGGAGCACAGTGGCCCAGTAGCCACAGTCATCCCCACCCTCAGGGGGCTTGCAGCCTGGCCGGTAAGAGAAGGTGAGCTCATTTTGCATGACCTGAGAGTTCTCACCAGAGCCTAGAAGGAGGAGGCAGGGGAGGAGAGTCAGGAAGTGGAGGAGGAAAAAGGGAAGATCAAGGGAGAAGTATGGGATTCAGGGCCAACAGCTGCCACCGCCCAGGAAGATAGGGACTGGAGACCCGTGGTAGGAGCCAGATGCACTCCCTTTCTGCCACTAGTGGCTGAGCCCCCAGTCCTGTAGGTAGGCCGGACCAAACCAGGAAAGGCCGTGTCCCCAGTGGGGGCAGCACTGGTTGGGGGGTGGGGGTGGGGAGTTCTGAGGTCTCAAGGCCAAGGGGTTAAGCCGGCAGTAGAAAAGTTTGTTGCGTCAGCCTTTTCCTATCTGCCTCTCCCTCATCCTGTGTATCCCCCCCAGATTCCCACAATCCTCCTCCTCCTGTCCTGCTCCTCCTCCCTTTTCCATTTGGAAGAAGGAGGCTTGCTGTCTTTGTATTTTAACTGTAGCAAAAAGATTAAATTGTTTACGAGCCCGGGAGCCTCGGCTGGCTGGATGAGCCGGAAGAGACAAAGATAGACATTCTAATTCTCCCCTGTTCTCCCGGCCTCCGTCCCCCTGGCTGCTGCTAATTCTTTTATCTGCCCCCAACACTCCAGGCATTATGTGCATTCATAAAAAGGGGGGGGGGGAGAGTGGAGAGAGCCCTCACCGAAGCCCACAAAATTACTGTTCTCTGCGCGGTGTCTCCGATAGCAATCTCTTGAATGCTGATTACTTTTCCCCCCTCTCCCGTGCCCCCTCCCCCTTCCCCAACACCCAACATAAGTTGGTCTTTAACCCTTTATCTTTAGCAAGCAGAAAGACACGGAAAACATCTCACTCAGTGGGTGGAAAAAAAAAGCAAGGCGGGGGTGAGGGAGAGAAAAAAAAAAAAAAAAACCCAGCACAGAGAAGAATTACTGTTATCTCCCCACCAGAAGAGGAACAGCAGAGATAAGGGAGGCCTGAAGAATTAAAAGAATCGTAGCATTGGGGGCTCTAAATTCACGCCGAAGCTGGTTGTATTTGTCTGTCACGGGGGTTCATAATTTTCCGAGGTTGTTTTGATAGACTTATTGTGCGGACTGCATAGAAAACTCATCAGCATTTGTTGCCTCTGAGCATTATTGTCAGAGGTAACTGCGTGTCTATAGACTGGGGGAGATAATGGCTGAAGTAGAAAGCAGATAAAGCCGGGGCCCTTCTCATTAAGGGCTATCTCTGCCTCCGCAGACCGGCTGGGATTGAGTGACTGGGGCAGCAGCGCGGGACATACATTATGCCAGCGAAAGCGAACGGCGGCGTCATGACGCTGCGCACCCTGGGCCCGCGGCGGATGGGGCCCGGGTTTGTCAGCAGCGGGTGTGAGCCGGGGGCGCCCTGGGGCTCGCTGAGCTGCAGGAGTTTGTGGCAGAGCGGTGTGTGGAGTGGAGGTGGGTCTTTGCTTCAGTTCCACAGTGCACAGCTGAGGTCCAGGGGAGGGAGGGGGCCTGTCGACGGTCACTGGTAAGGGAGGACAGAGCAGGCTCTTCTGAGTCTGTGGTCTTTGACCTCAGTGCGTGCCTCCCGCGTGGACTTGGTGAGAAGACGAGCTTCCCATAGCTCAGACCACTGTTCATGTGGAGATGTGGTGGGCTCATGTCCCCTTCGCCTCTAGGACCTGTGGGTCCTCCCTTCCTCCCTCCCCTTCTCCAGCACCTTCTTCTGGAGTGCCCCGGGGAGCCAGTGGAATGCTGCGAGCACCCCACAGGCCATCCTCTTCCTCCATCTACTGTGGAACCACCGTCACCTGCCTCCCTCCAGACCTCTACTCCCAGAAAAGCTGGCAGAGGGGTGTGTGTGGGGGGGGCACATCTGGGCAGAAAGACTCACACTATCCTCAAGCCCTGATTTCAGGCTGAACCTAGCTGTATAAGGACCGTGGAGGCCAGGGTCAGCAGCCTGGGCCCTGTGCAGCTTGGGGTGTGGGTCTCTCTCTGACCCTTTTCCCACCTGTGACATGGGGTTATAATGTAGCTTGTTCACAGGGTGGATTCGTAGGGTGTAAATACTGATGAGATCATATATTTAAGAAGGTTTGTTAACACAATGCCTAGACATACTAAGTTCTCAGTAAACCTGTTATCTTTTTTTAATCCTCATCTGAGGACATTTTTTCAATTTTATTTATTTATTTATTTATTTTGAGAGCGAGGAAGGGAGAGAGAGGAACATGCATGAGAGAAAGAAGCCTCGATTACTTGCCTCCCGTATATACCTGGACAGGAGATTGTTCAGGCTCAGATCAGGCTGGGGATTGTATATGCCCCAGGGACTGAACCTGCAACCTAGATATGTTCCCTGACCAGACGCGCACTTGTGACCTTTCAGTTATGGGACGTTGCTCCAACCACCTGAGCCACACCGGCCAGGGCCGTGTGTTATTGTCCTGACAATGACTACTCCTTCGGAGACTCTGAGGGTCTTCGGTACAGCTCAGTGCTTCCTCCTTTATCTGGCCCAGGGTGGGGGCTCTGGGGAGAGGTGTCTGAGCTACAAGTGAATGCTTTATCCTTGTCTCTTGCTCTCGTCAAAGCGAGGCTTTGGTGTCTCCCGAGTCCGTCCCTGTCACCTGGCTGGCCAGAAACTGAGGCCCAACAGGGAACAGACTGATGGTTGTCAGAGAGGAAGGAGGTTGGGTGGCTGGGTGAAAAGGTGAAGGATTAAGAAGTACAAATTGGCAGTTACAAAACAGTCATGGGAATGTAAATTACAGCATAGGGAATATAGTCAATAATATTGTTATAATTACGTATGGGGTCAGAGGGGTGCTAAAAATATCAGGGGGAATCACTTTATGAAGTATATGATTGTCCTACCACTATGCTGTACACCTGAAACTAATACAAAATAATATTGAATATAAACTGTAAATGAAAAATAAAATAAAATAAAATAAAATAAAATAAAATAAAATAAAATAAAATAAAATAAAATAAAATAAAATAAAATGAAACTGAGGCCCAGAGAAGGGAAAGGTCTGGCCCAGGGTACATGGCAAGTCCCAGGCAGAGCTGGACAAAGGACTGGGGTTCCAGGCTCTGGGGGACCCTTTGCAGCATCCTGACTTCTGTCTGGCCAGGCCAGAGAAATCACTGGTGCTTGCAGCCTTAAGGCGCAGAGGGGACCCAAGGCCCTGCCACGGGCCCCCAGAGCCCTGAGCCCATACCCAGTGAGCCCATGCTCCGGTCCGCAGCTTGCTCAGTGTGACCTGGGCCAGGCTCAGGGATGCGAGCACTTTTAGGAGTCCGTTGATCTCCATTTGATTTGGCTCAAGCCCACTGAGAAGCATGATCAGCACGGGGATGCAGTGATGGCAGAGAGGGAGATGCCATCAGGGTGGGAGGAAGGGCCGTGCACAGATGCCAGGGAAGACAGAGGGTCAGCCTGGGGGTCGCCGGCCGCAGAGTCTGCACTGTGGACAACGGGGAGCCACCAGGCACAGCCTCCCCTGGTGTGTGGTTGAGCCCATCCCTGCCCCACTCACCCCTCCTAGGCACTTGGCCAGAGTCCAAAACTGGGCAGGGGGTAGGTCAAGGGACCTGGCACCTGTTGAGCACTTCCTACATGCCTGAGTTTCACACTCATCTTCTGTTATCCTCACAGCCGCCCAAGTGAAGGCATTCCCATCCCTAGTTTACAGGAGAGAAAACTGAGACCCAGAGAAATGAAGTAACAGCTGGAAAATCAAACTGGGATTTGCACCCAGGACTCTCTGACTCCGGAGTCTAGGATTTATCCACTCTCTCTATGCCCCCTATCTTCCTTCTAAGGCCAAACAGTTCTTAGTTCCTCCCGCCCTCCCTGTCTCCCTTCTTCCTTCTATTATATAGCACTCACCCAGCTGCCACCATGCCCTAGGCACGATGTTGGGTGGGATAAACCCCTCTGGCCCTCTAGGATTAGTGGGGAAGGCTGACTACCTAATATAAATTCCTACAAACGAGTATATGATAGGTGTGAGTAACAGAAATACAGACGAGGGAGAAACTAACACTGTCCAGGGTGGGGAAGGAGGGTCAAGGGGATAATCAAATCAAGCCTGAAAGATCAGAAGGCGGACAAAGTGGGGAAGAACGTTCCAAGCAGAGAGAACAGCCTGTACAAAGATCTGTAGACAAGAGGAATGAAGAATGAATGTTGAGTCAGGAGTTGAGTGAGTGTAGGAGCGGGGGTAGGCTGGGAAGGGCCCTACAATCAGGAAAGGGACAGGGCTTCATCCAGTGTATCACTGGGAGTCCTGTGTTCCAAATAGCTTGAAACTCTCACCTCCTCGAAAGTCAAGTTCTGCCAATGGCCGCTACCCTCATCCCTCTTACACCCTTGTCAGCTGTCACCAGCAATGAGGGGCTGGTTCTTGATGGCTGAATTTGGCACAAGTGGCAGAATGTGCAGTGAAAAGAACATAGACTTAGGAGTGTCTAAAGCTTGTGGCCTGAGATTCAAATCTTTACTTGAAGCTGTGTGGCCATGGGGGCAGGCATGTCATCTCCTTGGACTCAGTTTTCCAATCTATAAGGTGGGAATAACACCTATCTCACAGAATTGCTGCAAGAATTAGCTGAAGATGGTGGAGAGTGCCTGGCGTATTGTAGCCTTCAAACGAAAGCCAGTTCTCCCTTCCTCGCCTCCCACCCTGCACACTGCCAGCAGCCGACTGGGGCCAGTGTACCCAGCATCTCTGTCCTTGCCTCCTCAGGAAGAGCTCGCAGGCAGGGCAGGGCTCTCCCTCCTTGTGGCCCCAGATAGCTTTGTGGGTTCAGTTAGATTGGGTGGAGGGGTAGATTTAGGCCATTTTGGTGGCCACTGGGCTTTGAATAAGGGAGATGGTGGGGACAGCTCAACCTAGTGGAGAGAATTCTGGCTGAGAGTCAGAAGACTTGGCTGAGCCCTGGCTGTGTGTCCGTGTCAAGTCACTGGCCCTCTCTGGGCATCAGACTGTTATCTATACTTGGAGCCCACCCATTCCTAAAGCCTGTTTCGGCTCAAGCAGTCTGGGATTCTAGGAGGGAACAGCCAAGGGCCCACAGCAAAGGTTTGTAAGCTCTTCCTTGGTGCAGTGATAGGGGCAGAGGGAAGCCGGTGGGGCTTTCAGCACACACAGCCCTGCCTCCACTGGCTTGGAGACCTGCTCCATCCTCGGGATTTACAGTGGGCTGAATTCATTTGCATGACAAAATTGGCTCGGGTATCCAAGTGTTGCAGCAAGACAAGTGTAACATTAAGCAGAACAAGCAGCCAGGAGGAAGGTTACCTCAGACAATGAGGGAACAAGCCGCCAGCCTACCCTCTGCCTCTGCCAGTCTTTCATCTGCAGGTGTTAGGGGCTGCCTGGGGGTGATGTTGGGTGGGGGAGGAGAAGTCCTCAGGCCTGGGTGATGGTGGCTTGCCCAAAGATCTGGGGTTTTGGGGGATTCCTGCTTCCAGAGTCTTCCCACTCACTGTTAGGGTGAGATTTCCTTTGCTATTTCAAATGCCTCCAACCTTTAAATGGTTGCAAGGTTATCTCCACACTGTTAGGTCTTGATAACACCAGCACTTTCTGAATCACTGTTCATGCACTTGTCCACTCATGCAGCCATTCACTCACTCATCCACCCTCTATCCATTCACCTACCCGCCCATACATCCATCTTCCAACCACCCATTCATCCCTCCATCTACCCACCCATCCACCTACCTACCTATCCATCTATCCATCCACCCATTTACCCACTCACCCACCCATCCACCTACCTACCTATCTATCCATCCATCCATCCACCCATCTACTCAGTTATTCACTTCTCCTTCCACATGCCCACCCATCCCTACCCACTCACTCATACACTCATCCATGTACCAATTCATCTACCCACCCATATGCACCCGTCCATCCTTTCATACACTCATCTACCCACTCACCTATCCACCCTCCATCTCTCTAACAAAACTAGGCATTTGACACTTTGTATGTGCCAGGTACAGTTCCAGACATTTCTCTGTGTCTCAGCTTTTTACTATAAAATAGGGATAGAATAGTATCTACCCCATATCTGCTTCATGATCCTGGCCCAAAGGAAGTGCTACGTGTTTCCTACTGTGAATGTATTAGATACTGGGGACCTTGAGGTAAATAAAATGCAGTTGCTGCCCCAGAAGAAATCATAGACTTCTGCAGGGAAGAGGTACCAGAAAACTGGTGTTACAGCCCCACGTGGGATGTGCCATAGGGAAGTACAAGGGGCTGAGCGGGAGGAGGCCAGGGCTGGGGCATCCTATCTCATTTGAGAGTCTGCTTGAGCAGTAGGTAGGGCCAGGAAGTATTGTTATCAATTTCCCTGTGTTACCAATGAGGAAAATGAGGCTCGGGAATATTCAAGGACTGCCCGTGACCGCACTGCCACAGAGAGTTGCCAGGACTGACTGCTGTGTCTTCTGATCTGGGGACAGCCCAGCGGCCTGGGCCATGCTCCCCCTGTCCCCATCAGGCAGCAGGATGGAGCTGCTCCAAAGCTACCTTACTCCCAGGTTGTGTGAAGAGTACCCTGCTGCCAAGATCCCTGGAGGAAGAGAATGACTGAGCTCTAAGGGGCCATAGCCAGAGCCCTGGGCCCTTTCTGAGCCCTCAAGTAAGGGAAAGGAGACCACGGTTGGGCGAGATGGGTTGGGTCATGGGACTGGGGTGCGGTGGCCACTGGAACTGAGGGCTGAGCAATGAGTTCCTGGCTTTGCTACGGGAGGAGCCAAGGACATTTGGCCTCAGCATAGAACTCGGCCTCTGCTTAATTTCCCTGAGGGCCACCTGGAGCACCGGCGGGGATGTGCTCCACGTAGTCCCAATGCTCGGACAAAGGCCTGCTCATGGAAGCCACAGGGGGGTGCATTTGATTGTTCGCCGTTATACCGACCCGTTCCTAACCAGCAGAACTGCTCCTGGTGGAGTGAACATTTCCTTGTCACTAAAAGTTCCAAAATGTTTGTCGCAGCAGAGCATAGTAGGGTAGTGGCCTTTGGAGAGTTTTGGCCTGGGTTCGAATCCAATTGCCACCTAATACTGTTTGTCTGACCTTAGGCCCATGACTGAGCTTCTTTGTGGCTAGTCTGAAAATCAACCTCCATCACAATCCTTTGTGAGAGTTAAGTCATAATCACCAACACTTGTGCTCAGTAAGTTTTCCTCACCATAAACTTAGGAGATAGTCTTTTAATTTTTTTAAAATAAACTTTTATTTTTGGATAATTTTAGATTTACAGAAAAGTTGCAAAGATAGTACAGGCTGCTCCCATAAGCCCCTCACCAACTTTCTTCTATTAACATCTTACAGAATCATAGTTAAAAGCAACAGTGACACATTAGGTTCTTTTGTTTTTAATTATCTCTACTTTACAAGGTGGTTCAGGGGGCACAGGGAAGCGGATATCTA
Source organism: Anoura caudifer (assembly GCA_004027475.1). Classification (NCBI taxonomy): domain Eukaryota; kingdom Metazoa; phylum Chordata; class Mammalia; order Chiroptera; family Phyllostomidae; genus Anoura; species Anoura caudifer. The sequence continues at coordinate 100,866 of PVKU01000107.1, forward strand.
GTCCTGCAACAGCACAGCCCTCCAGTGACAGTGCCTGCCCAGGTCCGGTGGATGGAGGAGGCATTTATTGAGCACCTCCTGTGTTCCTGTGATCAAATTTAACCGTTACAACTGGCATAGGGGTTCATCTAATTGTGCCCAATGTGGAGATGGAAAACTGAGGCTCAAAGAGGATTAGCGATGTGGCAGAGCAGGGCTTGCCACACCGGTGTGACTGTGCCTAACGTAGAGCCATACGCCTCCCAGACCAGAGCTACTGTGCGTATGTATGGTTGGGGGGGCGGGGCAGAGATCTGGATGCTCACACTTGCCAGGCTGTATATGACTGTGAGAATGTCTGTGTGGCTGTGAGTGTGCCCATGAGGTGTGAGTGCGTGTATGAGTGTGGGAGCAAATGTTTGCCTCCGTTCCACTGAACCTGGAGCAGGCTTTGCTCAGATATGAGCAGGTAGGCATGCTGTGTGTATGTGTGTATGTGTGTGTGTGTGAGAGAGAGAGAGGTGTTATGGGTGTGAGAGAAGGAGGTGTGTGTGTGGGAGACAGAAGTGTGTGTGTGTGTGTGTGTGTGTGTGTGTGAAAGAGAGAGAAGGATATGTGTATGGGTGTGTGTTTGGCCAGGGATGGGGGCACTTTGTCCCCTGGACTCTGCATACTTTGGGGATGAGTAGAAGGCCACCTTGGAAGGCCTGACAGCTGGAAGTGGGCAGGAGGGCAGGGTGGCCTATTAACAATGCAATCCTGGGCTTGGGGACAGATAAGTGGCCCCAGGGGGTGGTTCTGGGGACCTTCTAACTAGCTTGTTGCCATGGGGATGCAGGCTGTGAATACAGGCCTGGAAGTACAGCTTGAGTGTTCGAACCCCTCTCCTTCCTGGCAGGTCGAATCCCCGGGTGGGGTGTATTTGTCTGGCAAGGGGACTGATGGGCTGTTCCACCTCCCCTCTCCATTACTTAAAGCAAAGTCCTCTGCTCCTTCTACTGCCCTTAGGTGGGATCTCCTGGGTCAAGGGAGGAAATGACTGTCTGCATCCTCCTGGGGAACAGTGGGTCTCAGGACCAGGGACCAGCCTCCTGCCTCCGCAGGTGCTTGCTGACAGGTGGCCAGGGCAGGAAGAGAGATGCATGTGATCACACAGCCACAGCTGCATTCCAGACGACATGGCCAAGTCCACCTGCAGACCAGGCCCCTGCTGACCCTGGAGACCCCGAGGGTTTGAGACTGTCCCTGAGTAGTGGCCAGTTTATCTGAGAATCACCATCTCTCCTAGATGGGTCTACCTGGAGTCAGAACCCCTGAGGGGCTTTGTTAACATTTTATTATGAAAAATTTCAAACATTAAAAACTAGAGAGAGTAGTTTATGAATCCCAGGTACTCATCACTCAGTTACAATGATCAGTTCTGCTGATCTTATTTCATCTGTCCCCCCCCCTTTTTTTTTTGCTGGGGCAGTTGAAAGCAAATCCCAGATAGCAGGCCATTTCATGTAGAAATACTTTGGGATGTATCTGTCACCGATAACTGACCATGCCATGATCACACCTAACCAAATGAACAGTAATCCTAGTGATGAATATCATCTGACTCTCCATCTCGTTTCATATCTGCCATTAAATATGTAGACCCATGCTCCAAGGGTGAATGGAGGCCATGTGGCAAGGGCAGCTGCCTGTGCTGCAGCTTTGGAGCCACAAGAGAGTGGTGGGGGAATGCTGTGTCTTTGGGGAGTTATTTTGCTTTACGGGGCCTCGGTTTCCTCCTATACCAAAGGTGCCTACCTCTTCCAAGGCTATTGGGAGGATTGAGTGAAACTGTATATGAACCAGTACCAGGTGCATGGTGGGGACTTGGTAATGGTGATCACTATGCTTTCAGAGGAAACCGAAGTTCAGAGAGGGACTTGCCCAACGTCACACAGCTCAAAGTAGTGAACCTGAGATAGAAGCATAGGTCTTTTAAGTGCACTGGGGTACGCATTCCACACAGCTCCTCTCACCCTCTCTAATCCTACCCTGGCCCCTGCCTACCTGCACCCCACACTACAAATGCAAATGATTTCAATAGGCTCTCTTTTTTCTTGATAACCAGTGGGTCAGTTCTGATGCTGTGGGCTGAGCAGGTGATGGGATACCAGTGGGCCTGACTCCAAGAGACCTAGAACAAGATCCTTCCCCTCCCTGGGCTTCAGTTTCTCCGTCTGTACCAGGAGGGCATTGACCTCTATGTGGTGTCTGAGACCTCTTCCAGTTCTGCTGTGCTTCTGCCAGGGTTAGTAACCTTGGGAGTGTGGGGAATGTTTGAGGTTGATGGGGTGGAGGGAGTTCACAGCCGGGTAGGACTCCAGGCTACAGGACAGTCTGGGTGGGAGAGAACTTCCTGTACCGGGGCCGGGGGCAGGGGGCAGGAATGGGGTGGCCCAGCTCAGTAGAATTGAAGCTCCTCCTTCTTCCTGGACTGTAGGCCCCTGAAATTGGGGCTGCAACTTGCATGTTATAAATGCCATTTTGAGATATAAAATCCCATTGACATAATGGATGAACAGCTAGATAGAAGATCATCAAGAAGATTTGAAAAACATTATAAACCCCTAGGCCTAACAGACACTATTTTCTATTTTTCATTCTACCCAACAACTGAGAATACGCATTTCTCTCAAGTGCTCCTGGAATGTTCTCCAGGAGACACCATATCTGAGGCCACAAAACTAGTCTCAATAGGTTTAAAAAGATTTAAAAAAATATACAAAGTACATTGTCTGACAACAGTGGAATGAAATTAGAAATCCAGAGCAGAAGCAAATTTGGAAAATTCTCAACTATGTGGAAATTAAACAACACATTCCTAAATAACAAATGGATCCAAGAAGAAATCACAAGGGAAACTAGAAAATACTCAGAGATGAATGAAAACAAAGATACAATATACCAAAATTTATGAGATGCAGTAAAAGCAGTGCTCAGAGGGAAATTTATAGCTGTAAACACCTACGTTAAAATAGAAGATCTCAAATCAGTAACCTAACCTTCTACCTCACTAGAAAAAGAGGAGCAAACAAAACCCAAAACCAGCAGAGGGAAGGAAATAATAAAGATCAGAGTGGAGGTCAGTGAAATAGGGAATAAGAAATAGAGAACAATCAACAAAAACCCAAAAGTTAGTTCTCTGCAAAGATCAACAAAATTGACAAAACTTTAGTTAGACTGACCAAGAAAAAGAGAGAGAGAGAGAGAGAGAGAGAGAGAGAAGACTCAAATGACTAAAGTCAGGAGTAAAAGTGGAGCCATGACTACTGACCTCACAGAAATAAGAAGGATTATAAAATTCAATTGGTGTAGAGGTTCTGGAGGAGCTCTGCAACATTTCTAGGGATGTGATAAGAACAACCAGAATGGTTACCAGGAGTTCATTTCAGGAAGCTGGACTAGGGTGGGGGCATTTCTTTTCATTATAAGCCTTTACAAGTTGTTTTTGTAAATGTTGTTCTTGTAAAATACAATACACTGTACAGAAAAGTGAGCAAAAAGAGAAGTGCTCAGCCCAGCAGCCATTGTCAGTGGGACACCCATGGAGCCACCCCCCAGGCGAGGATGCAAACAGCTGCCCAGGTGCCCCACTCACACCCTCTCCAACGCCCCCTTCCCAGAAGATAACCATCATCCTGACTTTTATGGAAAGTTCTTCCTCATTTTTCTTGAGAGTTGTGCCATCTCTAGACACTATAGTTTGATTCAGCTCATGCTTTGGACTTTAAATAAGCCAAACCATACAGCAGGTCTTCTTTGAGGCTGGCTTCTTGCATTGACATGGTATGTGTGTGAGATCCACCCATGTTGTTGCAGGCAGTAGTCTGTTCATTTCCTTTGCTGCGTTGTATTCTGTTTTATGAGTACACCATGAATTTTGTGTCCATTTTCAAAAGCCATGTATGATGATAAATTGATTAAAATATTTTTAATAAAATACAAATTAAAGATGGAACTCAACAAGTGTTAGTTTAATTTTTATTCCTATGACCCTCACTTTCTTTTTCTGCTCCAGTCACTCGTGAAGCCAGTCTGCATCCCGGAAAAAATAGGCCACTTAGGCAGCAGCCCAGAGGGACCAGGTCTGAGAGATGCCACACCCCCACCCCCCGCAATGGGGTCCTATTATTAGCCCTCCTCCCTGAATTTTCAGCTTCAAATGGGGAAGGTTGCATAGATAGAGCAAAGATCACGTCATCCCTTCTGCCCAAGGTCTGCTGCTTCCCAACATGCCTCCGAGTGCATGCACGGGCCGCGGGTGAGAGCATGCGCCACACTTGGGCACGCCTATGGGCGCACGTGCGCGTCCCGGGGGTGGCAGAGCCGGCAGGCGCCTAGTCGGCAGGTGAGGCCCGGTGCATGGAGAAGTTGGTGGAAGAAGACGAGGAGGAGGAGGAGGAGGAGGAGGGGGGAAAAATCCCCTCATTTCTGAAGAAATGTCCCAGATTAGATTTGTAAATCAAAAACCAATATATAACATGCAAGAATTGATCTGTTTTATATTCCTCAGTTACATTTTTGTGAAGCACATTTAGAAGATTTAGAACGTATTTGCGCCTGCTGGTTGGGCCATTATATGCTTGAGTTCATACATCTATTTGTGAGGCTATAAAACAGGCATCGACTACCATGTAAATTGTGTTCTCCACAATAAATTATATGCATACTTGCAAAAATACATAACTGCCGTGGCTGGGCCCACGCGGCTGGAATACTAATGAGGGCGAAAGTTGCTTTGTCCCTCTTCTCTGGCCTAATTTAGCCTCTACATCAAAAATTATGTAGGAAAAATCACTTTATCCTCTCACTGAGAAATAAAATAGCACTCACGGGCACCCTCATCTCTTCCCACCCCCCCTTCCTTTTAACCGAACACTACCATTTTCATACTAATTTTAGCTGTTCCAGGTTTACCGGGATGAAACCTGGCTCAACTGAAGCTGGGGAGTCACTGGGCTTTCTGCAAGCACGAGATGACTCTTGGAGCTGGCGCATGCACACATGCATGCACACACATGCACATACATGTGTGCATGTTCCCCCTTGTGGTTTGAATTCACTTGTGCCAGGGCATATTCACAACATGCAGATGGACCCACATACAAATGTGGAGACTTGGCCCAGACACACGTGCATAGATAGTCCGCAAGCACTCACCCATGTGGCACATATTCATTTCCTCTCCCTGGTTCACACTTGTATGCACAGACTCACTGGGAAAATCCAATTCAGTTCAGTTGACTACAGTTCAATCCAGCTCAGTCTAGCCAATGTTGATTGAGCACCTACTATATGCCACAGACTGCACTTGGCACTGGGAATATTGAAATTTTTTACTTTATTTTTTTAAATTTTATTTATTTTATCTTTAGAGGGGAAGGGAAGGAGAGAGGGAGAGAAATATCAATGTGTGGTTGCCTCTCGTGCGTCCCCTGCCGGGAACTGGCCTGCAACCCAGGCATGTGCCCTGACTGGGAATCGAACCTTTGGTTCACAGGCCCGCACTCAATCCACTGAGCTACACCAGCCAGGGCTTGAAATTTTTTAGAAAGATGAAATCTCAGGTCACAGTTCAGGGAAGGAGGCAGCCTTGTGAACAAATGCAGCACGTCAGCGTGCTGAGGGCTGTAGCAGATGTACAGAGACACACACGCACACTTACTCACACCCTGTAGTTGTAGTGTAGTGGCTGCAGGCACACAGGTTCTCCAATCCTCACATGTACACACACCTGTGTGGGCATTCACACAGGTGCCACCCACACAGGTTCACGTGTACGGGCACACCACACACACACACAGATGGGTACATGCAAGCATCAGCATGGCCACCTTCCCGTCCTCACCTCTGCACGCTGATGCCTGAACAGCCTGTGTCTCCTCCAAAAGCCTGAGTTAACCTCCTGCGCTGTCTGGCTTGCAGTTTCGGTTTCTGTACTTCCGGTTTCATTGCAGCCTGTACTAGAAGCAGAGGCACTTCCAACATGAGGCTGGCTGACTGGCATTGCTCCTACTTCTCCTAGCGGCCTTGTCCAAGGGTCCATCCTGGTGGGGGCTCTGGGGGGATCGCACAGGGAGAAGTACACACAAAGCAGACCTTGCTTCCATGATCTCAGGCCAGTCTCTGTCCCATCCTGGGTCTCAGTTTACCCATTTAAAAAAATGTGGGTATTGGATAGTCTCCGAGGCCATCAAGCTCCAGGTGGACTCAGCTTGTTGCTGAAGAAGGTTGGGTCTCTGTCCCGATCAGAGTGTGTGAGACAACTGCAGAGAAGACTTCAAACTGGAGGAGGTCAGACCCCGCCGGGCTCCCAGGTAAGAGCAGCGCTGGCCCTGGGGGCAAGACCAGAGGTCTGGGAGCCTCACGGGAGCCCTCCTGAGAAAGAGTGGCAGTATGTGGTAGAGGAAAGACATCTTGCTGAGTGAGGCCATGATCCAACGTGATCCAGCTCAGATATTTATAGATGCCAGACACGGTTCTTGTGGAATTTCATTCTATTTTCAAATACTGGAAGGGCTGCCGTGGGCCAGAGGGAAGGAACCCCTTCCGTGTGACCCCGCCCGCCGGTAGAACTAGCACAGTGGGAAAGCGAGCGGAAGCTCCACCTGGTTCAATACAGAGGTCGATGTGGCTGTGCGTGCGCTCTCCTGGGGCACTTTTGGTTCCTTGTGGTTCTGTATCTCATCCGCTTCCCGCTACCTCATCCTATTTCTTCTCATACCATGCTATTTTCTCTTCATCTCCGTCTGTTCTTTGAGTAGAAAACATTTTATTTTTTATAAAAGTAAATAGTATTTTTTGTTGAGAAAAGCCCTATATGCACATAACGAAAAATGCAAATTGGTTGAGAGGAGTGCAGAGAAACGTAGGTCTATGTCCCTTCCCAAGCTCCCCTGTTCCATAGCCATCCCGTTCCCTTTCCAGAAGCGGTCACTGGTACCAACTCTTGTTTTCTTTCAGAGATTTACTGTGCCTCCTGCATATCTATCTATCCTCTATCTATCTATCTGGTTATCACCTCGATCCTTCATTTTAACACAAAGGAGAGCATGCCATATGGCCTAATCCTTGCCTCTCACCCCATCCTAACCTTGCAGCTTGGAAAAGTTTTCCACTGGGCAACACCCAACCATGGAATGAACTAACGAGCTCCCCAACGCCGGGAGACATGGAAGCACTGGCTAGATGACCACTGGGAGAAAGGAAATGGCAGAACTGAGCTCTTGACTCGGGGAGGGAGGTTAGATGCAAGCCTTTTAAGGCTCTATCCATCAACCAGTTTCTTGAGTACAAAGAGAACAACTCTTTATCTCACTCTTTCTCCACACTCCTCCCACACCCCTTCCAAAGCCGGCCGGGGTCACCAGTACCAAAAGCTGCCCAACCATGGCTCCTAGTCCCCCTGTAATTGACAGACAAGAACTCCCCAGAGGTAGCCTCTCTTTGTGCCAGCCTCATGCCACTAAACTCCAAATTAAGAGGCCCAGCTGAGATTTCTGTCTCATTCCTCCTGCACCCCTGGGGCCAGTCCTCCCTCATTTCAGAAGGGGAATGGAACTAGAAGTTTGGATTTGGGAAGGGGGGTATGGAGGGCTCACCACCGAAGCTGGTGCCTCTATGCTCCGGAGACATGTACGTGTCCTACCATGCAGCTTAAGACTTCTCCAAAACACCGTCCCCCCAAATCCAATAAAATTGCAAATTTCACTGTATTTCACAATATCCTAAATAAACATGAACAGCATGCATTCTCTTCCTTGCATCAAATATTAATCTGCCCATGGCCAGCGCCTGCTCCCCCGCGTGTGTGCGCAGGCTGGGTAAACACCGGGGAGATTGGGATGCCAGACCTTCCCTCCTCTTCCCCAAGTCGAGAGCATGACAAATTTTTCTCCTAATTACACCTGCCACTGTTTGCCTTCTAATACTGTAAATCCTCCATCACATAGTTTTTCAGATTCGGGATTAGGTTCTCTTCCTGTCGTACAAATGATTGGAGGGGGCAGGGATGGGGGATTTGGGGGGGGGTACCGTGGGCTCTGTGGCGTTGCTTTGCACAGTTTCTCCACGGGACTCCCTGAATTGGGCATAGGCAGTGTTCCCAGGCCCTTGACCCTCCTGCAGTGTGGGAAGGAGTCTTCAAGGGGGAGTGGAGGGGAGAGAATGGAGCAAGGACACCTGCTCAGGTGTGCGGAAGCTGCTCATCCCAGTCTAATTAGCTCCCTAGTCACCTCCAAATCTGGACATAGTAAAAATCCTGAGAAGAAGGGAGAGGATGGATAAAAAGTGTCCAGCACGATATCCAGCACTTAGTAGGTGAACAATAAAGTGCAGTTCCCTTACCCCTTGCTCTACCTTCTGGCTGATGGCGTCATCAGCTCCTCCTCACTGGTTTTCCACCTCGCCTCACCCCTCCCTCTCCAATGAACCTGCTGTCCTCCAGCTGCCAGAGTGCTCTTTCTTTTCGTTTTAAAGATTTTATTTATTTATTTTTTTAGAAAGAAGGGAAAGGAGGGAGAAAGAGAGGGAGAAAAACAACCATGTGTGAGAGTAACAGCAACTTTCACACGCCTCCAACTGGGGAACTGGCCTGCAACTCAGCCATGTGCCCTGACTGGGAATCCAACCACCTACATTTCCGTCTGTGGGGCAAGCCCAACCCACCGAGCCACACCAGTCAGAGCCGCCAGAGTGCTCTTTCTAAGGCCCAGAGTGCACCGGTCCTGGCAGGCCCTGCCTTAAAACTCCCTGTGACTTCCCACCAGGTTTGCATCACGTCCAGTCCCAGCATGGAAGGCCCTCTGCTGCCGGCCCACCCTGACTCTCCGGCCTCATTTCCAGCCCTCCCCACCCCCCTGCCCATCCACTCTAGACTGTGGCCACCCTTGTCACCATCTCATCCTTCCCCAAAGGGGCTGTGCAAGTTGTCACCGCCATTTCTTCGCTCAGGCTGTTCCCTCTGCCTGAGGAAATTTCAGCCTTCTTTTTAAGGGTCCACCCCTCCTGACACCACCTCCTTGAGTCTTTCCTGTCCCCCAGTCATGACGAATCCCGGCCTCCTTTGTGCTCCCATGGGACTTGGCAGCTACCACATTTTGGCTCAGACCTTTGCCTTGTCTGTCAGTGGTTAGAGGGTCTGGGGGTGCCTTCAAGGTAGGGACCAGTGACTCTCTGGCTTTCCAGCCTGATACTGCAGAGGGTGATACTTGGTGTGTAGTTGGGAGGAGGGGTCTCCATTTCTCTCAATCTTCTGACCAAGTCAACTGCCTGCCCCATCTGTGGGTAAGAATGTGCACCCCAGAGTGAGCCTTTTCATGCCCCTGGGAGCAGCTGTCCAGCTTGGAGGTAGCACGGAGCTCCCACCAGCACAAGATTTCAACCCCTCAAGGCCACAGTGGTGGAAGGAGAGGGTCTTCAGACTCCTGTGACCAAACGCCCTTCCCTGACTTCCTCCCCTTAGCCTGGGCTGGTCTGGTAGAATTATCTATCAGTTATCTTCCAGTTATCTTCCAGTTATCCCTGTGTCTGGAGCACCCAAGCTGTTCAAAAACATTCCAATCATTTCTGTGCAGCTTTAGCATATGCCATATCATTGGCTGCTTTTGTTTGGTGAGGGGATGCAAGTAACAGCTTTGCCCTTCTTATTCTAGTTGGCTTCTAGAGGTCCTTCTGCCTCTAGGGATGCCCTAGCCCATTGGCTAAGGGACCCTACCCTCTGGGGCTGAGGCCTAGAGCTGGGGGCTAAGGAAGGCAGCCTTGGGCATGCTCTGTGCTACCTTGGTGAGGTCTCCACACTGCCAAAGTTCCCTTGAAGTTGTACTTGAAGTCTTCTCTCAGAGTCAGCTTGCTCAGCTTGAATAATAACTGTCTCTGGCCCTGTCCCCTCCCCACACATTTCACCTTCAAAGGGCTGGGAGAAATTTCCCTAATTAATTAACTCCTCTGCAGCCTGCCCTCCATGTCATTGGGTGATTAATTGTCACTGTGCCTTTAAATCCAGAGGCGGAGGGAAGGTGGGTTCAGTTGGCAGTGGTGGATGCCAGAAGCAGGCATGCTGGGGTGAAGGTAGCCTGAGGGCCTTTCCTGGGGTTGGAGGACCCCCGCCTCCGCCCTCATTCCTGTCCTTGCCCAGGGACTGAATGAGAGGCCCCAGGGCCAGACCACAGATGCACCCATCAATAATCAATCAATGAGTCTCAAATATGAGACTGTGGGAAGTGGAGCATTCTAGGAGAGGCGGGAAGGCTGGTGTCTATCCCAAAGGCTGCAAAACAGGATAGGTCACCTCGCCTTCCTGAGCCTCATGGTTTGCACCTATAAAATGGGGGCTAGTCAGAGGACCTTCCTCCCAGGATGGCTGGAAGGTTGAAATGAGACTGATGTGTATGAAGCGCTTAGCGTGGTACAAGGTACAGAGCAAGGGCTTGGTAATGGTGGAAGTGATCTCGCAGCTCTGCAGCATCATGAAAGGGCTGTAAGGCCACTCTCCATCCCCAGTGCCCAGCTAGGATCCTTGCCCACCCCCACCCCCAGCCCCAGCTCTGGTCTCTGTAGTAGCTCCCACCCATGTGCCCAAACACAGCGATTGACCTGGACATGACCTGCTGCATGACCTGGACAAGGTACTTACTTTCCTACGTATTTATCTCCAACGTAGAAAATGTGGCCAAATCTACCCTATGTTCATGCATACAAGGCACTGGGACACAGAGAGAGATCGGGTCCAGCCCTTCCTGCAAGGAGTTCCACAGCAGGAAAGACAGATGAGAAAGTAAACGCACTTACGGTGTGACCGGTGACAGAGGTGCACAGGGCATTCAGCGGGAGTCAGGCAATGGCATCAGGGGCCCAGAGACCAGCGAGGGTAAAAGGAGATAACTCTCGGCACATAATAGTTCAACAAATGTCTGTTCCTTTCTCCAGCCTTCCCTTCCTCATATGGCCTTACCTTTTAGACTCAGCTGCTTTTTACTTTAAAGCCCCAATTTCTGTCCTTTCTGCTGAGCCTGCAAGGTCTGGAGAGAAGGGTAGAGGGGCAGAGCGTGGGTCCATCTGGGAAACCCCTGCTCCCCTCAACTTCACTCCATCACCCTCTCCTCACCACCAACGTTAGCTAACATTTATTGAGTGCTTACTGTTGCCAGGCACTGGGCAAGTGCTTTACAACAGCCCCATTTGACAGTTGAGGAGACTGAACCAGAACTTAAAGGAGACAGACGGGGATAAATCCGTGCCGGGCATTGGCAGGAGCTACGGAAACCAAGGCCTGGGGAAGTAGGTGTGGCCAAGAAGGGCGAGCCAATCAGAAGAGGCAAATGACTGGCCCAGGGTCTCTACTCAGAAGCCGGCTGAGGCCTGTGGTTTTCAGGTGTCTTGCTTCATTCATTCACTTAACAAAGCTTCATGGACCTTGAGCGCTGCGGCAGGATGGAGTTCGGCAAGCCCGGCCCTCATCTCTCAACGAGCCCAGCCCCGCCCTTGAGGACACAAGCGTGTTCAGGTGCATCTGTTCAACGTCGCAGGCACTCTGGTTGGAGCAGGGTGTAGGGTGGGGCATGAGCCCTGCCTGGACAGGGCAGGTGTCTGGGGCTCAAAGCAGGTCCGTAGCTGTCTTTGAGGTCTTCTAATGAACTTCCCGAAGAGAAAGTAAGTGTGTGTGTGTGTGTGTGTGTGTGTGTGTGTGTGTGTGTGTGTGTGCGTAGGGGGCGGGAACTTGCTCAAGGTCACATGGGTTCTTGGTAATAGAACCCAGACCCCCAGGCCAGGGTTTTTCAGAACAGGGTTCCCAGTGGGAATGGTGTGGGTGGGGGAAGAGAGGCATGGGATCTTGACTTTGTGTGGGGAGGGGAAAAGGGCCAGAAACAGCATTTGGGGGAACAGGAGGGGGGCAACCATACCCAGGCGGTTAGGATGTCAACATTTTGGAGGCAGCACGGAGTAAATTTAACAGGTTTTGGAGCAGACACACTTCACTTATTCTCCCCTTTCTAAGCTGTGTGACCCTGAGCAAACTCCTCTCTCCACATCAGTCTTCTGAGTGTGAAGTGCTCCGCTGAGGCAAATGTCAATTTTCTTTTTCCTTTCTATCTGCCCCATCTTGGGGGGTGCCACCCTCACCGTAGTTCCCGGTAGAGTCACTCATTCATTTGACAGAAGACCGACTAGGCACAAGGTACTGTCCTAAACACTGAGGGTAAGGAGTGAACAATAAAAAATGCCTGCCCTCGTGGAGCTTCCCTTCTGTGGAGGGCAATGGACAGCAAACACCATCAGGTGGTGATAAGTGCTACAAAGAAAAAGAAAGAGGAAAGGGGCATGGAGGGTATTGTGGGAGTGGGTTCCATTTGAAATAGGATAGTGAAGGAGGGCCTCACAGAGGAGGTGACATTTAAGCAAAGACCTGATCTAGGTGAGCCATGCAGAATCCTGGGGGAGGAGGCTTCTGGGCAGAGAGAACAGCTAGTGAGTGCAAGAGCCTTGAGGCAGGATTGGGCCTGGCACATTCAAGTAGAGGTAAGGAGGCCAGTGAGGCCAGCGGCATGAGAGAGGGAGGGTGTGCTCGGAAGTGAGGTCAGAGAGGAGAGGGCAAGGGACACAGGTAGGGTGGTTCTGGTGGGCCATTGCGAGGACTTTGACTGTGAGGGACGTGGGGAGACATAGCAGGGTTCGATTTGAGTAGGGGAGGGACAAGATCTGACTTAGGCTTAATGAGGTCCCTCTGGCTGGTGGGTTGAAAGGAGACTTTAGGGCGACAAGAGTAGGAGCCAGAAGCCCATGTGGAAGATGATGAAAATCACAAGAGGGTTGGGATGGGGTGCTTCTGAGACTGTTGAAAGTGAACCGGTGGTTTTCTTGTCTGTAGAAGATGCTCGGGTCGCTGCCCCCCAATTGTTGCATCCTTTCATCCCCTTCTTTTCTGCCCTGCTGAAGTCCACAGTAGGCATTTCTTCTGGAGTACAAACCTCTAGTGGGACCTGCCAGGGGAGGCAAGTATGCATGCTTGTACATGCACACGTGTATACGGATACCTATGTGTGCAGTCAGGCTGCCTCCTGGAGCTTCCAGGTCCTGTTTTATGGGCTTGGACTCAGGCCTCTCTCTTCCTCCTAAAACAGAATTAAGAAACATCAGGAGCCGGAGCCTTTTCGTGTGTCTGAGCCTTGTGCACTCAGTTGAGAAGTGGGTGCAAAGGTTGTGGAAGAAGCCTAAGCCTGGGGGCTCTGTAGGTGGAAGCTAGAATGTCCAAATTTTCTGCAGTGAGGCCAGGAGAGGGGTGGAGGTTTGGCAGGGGGTGTCCAAACACAGGGCAGGGATAGAAAGGCAGGTGTGAGGAGTGGGCTATCGACTTGGAAGGTGAGTCTAGGAGTGGGAGAGGTGCTTGGTAGGTGCTGGGACACAGGTAGGTGCTAGATGCGTGGTGAGCACCCGGAATGAGTGCCCTACCTGATCAGGCCCCGCCTCCTCGTCAAGCTCCTCTCCTACCCCTCTCCTATATTCATCCGCACTGGTCCCCTTGCTGTGCCTCATGGACATCAGGCCTGCTCTGACTGCAGGCAGGGCCTTTGTATTCTGTCCCTGTGCCTGGCATGTCCTTCCCACAAGAAGTCCACATGCCCCCTCAATTTCATGTCTTTGCTGGAAGGTGCCCCTTGGCAAGGCCCACCCTGACCACCCTGGTTCGTTCTGTAGCCCCACCTTGGCCTTTTCTCCTCCTTTCTCTTAATTTTTTTCCATAGCACTTGTCACCATCTTTCATAGAATATATTTTACTTATTCTGTTATTGTTTGTCTCTTTCCATTAGAATCTAAGCTCCACAAGGGTAGGGACTTCTGTTTTGATTGTTTATTGTGGTAACATAAGATTTAACATTTTCATCATTTGTAAATGTGCAATTCATGGCATTAAACATATTTGCAATGTTTAGAACCACCACCTCTATCTATATCCTATACTTTTCATCATCCCAATGTAAACTCTATACTCATTAAACAATAACTCCCTCCCCCCAATTCCTGGTAACCCCCAATCTACTCTCTGTCTCTGAGTTGACCTATTCTAGGTCTGTCACATAAGTGGGATCTCACAATATTTGTCCTGTGCCTGGTTTACTTTACTTAGCATAACGTTGTAGCGTGAATCAGAATCTCATTCCTTGTTTATAGCTGAATAATATTCCACTGCATGGATATGTCGTATTTGGGTTACAGCTGCATGATCAGTGCCTGGCATAGTGCTTGCACTGGCTCATAGTCAGTGCTCGAAAAGTATTTGTTGAGCGAATAAGTGAGTGAATGGATGAATGAATAAATGGGAGGAGTACTGAATCTTTACAGTTTCACTTTTGTTTTAGAACCATTGTATTTGAGATCCTAGAGGAGCCCTCAGATAGGGATGACAGTGAGGCCCTGGATGTTGAGGATGAAGGGGACTGAGCTGTAAATGGTCTGCTGGGGAGGTGAGCAGAGGTATGAAGAGGGGCCCAGCTGATCTCCCTCTGAAGCTGCTCCTACCTGCCCTGGGCAAAGCACTCCCACCCTCCCTCCATCGCTCCAGAGAAGATAGAGTTTGGTGGAAGATGGTTTTTGGTGGGTATGCAGTTTAGGGCTCCCTGACCTGGCTCCCATTCTCCCTTCACGGCGTTCGGAGAGTGGTGGGTACTCTGTGTCTGTGGAGGGGCCCAGGTCCGGCAGGCTGGGGATGGTATCCCTGCCGGGCAGCTGTCCTCAGCCCAAGTGTGCTGAGGGTCTGCACTCACCCGTGAGAGTCCAGATGTCCAGCCTCATCCCTGCTAATTAGTGCAATTAATTAACAAGTAGCTTTGTGGCTCTGGAAGCCCTGGGCTCCCTTGGCATGCTGGGGTGAGGTGCAGCACTGTAAACAGGTATGGGAGCCCTATGAGGGGCGGTGAAGGAGACAGAACTCCAGGATGTCCCTGACCTGGGCAGGGAGCACCCCCTTCCTGAGTAATTGCAGTGGTATCTCTTCCCCTCCCTCCCTATCTCTCCCCACATCTCTCTCTTCTGTTTCTCTTCTCCCCCCTCTCCCTCTCCTCGTCTCCCCCACCCCTAACCCAGCTGGGTCCAGGAGAGCCACAGCTGGGAAAAGCTGGGATCCAGGGTGCCTACATGGGAGGGGCGTTCAGCCAAGCTTCACCGGAGGAGGCCCAAGTTCCACGGACAGAGCCACAGAAGGAACAGGAAGCGGGTTACCTATTCCAGGTTGATGGAGGAGACATGGCTTCTGCCAAGAAGACCTCTTGGGATGACAGGGAGAGACACAGCCCCTGGCAGGAAGTCTCCCTGATCTGATGTGAGAGAAGCCGGTCCTGGGAGAGTTCCCTGATCTGATGGTGGAGTTACACCCACAGCCCTGCGGGAGCTTCTAGTCTGATGTGGGGACATAGTCCCTGCCCTGGGGGAGCTCCCAGTCTAGTGGGAGAAGGAAAGAGGATGCAAACTGTAGAACAGGTTCTTAGACTTTGGGTGATGCAGACATAAGTGCCAACAGAGGGTGTTCAGAGAGGGCAGGGCAAGCCAGGCCCTTGGGGAAGTAGCTGTCCCTCTGCACTTGGAGGAGTAGAGAGGGGCTGAGCATGTAGGAACAGGTTCTCAGCCAGGGTGCCCTTGGCACTTCCTGGGGACCGTGAACTGCAACACTGAATTGGGACATAAGCTGACTTGTTTGAGGAAGAAGATGGCCAAAGTGGGCAGAGGCCTGGCAGGTAGCAGCCTTGTGACTTCAAGCTAGAGATGGTGGGGACCCTAGCCTGGGCGGACACTTGCCCCCTGCCTTTCAGGGATGGGGGCTGGAGGGTGGTGGGCTGGCTTGAGTGATGGAATCAGAGAAGCAGCAGAGGATGTTCCTGGTGACTGTCCAGCCAAATAATATGACCAAATAATTTTGGCAAATAATGCAGCTTGTATAGCTGGTGAGTGTTTAACAGCAGGCTCTTTGGGGAAAGATGCCCTGACTTGTAGCATTCGCCAATTTCCACGGTGTAAATATGCCCACCCTGATGCACTTCAGGCCACCAGTTACATCCCTGTCGTGGACTTGGAGAGAGGTGTTCAGCATGATTGGCTCTTGTGAGGCGGGAGCTGACCCCACCGTGTGCACATTTCTTGGCCTGAGAAAAACATCAAATGAAACAGAACCAACGCCTCCCTGCCACCAACCTTAACCTCTCTCTGCTCCCTCTAGTCCCCTAGGTGTGGAAAGGTGGCCAGAAAGACTGATGGACAGATAAGCAGGTGGTGCTAGCACCTCTGCATGTGGCTGACTTTAGGTGCTGTACTTGTTTGCATATGTCCCCTCCTTGGGGACAGATCAGCAACATGGTGAACTCTGTCCGTATCCTGGCTGAATGTCACCCTTAGCCAGGCTGCATTTCAGTGAGGTCTCTCCGGAGGGGGACCTCTGGGAACTCAGAGCCCAGCCTGGGGAGCAGTCCTTGGCTGGACCTGCCCAGCTTACTCTTTTCACTGGAAAAACCTCCTGTCTCCAAAGACTCAGGTCACTGTTGGAGAGCGGCCTGAGCCAGCGCCCGAGCCACAACTGGCCCCAGCTGTAGCCTGTTTATCCCATACCTCCTGACCGTGCCCCATCTCTTCTGAGAAGTCATGGGTAATGGAGTCTGGAACAGTCCAAAGCTCTGGGTTCTAGTCCTGCCATTGCTGCTTCTTCATGGATGACCCTGGGAACCCAGCCGTGACATTTGCACTTACAAAGTACTTGAACTTACAGGCATACCTCGTTTTACTGTATATCGCTTTGTTGCGCTTCACAGATGTTGCAGGGTTGTTGTTTTTTTCAACTTGAAGACAAGGACCGTCACCAGCAAAAAGACCACAACTCACTTCTTTGTGACCCTTTCATTCCACTGTGATGGTCTGGAACCGAACCCGCAGTATCTCCAAGACATGCTTCTACATTGTCCCATTTTGTCCTCATAACGGTCCGGCAGGACAGGCACTTTACCTTTTTAGTTAGATGAGGAAGCAGGGACTCTTTGCCCAAGTCCCCCAGCTGGTGAGGGCGGAGCTGCTGCCTCAGGGCTCCGGGCTCCTGTGCTTCCATGCTGCCCCCCAGGCCCCTACTGTGCCTCAGTCTACCTGCCTGTAAGTGAGGCAGCTGGACTCTTTAAAGTCCCTTCCAGCTCTAACATCCTGGGCATTGGAATGGTCATGGGGGAAATGCCAGGGACTCTTATTTTTTTAAATAAACTTGGCAAGTTCTGCCAAGTGCACCAGGTATATTACGGGAGTGTATGGATGTGTGTGGAGGAGTACATGTGAGTGTGGCTATGTCTACATGCATGAGGTGTGTGTGTGAGTGTGTGCAAGGGCAGAGGTGTACTACTGGCCGTTGGCTGTGAGGAGCATGTGGATGGCTGTGAGTGTGTACAAGTGCGGTTGTGTCTGGGTGCATGGGTGTGCAGGCACACAGGTGTGCTGCTGGGTGGTGTGAGAAAGGGGATGTGTTGCACAAGAGCCTGTGCAGGTGTGACAGAGGGAGTACATAAGTGAGTGTGCATTCATACTTGGTGTATTGTGTAAGTGAGTGTGTACTGGGAAGGGAAGCATGGTAGGGCAGATTGATGCCTGTCTTTCCACTGATCTGAGAACTCCCACCTCTTCCTCCCCATGCCGTGGTCCCTGGGGCCCCACCCACAAAGCATTTGTAGGGTTTGGAGCTGAACCAGACCCTGACCGTGCCCCCCCACCCCAGGGCCAGGAACCCTTCTTGCCTGGAGCGGGTGGCCACAGCCGCTTCCCAGTGGGCTGGTGCCCACGACAGGTGGTGGATTAGTGGATGAGTGATACAATGGGCACATATGGCCCCGAGTGCCCGGTGCAGCCCAGGGCCCCTTACTCAGCGCCGCTAGGATTAGACCTAATGAATTGGAAGGCGTTAACAATGCTTCGGGGCCCAGCAGAGGCCCAGGAGGCCGGCTCAGGCCCTGCGCTGCGGCCGCCTTTCACCGCTGAGGTGTAATCCTCTTTGAAATCAAAGGTGGTACAAAGTATGAATTTAAATTTGACATTTACAACTCCGGTGAGATGACGTATTCTGGAAAGATCTCTTCTTTAAGGGGGCTGGGAGTGGGGAGAGAAGAGGAGAGCAAAACCATCTGCTCTCAGAGGAGGCCCAGGCTGGCCCGGCCCTGACCAGCTCTCCTCCGTGCCTTTGCCCGCGGGAGGCAGGCACTCGGGGCAGCTGGAAAGAAGCAGGGGGGTGTACAGTGCATCTTCCCTCCCTCACTTCCGAAGGTCCCCCAAAGCAGGGTTCCCCTGGTCCCAGAGCATCCCAAGAAGACAGCTAAAGCAGGATTTTTGCCAAAGAGGTTCTTGTTTTCCTCTTTTTCCTCCCATTTGTTTTCCTGTTGGATTAAAACATTTTTTTAAGTTGTAGCAAAATATACATAACATGAAATGTGCCATTTTACCTGTTTTCTAAGTGCACAGTTCAGTGGCATTAGTTACATTCGCTGTGTTGTGCTGCCATCACCACCGTCTCTTTCCAAAACTTTTCGTCACCCCCAATGCAAACTCTGCTCATTAAGCAACAAAGTCCTACTTCCCACTCCCTGTAGCCCCTGGTTACCTCTAAGCTCCTTTGTTTCTGTGAACGTGCCTATTCTAGATATTTCACGTAAGCAGAATCACACGGTGGCTGTCCTTGCGTACCTGGTTTCTTGGACTTAGCATAATGTCGTTCAGGTTCCCGCATGTTGTAGCATGGGTCACAACTTCATCCTTTCCGTGGCCGAGTAATATTCCATTGTTCCTGCGCACCACATCTTGTTTATCCGTTCACCTGTTGGTGGGCACTGGAGTTGCTTCCACCTTTGTGGCCGCTGTGAATAATGCTGCCATGCGCACTGGCAGATAAGGGTCTGAGTCCCTGTTTCAGTTCTTTTGCGTATGTAACTGGGAGTGGAGTTGCTGGGTCACATGGCAATTTTTTGTTTAACTGTTTGAGGACTCTCTGCTGTTTTCCACAGCAACTGCACTGTTTTACATGCCCATCGGCAAGGCGTGAGGGTTCCGGTTCCTCCACATCCTCACCAACATTTATTCCTGTGTGGGCGTGTTTATTATAGCCATCGTAGTAAAGTGAAATTGTACCTCCGTTTCCCTCATGACAAATGATGTCCAGCATCTTTGCATCTGCTTGTTTGCCATATGTGTATCCTCTTTGGCCTTGAACCCATTTTATAGGTAAGGGATCTGAGGCTCTAAACTTGTGTGGTTGTGTGGTGTGGCGTTTGGGTGCGTTTGTGTTTGGCCCCAGCCCCTGTGGGCTCTCCACCCTTATTCCCCCAGTGGCCACAAGGCACTTCCACATTCCCCAGACACCTCTGGGATCCTGCTGAGCTCCGGGCCGGGTGGAGGGAAAACGGGGAAGTATTTCCTCTGTGCCAACACCAGCCGAACCCCTGCGCCCTGGTCTGAGTCCCCTTCCCACTACATCCCTCCATGGTGACTTCCTACTCATACTCCCAACCCAGGCCAGACAGCATGTCCTCTGGGAAGAACTCAACATCCTCCTCTCGGGCTCCCAGAGACGCCTGTCCTTGTCCCACCATTGAGCTCCTCACTGCAGAAGGTAAGTTGTAGGGGTCTTCTCCAAGAGTGGGAGCCATGCCCCCTCCCCTGGGGCCCTCCGCATGGAGCTCTGGGTAAGGTAGGTGACCCACATGCTCGATTTTCTCCCACCGCGCCACATCTCAACAAGCATTTGTTTGGGAGAGGGAAGAGGAGAACGTGATCCCTCTCTAACGGTTGTGAGCACTTAACTATATGCCAGGCCATGCTAAGCCCTTTACTTACATAATCCGTCTCAACTTCACAGCAGCCTCACCCAGTAATTTTATTATCTCCTTCTTACAGGAAGGTTCAACTTCTAACATGCAGGCACAAGGGGACCCGTTTCCTGTTGTCCTCGTACCCTCGATGGGCACCCTTCAGCCCTCTGTAGCCTTCCCTTCTCCAGCGCAGCCTCCCAGCTCTCGTACCATTTCCTCCCATGTCCATCCTGTCCCGGACTTGGGTGGGGTGATCCACAGGACTAGCGACAAGAAAACCAAGTCTGAGCCCTTACCCAAGTGTAGGCCATTGTGCTTTCTAAGCTCATCCATAGGGGTTAGTGAGCCCTCTATCTGGTAAGTGCAGTGGGGTTATTCTCTCTTTGTGACAGATGAAGAAACTGAGGCTCAGAGGAATTGAGCAAACTTGTCTGATATTATACAGATAGTGAGGCTGGAGGCCGGCCTCAGTTTCAGATCTTTTGCCCTCAAATCTTGAGCTCTTTTCTCTAATCAAGGTGCTTCCTGAGATCTAAGAGCTGGTTTCATCAGCCATTTGCAAACACAACCCTCCAGCCCTTAATTTTCTCATCCCTAAAATGGGAATAATAAAGCCACCTCCCACAGCTGCTAGAAGAAGTTACAGTGAATGAAAGCACCCAGCACAATGCCTGGCACGTAGTAGGTGCTCCATAATTACTTTCTCTTCACACTTTGGGCAGCCCCCTTTTCTCGGGGGTCTGCCTCAGGGGGAAATGAGAATCTCTGAGTTGGGGGGTAGTCGACTGTGTTTGAAGTGACAGTGACAGATGGGTGCAGTGGCTCTCCCAGGCGCCCGGCCAGCCCCATGGTGCGTGTCCGCCAGTCCCTGGACATTTCCTCCCTCCCCCTGGCCACGATGAGGTGTCATTTGCCGCCTGTCCCTTCTCGTCATCGATTTCCAAGTCGTTAATTAACGGGGCTTGTCAGCTGGGAAGATGAATTCTGTCCTCGGCCCTCGGGGCCTTTTGTTTTGGGATTGTAAATGTTATAGATCTCCCATGATGGAAGGCCATGGGGTCAGGGGGCGCTGGGCTGCCCAGTGGGGGTGGCGGGCAGGCGAGGAGCCTGTGGGCCTGGCAGGGCCCCGCTGGTTGGGGACAGGCCTCAGTGGCCCCTCACAAGGGCCTCTGGCTTGGCTCCCTGGGATTGGGGTAGGAGGGATGGGGGAGTTTTTCTGCCATCCAAAACTTTATTCTGGGAAAAGTTGCCCTATGCCAAAGAGTGTAGATTCAGCCATGCCCAGGGTAGAGACCGGCTGGAGGGGGACACAGACGCTGCTTAGTCAGATGGGGGAGACAGTATTATCCTCAGGGAACAGCTAGTCTGGTGGGGAGACACACTGTCTTTGGGGAATAGCCAGTCTGATGAGGGAGTCATGGCTCTGGCCTGGGAGAGCCCTCAAGCTGAGGGGGGAGACACCGTTCTTACCCTGTGAGAACCCCTGTTCAGGTTGGGGAGGCAGGGCCCTGCCATGGGAACTCCCGGTCTGATGGCAGAGCACATGCCCTGCACTGGGAATTTCGGTCTTGAAAAAGCACGGTATTTGCAGATAAAAAGCTGCCCAAAGCCTGACTCGGCTGGGTTTGGGTCCTGTCTCCTGGCGTCTGAGGCAAACCGCTGCCTGGGAGGGTGGGCCCCTGCCCCCCACGTGAGGTCTCCGAGCAGCCAGTGGTGTCACCAACAGCTGAGCTGAATTCTAGGTGGGCAAACCGACGCCTAAGAACACTGATGCAAAAATAAAAATGACACACTTGGGTTTTTTTAAATTTTATTTTTCAATCGCAGTTTACATTCAATATTATTCTGTATTAGTTTCAGGTGTACAGCGTAGTGGTTAGACAATCATATACTTTACAAAGTGGCCCCCCTGATATTTCCAGTACCCGCCTGGCACCACACACAGTTATTACAATATTACTGACTGTATTCCCTATGCTGTACTTTACATCCCTGTGACTGTTTTGTAACTACAAATTTGTACTTCCTAATCCCTCCACATTTTTCACCCTGCCCCCCAACCCCCTCCCCTCTGGCAACCGTCAGTCTGTTCTCTGTATCTGCTAGTCTGTTTCTAGTTTGTTCACTTTTGTTCATTAGATTCCACGTATAAGCGAAATCGTATGGTATTTGTTTGTCTTCCTCGGACTGGACACCCTTGGTTTTTGGTGACCTGAGCCATGGGATTTGTGTTGTGGGAAGAGCTTGCAGACCACTGACCGGAAGCCACACAGCAGCCACAAACACGAGGGGACCCGGCTTTCCTTGAGCTGCGGAGAGATTGAGGTGGGCAGGGGGAGGGCTTGCCCTTCAGTTTTCTAGGGGGTGCAGGGCAGCTCTGCCCTCGAGCTCCTGGGACTGGCTCACTATGGACTGGCGCTCAGGGAGACCGAGTTTGAGCAACAAGATAGCTTCTGTCTTAGCTGTGTGATCTTGGGGGACATTTCTCCTGTCTCTGGGCCTGTCTCCCACAAAAGGAGAGCAGAGCTGCCCCCGCCCCTAATGCTCAGGGTGGCAGGTGGAGCTCAGGCTTCTAAGCAAACCCCTGGCTTTTGACTCTGGCTCTGGTCCTTACCTTGGCCAAGCGGTTCAATCCCTTTGAACTTCATTTCCTTATCTTTAAATTGGGAATAATAGTAGCACAGATTCTTAGGGTTGTTGTGCCTGTTAAATGAGCTGTTATGGGTGAAGTGCTTAGATCAGAGCTTGGCTCAATAGATGCAGCTGTCGTTATTGTTCTGGGACCAGATCACTACAGATGGGGCCCAGCGCTGCCTGGGCCCGGCAGCCAGGTAGGCTGCTTTCAGCGCATTGAGCATGCATGGGAATTGTGTGGTTGTCCCGACCACTCGCTCACTTTATCACCCACCCCTCTTTCTGACCCCTGGGGCCCTAATGTCTCTCTGCTGCTGGCGGTGGGTAGAGGGGATACAGAGTCCCGGACCTCTCAGAGGCCCCCCAGCTCCCAGGTCCCTGCTGGAGCTGTAGGAAATGCAGTTCTGCCTGGGTGGGGGGTGGGTGCAGGAAGCTCCAGATGTGACCTCAGCTTCCTGGTGACTTTGACAGGGAGGGAAAAGGAGGAGTTTTACTGGGGGTAGGGGGGTGATTCCAAGAGCCTATGCCCTCAGGCTGAGATAAGAGGGTTCCCTTTGTCTTGATGGCAGCCCTGAGGGTGAGGGGGACACATAAGGAGCAGCTTCTCGCTGCCACCCCCACCTTACCCACAGGTCCAGGGCAGCAGCCCACCCTCGGCCTTTCTCTAGAATTGGGGAGTAGGAGGGGGCTGTGTAACATGGAGAGGGGCTTGCTTGGGGAGACAGATTAGTGAGTGCTGTCTGTCCCAGGATGTGAGGTAGGCTCTAGGGCAGGAGGGGTTGAGGGACTCTGAGGCCACCACCCCCACCTGACCCACTTACCCAAAGGCATATTGGGAGCATAAAGGCATAAAGGCAGGGACTAGAATCCAAACCTCTGGACTCAAAAAGTCCAGTGCTCTCTATCCCTATCATCACCACCTGGTGGGATGAGGCCCACCCCCATTTCCACTAGATGCTCCCCAGCTTCCTGTCTTTGCAGTCTGGGCCCTGGCTTTGAGCGAGTGAACAAGAGAATGAATGAAAAAAAATAATGCTGTGGTTTTCTCCTCAGCTCTAGTGGGGCCCTGGCTGGTGCCCCCGGTAGTCCCATTGGACAGATGGAAAACTAGAAGTCAGGGAGAGCGTGATGGAGTGAGCCTCTGGGGAATAATGATGCTTCCGGGTTCCCAGGGAGCCTGGGGGTTGGGGGTGGGCAGGCAATGGGGATCCCAGCCGGGAGGTAGAAGAGCCTTGGCGGTGGGGGGTGTTGGTGGATGTCTGGTGTCCCTATTCTAGTCCTGGAGTGAGGACATCCCCTCCACCTGGGCTGCGGGAACTCACTTCCACCCACAGAGGTGGCTGAGGCGCCTGTCTCTCTCCTTTTGTAAATCACCAGCTAAGGGGCTGGAATCTGGGAGGAAGAGCTGGGTGGGGCGCTGTTGGGGAAATTTACAGCCGTGATTTCCCCCTCCAGAGCTGAGGGGGCTGCAGTAACTCTGCTATGGCTTCTTATAAACATCACCCGCGTCCCTAGCCTGACACTTCATTTCCAGCACAGGGGCAGGGGTGAGGCTACCACAGGGAGGATGGAAGGTAGACTTTAGTCAGAACTTCCCAGACACTGGCAGGGTTGGGGTGTACAGACATGGTTGAGTGATGGAGGCAGCAGTGCACAGAGGCTGGGGGGTCAATGGGATAGCTGGTGGGGTACCACTCATTTGTTTGAAAAATATCTTAATGGGTGCCTAGAATGGGCCAGGAGCATGAGAGATGTGAGCTGAACCTGCTGGAGCTCAGGGGTGAGGTGGACTTGCGTGGACTAACCCCACAAACACATCCTCACTGGGGATGGTGAGCCTGCCTGCTGGTTCCTGATGGCCAACGGGAATCCCAGACAATCACTGCCCTCCAGCATCTGGGCCCAACCCGAGGCCCAGGAGCTGCCTTCTCTGCCCAATCCAGCCACACTCCAATCAAGGTCTTAATTATAGCTGCCTGCTCAGTGCTAGCCTCTCATGGTGACATCTTCATACAGCCCCGGGACCATCACGTGTGCTGGTTTCTCCTCTAGATCTCTTGCAAACAAATGTCAGGAACTTCAGCTTTCTGTGGGGTCCAGCCTGGCCCAGGCTGAGCTGTGGCATAGCCTTGTTCTTCTCCCTGCAATCTGCACTTCTCAAAATGCCTAGAGTTCTGGAACAAGGACTCAGGAAAGAGACTTGTCTTAAGTGTTGGAGGTGAGAGTGGAAGGGAGTGCTAGGGTCATCTTCAAGACCCTCAAAGAATAATTTAAGACACATGACAAAGGTCGCAGTCCCAGAAGCAGCCTGGTGAGAGAGAAAGGGCACCTTAAATGTCAGGAGGCCTGGTTCTTGGCTTGGCATTTAGCTACATAACCTTGGGCAAGTCACAGAGCCTCGGTTTCTCACCTGTAAAGTGGGGTTAAGCACACCAACATTGTCATGAGGATTAAATAGGACAATACTTTGTACATTGACAGGCACAGGTAAAATAGGGAACAAGATTCATAATAACAGACTTTATGATGCACCTAGGCTGAGCCAGGCATTGCCTTACTCAATACTCCCTCCCTCATAGTAACCCAGCAGGGCAAACATTGCTATTTTAACATTGTATAAACAAGGAAACCTTGGTTCAGAGAAGGTAAGCAATTTGCCAGTCTCATGAGGACTGGCAGAGGGGATTGGGGCTCAGACAGGCAGTGTGTGGGCTGGTGGGCGGGGTGCAGGTGGCCCTGACCTCATGCTGAGCTGGGCCAACCAAGGAGTGTAGGAACTCAAACTGTTTTTTAAAAGATTATTCTACCCACTTTTACTAGGTAATGCATGCACAGAGTGCAAAATTCAAGAAGTACAAATGGGCGAGAATAGGGAGTAAATCTTCCTATCCCTGCACCCGACCCCCAGGCCCCCTCCTTGGGCAACTGTCATTGCTTGTTTTATTGCATAGCCTTCCAGAGGACACTTACGTGTGCGTATCAGGCATGTATTTATTTGTGTGCGTATTTATGTACAGTTGGCCCTCTGTATCAGTGGGTTTCACATCCATGGATGGAACAAACTGTAGATCGAAAAGATTTGGAAAAAAATTCAGAATTTGCGATATGCTGAGTATGATACCAGATCCACGTGAAAGAGGCGCTATGTAGGCACACCTTGCATTAGCCTGTATGCAAATATGGGTTATGAAAGGGACTGGGGCATCCCCAGAGTTTGGTCTTCCTTTGGGCTGGAACCAAGCCCCCACAGATACTAAAAGGACACAGTATATTCAGATAGATAATTTAATTTTTTTCTGCAGAATGAGGCATATTCCAGCTTACCTTCTAATGGTCAGAGGTGAGCTCCCCATTACCAGACGTGTTTGGGCAAAAGCTGGGTAACTGCCTGCGACGCTGCAAAAGAGCCCAGTGTTGGGTGGGGCTGGTCTGCGCTTCTATCCTGAGTCTTCTCTGTCCCCACATTTTACAGAGGTGGACATGAGGTGTGGAGAGGGGAAGGCTCTCACATGAAATGAGTTCACTAGAAAAGCTAGTGAAGCCCAGGGTGATGACAATGATGCTGAGGCCAAGCCCACGGGGTGGTATCCAATGGTGCTTGGGCTCTAGAAGGGGGCAGGCAGGGGAGGCCCAGGACATCCCAGGAGAGGGTCACTATGTCAGGGGAAGGGTGTGCATGAGCACCGTCGTAGGCCTCCCATTTGTTTGCAAAGGCTCAGGCAGGAATCTGCCCTCGTGATCCCGAGGCCTCAGGTTGCAGGGCTCAGAGTGGGCCCTTGGGACAGAGTGGGGACAACTGGCGTCTGACCCCCTAAACCCAGTGTCTCCGCTGATCACCAGGCCCGATAAGGGGCATGTCACCCGCTGACCTTACACCTTGGTGGGGAGGGGGTGGTCGAGCTGCAGTTAGAGGGTCCCACTCTCATGACAGGAAGCCCTCAAAAGTCCTGTTGTCCATCATTTCCCAAACTTTAGTCATTTTCACTCTACTTTCATAACACTGGCTTCTGAGCTCCCATGGTATTTTTAAACTTAAAGTGCATGTACCGTACATGTGCACTGTGAGCACTTTTCATGTGTGTGATCACCCCATCACAGTGTGGCGCATTTCCAGCTCCCAGAAGGTTTTCTCTTGCCCTGGCCGGGTGGCCCTGTTGCTTGGACCATTATCCCAGTATACACCGAAAGTCTGCGGGTTTGATCTCTGGTCGGGGTGCGTGCAGGAGGCAACTGATCGACGTTTCTCTCTCACGTCAAAGTGTCTCTCTCTCTCTCTCCTTCCCACCCTCTCTCTCTCCCTTCCTCTCTCTCTAAAATCAATACACATGTCCTTGGGTGAGGATTAAAATAAAAAAGAAGGCTCCCTCTTGCCCTCTCCCAGTCAGTACCCCTCGAAGTAACCATAATCTAGTTTTGTCTGCTTATGAACTTCATGTAAATAGGCTCGTCCACTAGGCCCTCTTCTGCATTTTGCATCCCTCACTCAGTTTGTCCATGAGCTCCATCTGTGTTGTTGGGCGAGGCCACAGTTTGCCCTTTTTATGTGATTGTGTTAAGACACCCGAGTTTATTTATCCAGTCTCCTACCGACAGGCGTGGGAGTTTTTCCTGGTTTGGGGCTACGAAAGACAGTGCTGCTGGAACAGGCCTGCCTGCGTCTTCCGGTGGGCATGTCTCTGTTTACTTGGATTAAACAGTAATCATTTATTATGTCGTTCTTTCTGTGGTCATGAATCCAGGGGTTGCTTGGCTAGGTGGTTCTGGCCAAGGGCCTCGGGTGGTGAGGATGTGCTCAGAGGTCAGCGATAGCCACAGGCAACTGCAGACTTGTTTGAGGCTGGAAGATGCACATGCTGTGTTGTGGGGTTTCACCCTCTATTACTGATGGCATGCAATAGTGTTAATGGGTCCACTTCTGTGTAAAATTTGAGCGTAGATACAGAAAAGTACGCAACGTATAAGGGAATATGCAGATGGACTTTTCACAGAGTGAACACACTGTGTAACTAGCTCGCAGCATGAGAAATGAAGCATTACCAGGGGAAACCCCCATGGGGCTCCCGAAGTCTCAGACCTTCTCCACCAGGGCCAGCTCTCCTGACCTCTGACATAGAGGATCAGTTTTTCATTTTTTAAAACTTCATGAAAATGGAATCACACAAGATAGACTCTTTGGTATTTGACTTTTTGCAGTTTGCCTTATGGTTTGCTATTTTTTTTTTTTTGCATGTAATAGTAGTTTGCCTTTTTTCATTGCTGTAAAATATTCCCTGGTGTGGCTCATATGCCATAATTAATTTATCCTCTCTTACATGGTGGGCTTCTAGCTGTTACCAACAGTGCTGCCTGCAGAGTCTGGCACAGGCCTGGAGTCCACACACGTCTCTGTTTCTAGAAGTGGACTTGCTAGTGGGCAAGCCTCTTCAATACATTCATTTGATTTTAAAATAATAGACTTTATCTTTTAGAGAACTTTCAAGTCTACAGAAAAATTGGGCACAAATACAGAGTTCCCATATACCTGATCTCCCTCTGCCCGCAGTTCCCCCTGTTGTTAACATCTGGCATTGCTGTGGTACATCTGTTACAATCGATGGTCCAATATTGATACACTATTATTAATCGAAGCTCGTAGTTTATATTAGGATTCACTCTTTGTGTTGTGTAGTTCTGTGGATTTTGATAAATGCATAATTTCGTGCGTTCACCTTTTACAATATTATGCAGAATAGTTCTGCTGCCCTAAAATTCCTCTGTGCTCTACCTGCTTCCTCCTCCCTCCCCCCAACCCCTGGCGGTCACTGATCTTTTCACTGTCTCTATAGTTTTGCCTTTTCCACAAGGTCGTATAGTTGGAATCATGTAGTACACAGCCTTTTAGACTGGCTTCCTTCACTTAGCAATATACATTTAAGTTTGTTTCCTGCCTTTGTGTCTTTTTGTGGCTCGATAGTTCATTTCTTTTTAATGTTGAATAACATTTCATTGTCTGGATGTACCAGTTTGTTTATCTGGTCACCTTTTGAGAGACATCTAGTTGCTTCCAGCTTTTGGCAATTATGAAGAAAGCTGCTATAAACATTTATTTGCATCTTTGTGTGTGGACATAGTTTCAACTCGTTTGGGTTAATACCAAGGAGTGTGATAGCCAGATCAGTATGTTTAGTTTTGTATGGAACTGCCAAATAGTATTCCAGAGTGTCTGTACCATTTTGTATTCTTACCAGCAATGAATGAGACTTCCTGTTGCTTCCAAATTTAGTAGTGTTAGTATTTTGGGTATTAGTCGTTCCAATAGGTAGTTAATGGCATCCCATTGTTATTTTAATTTGCAATCTTCTAATGACAGTTGATGTGGAGCATCTTTTCATATGCTCACTTGGCATCTGTATATCTCTTATGAGATGACCGTTCCCATCTTATGCCTACTTTTTGAGTTTTTTATTTTCTCATGGTTGAGTTTTAGAGTTCTTTGTATATTTTGAATACAAGTCCTCTATTAGATATTTGTTTTGCAAATGCTGTCTCCCCAGTCTATGGCTTTTCTTTTCATGCTCTTGAAATATATTCATTTTCCTATGAGACTTCACATCACAGCAGTAATGGGGAAACCAGAATCATTTGCCACGAAAGAAGGTAACCATAAAAATAAATAACATAGAAAGCCCCATGTTATTCCATTCTAGAGAGTCCTGCCACCTGCTCCAGCGCTCTGAGTCTGAGGCTCCGTCTCTCCCGGTAAAAAGGGAACTAACCAGTGGTAGAGGTTCAGGCTGTGCTAGCTCCACACCGAGACCTTCTCCTGGTCAAAATCAGAACGTCTGACAAACAATTGAAAGAGTAACGTTTTTCTCTGTAAGAAATTATTTAGTGCTGGTCAGTGTATCTCCTGAAATAATCTCTGGGAGTCACTAATGGGGCCAACCCCTGTTTTACCCATCTGATGCTGAAACCCTTTGATCTTTCATCCTCCAGAGAACAGGAAACAAACCTCTCCCCATCCAAGGCAGCCTGTGTCTCCAGAGGCAAGTCTAGTAGGAAGCTCTTTATTGCATCTAACCAAAATCTCCCTGAAACTTTGCCCAATGGTCCTGCCTCTCCTCCTTGGAGATCCCAGGATCAGAGCTACTCTGTTTGCTCCAAAGAGCCATTAACCTTTCAGAGCCTCAGTTTCTTCATGTAAAAGTTAGGGAGAATAATACTCACTTCTCCAGGGAGTTTTTACTGACGAAACGAGACACAATGTGTGAAGTGCTCAACCGAATGCCTGGTCCCCCAGGAGGTGGGAACAAAGGAGCCCTTTGGTTGATTCTGCTGTGAATTCCTCTATAGAAGGTGAAGAGGGGCCAGTACAGTTTCATCCGGGGGATGTCTAAGCATCATTGGGAGGGGTCAGGATATGGAAGTCTGGGAAGGCCCCACCATTAAATGCCTGGGTCTGTGTCTTAATAGAACCTTAGGGATAATCCAACCAGACCTCTACAATCTACATTTTAAGAATATGAAAAGTATAGAGGCTGAGAGATTTGTCCATACGATGAGAGGCAGAGGAGAAGCCTGTGGGGGCAGACAGGGATTTCTCAGTGCTATTTAGAAGAAGCACTGGACTTGGAGTCCTGAGCCCTAGCTACGGGCTGTTTAGCTGTTGGATACTTTACTGTGTGACCTTAGACAAGTGTCTTTCTGGCCTCTGTTTCCTCACTTATAAAATGAGGCATTGCCCTGGCCAGTGTGGCTCAGTTGGTTGGAGCATCATCCTATCACAGGTTCAATTTCCAGTCAGGACACATATGTACATTGTGGGTTCAGCCCCTGGTCAGGTCGTGTATGGGTGGCAGCCAAGTGATGTTTCTCTCTCACGTCAATATCTGTCACTGTCTCTGTCTCTCTCTCTCTCTCTCAAAAAAATCAATAAATGTATAAAAATTAAAAAAAGTAAAAGGAGACATTTACCTAAGTACTTTTTGAGGTTCCTTCTGGCTCTAAAATTCTGTGATCAAAGAGGTAGTTCTTGAGCTTGAAGAAAAGGTGGAATCAACTTCTCCAAGAGACAAGTGCAGTCTAGGCAGGGGAAATAGCACAAGCAAAGATTGTAACTGGAAGTAACTGGATTGGACATTTGGGGAGATGAGACCCCAAGTCATTTTAAGTGTAGAGAGGAAAGCCCTGAGCATGGTGCCTGACTCGATCAATTCCTTTCCCTTTCTCTGAGCAAAACTTCCTATTTCTACAGCTCAATCTCATCCATTAAATAGAGGATAATGTTGTTGAATCATAGTCCATTCTCTTCTTCTTCCAAAGCATTGAAGTTGTAGTTTGGCACATGGTTGCCCAGCTAGGGACCAAATTCTTCAGCTCCCTTGTAGCTTGGTGTGGCGATGTGACAAATTCCCCACTAATGGAGTGGGAGCTGTAGTGATGTGTTGCTACTTATAGGACCTTAAAACACTATTCATGTGCTCTGCCCACCTTTTCTCCTTCCTGGACACGGTGTATGGACATGCTGTAACCCAGCATGCCCAAGCTGACAAGGGCATCACGGAGAGCTGGCGGAGGAAACCTCATGGAGAGGCCGGGTCCTCGTCTGACACTGGGGAGAAGTGCAGCCCTCCCACTCAGCCTGTCACATGGCAGTGCGGTAAACCTTTCTGTTCTTTAGGCCAGTGGTCTCTTGTTATGGCAGCTCAGACTTTCTCCAGAACGAGCACACTGTCTCTGGGTCCCTAGGGGTAGAGGGGCAGTCAGGTGACTCCTCAGTGCGGACTTCTGAGGGTTTCTGAGGACCAGCTTGCTGCTGTATCATGAAGAGCTCTGTCCTTTGGCCCTGCTCTGTCCCTGGGTAATGGCTATATGTCCCTTAAAATTAATGGAAGGCCTCTATTAAAAATAAATAAAAGGAAAAGGAAGGAAAAAAGGAAAGGAGGGAGGGAGAGAGGAAGAAACACAAGAAGTCGTGATACTAAAGAATCCTAGGGTCACAAACTATAAGAGGCCTGAGGGATGGTCTTGTCCTCCTAGCCGCCACTGCCTCCCTGGTGTACAGAGGAGGAAATGCTTCTCTGGGAGGGATGGTCATTACAGAACCAAAATGCTTGAGAGTCAGGGAAATACCACGTGCTGCTGTCCACGGTTCTGAAACATCTCCTCCTTCAAGTTACGCTTATGTCTCCCACTCCGGCCCATTGATGATCCCTGTTTAGTTTTCCTCCAGGAATTATAAACCAAGAAAGAGAAGAGGAGGTCAGAAGGCAAAAAGGAGGTCACTGAAAGAGAAGAGAACAGGGATGGAGCCTACAGAGAAATGTAGCTGTGACATTCTCAGGGAGAAGAGGAGACTTTTGTTTTGACATTGGTTTTAAACATCTGCAGTTACCAACTATAGTCTAAATATAAAATGACTGAAAAAGAATAAGAAATGTGTCTCAAGTGATGCAAAGCTATGCATGTGTCAACATGAGCAAACTAATTCAGATGGGCATGCAGAACACAAAAGGGGGGGTGGGTAACGGGGTTGACTGTAGTTATTCTTTGTTTTTCTTTTCTTGCCTGATGAAAAATTTGCAATTTTTACGCTGCCACGGAGCAATCAAAACTGTGATTATGTTTCACAATTTTGACAGCTAGTTTCTTGTATTTTAAGTAGTTCTATTCAGTTTTAGACAATTAGAACAATCTGCTGTTCCCTGGGAAGGTAAGAGAGAGCTGCACTGTGCCTCCACTTCCCACTAAACCTGTGTGGAGAGCAAGCCACACAGCTGGCATTTGTGGATCACTGCTCCAAATGTGTTGTTCAAGAGAACTCATGTATTCCCCATAGTGACCCAAGGAGGGAGAAGTGTCAGAGTGGTAGGTTCCTGGTCCAAGATCACCAGCTAGCACATAGTGGGCTGGAATTTGAACCAGATCATTTGGCTCCATATTCTACATTCTAAGCCCTTGGCTAGTCCACACTTTGGTTTCTTTATTGGGAGCAGCAGAGCCATATTCAAGCTTCCTGATTCCCAGAGTGGACCCTTTCCTCCCCACGACCTCCAAGTAGGTACATCATAGAACCAGGGTCCATTTGCAGAAGGGAGATGCAGTCATAAGGAGTTCTGCAGATATGCTCCAAGGTAGAGGCACCGAACTGGTCTTGGTGGGAGACATGGGGAGGACAAAGCGGCTCCTGCTGAGACCTGGGTTCCAGCCCCCCTTCATGCTCCAGGGCACTTTGGCCAGGGGGGTAGATCCAATTTCCAGGCATGGTTGAAACCGGAGCTGGGCTGCCCCCTCCGCTTGCCTCCTGTGTCCCACCTCCATGTGTGCTGATGTGGAATAGGCAGAGGGCACAAGGGGGAGTATTGTTCCTGCCCCCACCTTGTGTGACCCAGCTCCCAGTGGAGCGTGGAGGAGTTTGTGTAACTTTCCTGGGGGTTAAGAGCAGGTCAGCACAGGGCTGCAGCCCAGGCTACTCTCCCAGCGAAGGGAGCCTCAGGCTAAGCCAGGCAGCCCCGTGGGAACAGCAGTGCATACCTGCTGCCCATGCCCTGAAACGGGAGGGCAGCCTGAGCTGCTGGGTGTGAAGATGCAGACCCCAAATCCCCCAGCTGCCCTCCACCTGGCCTGGGCCTCAGGCATGGAGGCTGATCACAGAAGCCAGAACTGACGGGAAACTGGAGGGAGACATTTGGCAGCGGGTAGACTCAGTTCCAGAGAGGAAAGAAGAGTGAATGTGAATTGTACATTTTACTGACTGCCTTTCTTTCACTCACTCATTCACTCATTCATTTATTCAACAATCACTGTAGAATGTTAAGTGTGGATACCCTCCTAGGAGGCTCATTATATTTCTCATTTAGATTGGCATTCAGGGAAGGAAATAGAGGCTCAGAGAGGGCATGCGATCTTTCCAAAATCACACAGCTGGTTCGAGGCATGTCTCCTGAGCACCAGCCCTTAAACTCTCACCCATGCACCAAACATGCAAACATGTACATATGATACATAGAAAGTCAGATGGGGGGAGGATCTTAAGACCCTATCTGATCCATTTTTCTGTCTCTTGGCAAACATGACAGAGTCAATTCTACTCAACAATTTATTTGGTGTCTATTCTGGGCAAAGTACTTAATTGATTCTTTTCTTCTGGGAAGATTTCCAGGAACCAAGCAGCCTCCTGCATTGGGAAGTTAGTCCTGATAATATCTTTCCTCCTTTAATTTAAGCCATTTTCCCATTTGTCACACACAGGATGTGAACATAGCTTGTGTTTCAAGCAAAGTTCTTTCCCATCACAAGGTGAGCGAAGGCTGGAACAGGATCATGAATGTGGAAGTGCAAAGGCATGCTTGCTCCCTGACACCTGGTAGAGAGAGCTCAACAGAGATTGGTGAGATGAATGAAAATGGACATAAAATTCAATGTAAACTTCAAAACTTCATAGGAGATATTCATGTACCCTCTCTCTTTCAGTCCACAGAGCAATCCTGGAAGGCAGGCATTTTAGCTCCATTTCATAGAGGAGAACCTCGAAGCTCAGAGAGCCTAAGTGAGTCACTGAGAGCCCCAGAGCTCATGAGCAGCAGAGCTGGCCCTGCAGCCAGGCCTCTTGACTCCTAGTTGAGTGCTCCCTCTGTGACACCATATGATTCAGGTGCATGTGCATAGCACTAGTGGGTAGTATAGAGTAATGTCAGTGGCAGGTGTATGCCTGGCATTCTTGCAGCAAGGGAAATGCTCAGTTGGGCTGGAAGCCTAGTTTTTTCCTCCCCTGGAGAGGGAGTGGAGCCGAAGGAGGGATCTCTATCCGTCCAGATGTGTTGAAAGGGATGGTGAGTTCATGGCTTGGGTTAATGATCCCTGAAGCCTGCATCACCAGGTGGGGGGAACAGGTGGCCAAAACCAGGCTGACCATCCAGGGAATGGAGCTGACTGAGTTAGGAGGTACCAGCTGCAGTCCATTCCCTCCTCCCCACACAGAGGGACAGATATGGGGCATCTCATCCCACTGTCCCCCCTTAGTTCAGACCCTCATCATATCCCAACTATTACGACTACCTCTCCACTGGTCTCCTGTCCCCAGCTCCATGCAGTCCCAGGTTGCTTCCTTGGTGTTGGCAGAGCTGGGTTTATACAGCACAAAGCTGCCTGTGTCCTTTCTCTCCAAAGAATCCTTCAGCCTCCCTCTACCCCCCAGGGAAGGGCCCAAACCCCTAAGCAGACTTTTTTCATTTGGTCCCAACTTACCCTTCTAAACTTGACCACCAAAGGCCCCTTCATGCACCTGTGACCTCACAGAGGCTCCCCACTCACCCCTTCGTCCTTGCTGTTCCCTTTACCTGGAGTGCCCTCCCCCTCGGTCTCCAGCATTGATCGTCCCCTCTTTTCAACCTGCAACTCAGTTTTTCTCTTGTGACATTTACCACTTTCTTACTTGTGTTTCTGCGCATTTTATCACTTGCCCTGGACCATGAGCACCTCAAGATGTCTCTTATTTAGTCTCCTCTGGCCCCCAGCACAGCACTTATTCATGGTAGGGGCTTAAGTAGTCCACAGCGCACATGGACGTGGGCTGGAGTGGAGGGGGGCAGGTAGAAAGGAATGCCCAGAAGCTAGGCTCCAGAGCCAAGTTTTGCCTACATTCAAATTCTGGGTCTCCCACTTATTAGCTGCACAACTTCAGGCAAGTTGCTTAAGATCTGTTTTCTCAGTTTTATCCCCTGTCAAATGGGAATGATAGTATCTGCTTCATAAGATTCTTTGAGGATGAAATGAGGTAACAGATATTAAAACATTCAGAACTATACCTGGCACATAGTTAGTATTCAGTATATGTTAGACAGTATTTATAATTTAGTCACATTAATGGGCTAGGGGAGATTTCATTGTCAAATGAGAATGTCAAGTGGAGAGTGAGAACTAATATTTATTGAACACCTGCTATGTGCCAGGCAGGTGCTGGGCTTTTTTCACGTGCTTTTCCTCATTCCTTCCTCACAAGGGTGCCTGGAGGTAGGCAGCATTTCCATTTTTCATATGAAGAATCTGAGGTTCGGAGATGAAGTAATGGGTCTGTGGATTCACAGGTGGGAAACTACAGAGCTGGAGTTGAGCCCAGATCTGCGTACCTCACACTCGGGCCTTTCTTTCTGCTTAACCCTCCTGATTCAGGAATCCACAGGGAGATCCCTGTGAAGTGCTCCCTGAAGGGGACACCCCTCCCAGCCCCTCTCCAAGACCCACTGCTCCAGGGAGAGTGGAGCTGGTGCTAAGGTCAAGTTGGGGTCCCAGAGGACCGGGGACTTTCTGGAGTCCCTGTGAACTAGGACTGCTTCTTGGGCTCAGTCTGGTTGGCTCAAGGCTAGTTCCAGATGTCACACATCAGGCCTGGGCTCCCAGGAGGCTGCAGGACAGCGGTGAGGTGCCTCCTCCAGGGGAAATTGGAGAGCTACCATTGTGGCACTTGTCCAGGCCCCAGATGGGCTAAGGAAACAGGAACCTTCACAATCCCACTCTTCATGCTGGAATCCTGGCTTTGGCCCTTCTCTCCAAAGAATCCTTCAGCCTCTCCCCTCTCTCCCCTGCTTAGCCGGCCTCAGGCAAGCCACTTAAGGGCAAAGGGACTCAGTTTCTCCAAATGCACAATGGGGAGAATAATCCCTCTTCTCCAGGTACCTGTTAGAATTAGTTAAGATCTCTGGTTTAAAGAATTAGCACCTGGAATATAGTGCTCAGTAAAGGTTAGTTTCTGCCCTCTGGAGCTCCCCCAGGACCTACCCCTGAGGGCCTTGTCTAGTTTGTTTGAGAAGGAGATCTGCTTGAAAGTGCCCCCCAACTCCACCCAGGGCAGCAGAAAATTCCTGGGGAGCCTGCCCTGAGCATCTTCTATCCCAGGCCCTGGTCACGTGGCCTCTCCCTCTAGGTGTGTGGTGGGGAGAGTACTCCCACTGGCCCTGCCTGGACCACTTTCCTGTCCCCATGGGGTGCCATTTAACTTCCCCCTGCAGACACTGTGAGCCCATGGGCCCCAAGCCATGGGCTGGCTGGGGCAGAGGGTGCATCAAGCCACCATCTGCCTTGTTCCTTGGCCAAATTCCTGGCATTCCTACTGTGAATCCCAGGAATTGACCTTATTCTTGCCTCTGTGAGAACTACAGATCTGGACTATATGCCCCTCACCCTCATGCACTTTAAGGAGGCCCGTTCTGCACCCCAGTCAGTTGCTTTGGGGGCTAATGCCTTCAGGCCCCCATCAGGGTGACATTTGTACTCACAGTTGGAGAACGTGAAGCTTGGAGAGGCCAAACTGCAGGTCACACCATTGAGAAGTGCCAGGACTAGAGCCCAAGTTTATCTGGGTCCAAAGTCCATGGTCTTTCCCCTACAGCCCATTACTTCCCTGGATCCTGGCCCTGAGAGGAACACTCTAACCTCACCACCTGAGGAAGGAAGCTATCTCCCCATCCAGTCAATGGGGCATTCGGAATGGCCTTGCTTCCACTTGCCTTGAATGGCCTCCCTTTGATCCATCCCAGAGAGGGGGGAAGAAGAGGTGATGAATTCCCAGGGTGGAGGTAGAGGGAATCCGAAGGCCACAGTGGAAGGAATCAGCCACAACTGCCGAATGGTAACAACAGTGGTGGGCTTGCCCTGGACTGGCCGCCCGGGCCCACCTGCCCTGGTAAATGAGGTAGACCCTGGGAGGGAGCAGGCTGCTGAGAATAGAGGTGAAGGAAGACAGATGAGGAGTGCTCTTCTGGCTCCAACTTGTGTGAGTTTGCTGGGTTCCTTTGGATCCCTGTGCTAACCACACAACACGCACCATGCATGTCTGTTAGCACTCTCCTTTGCAAGTGACTGGAAACCCCCCTCAGACTGGCTTCAGGGGGAATTACTGGTTTCACAATGGAGTAGTTCAGGTGTAGGTCTGGCTTCAGGGACAGTTTGATTTAGGGCCCAAATGACACAACAGGAATCTGCTTCTTGGTTCATTTGCCCATGGTTGACTCCATTCTTCAGCTCCATAAAGTAGCAGGAAGAGCTGTGCCTCACTAGGATAGATACCAGCCCACTGCAGTGAAAGGAGGGAGCTTCCCTTTCCCAGAAGCCTCGGCATTTCATTGGCTCTGATTGGTTTATGTGCTCATCCTTGACTCAATCGCTGTGACTGGAGGTGAGGGATTGGGGGGCACAAGGATTGGATTAATCCAGGACCCTCCCTGGAGCTGTGGGCAGTACAGTCTCATCAGACCATCTGGGGGATGGGCAAGGAGTAGTGCCCCATAGGGAATTTGGGTTCTGATTTTCAGAAGGGGTGGTGAGTGCTGGCTAGCCAACAGCAGTATCCCCCCCACACCATCTCCCCCAGCAAAAAGAACATGCCCATTCAAACAGCCCAGCCTTGGTTCTGAATCCCCCTCTCCTTTCATCTCCTCTCATACTGCTCCTGAACTTGCAGCTCGTGCTCTGTCTTAGCTCAGGGTCCCTAGAAGCAGAGCCTGACACAAGGATTTGGGGTGTGGTCTTAGAGGAAAGGATGTGAGAGAAGCAGAATCAGGCAATGGAAGGGGCTTAGCAAGGATGCAGTCTCAGCTGGGCTCTAACTTCAGTCTGACCCCCAGGGAACTCTGGAGCATAAGCTGCACCAGTGATGGTCCCTCCTCAAGGCAAGGCACCAGCCTTTTGCTCCCCTCTCCTTCCCTCATGTCAGTCACTCATTGGTTGTGGGCTGCCTCGGCATGGGTAGCCTCTCAGGGAGGCAGCTCCCATTCGCCAAGGGTGATTCTCCAGAGATGGGGGTAGCTAAGCACCATCAGCAGCTAACACAGCAGTGAAGAGGATTTGGGCAGAGCATCCACTGCAGACTCTTTGCCTTACCCTTTAGACTGAACACTTAGTCCTGTTTCCTTGGCAATGACCTGACTCCCTCAATGACCCCTGGGCTAAATCACCTTCATACTCCCCTGGTTGCTGATAAATGTCTCTCCAGACTTGGTGGGCTCTAAGGGCCTCCTGTTTTTGACACTGCTCCCGAAGTGGCCCATGCTCCTACCGGCCTCTGGAGCAGGAACCAGCCAGAACTAGCTGCTCTACGCTAAGATGGAGCTTGCTGGGAGAACATCTATCATTGGCTGCTTTAGCGTTGGGCTTCCTGGGACATCTCCTGCCTCCTGGTGGATGAATGTGAGCTTCATTCAGGATGGCCAATTCTGTTGGCCCTTCATGTCCCTAGCCCTGGATTTTTCTTTAGGCAGCTGATCCCCTCTGACAGGAGTGGTTAAAGTGAACTTTCTGGCCAAAATCCAACTGCTTCTGAGGTGTATATTCTGCCTTGTTTGGGGACTTTGTACATCTAGTTTGAGTGGCCACTCTATACAAACTTAAAGGGCAAACACCCAATGTCTGCAGATGTGTGACCATCAAAGGGTAAACCCTGTAATATACCAAAAAGTTTTATAAATCAATCATAAAATGTATGAACACTGCAATAAAAAATGGTCAAAGGACTTGAACAGGCAATATTACAAAAGAAGAAATAGTCAATATGTATATGAGAAGGTGCTTGACCTCACTAGTAATCAAAGAAATTCAAATTAAAGCAGTGATGAGGAATCATTTTTTTTCACTTTCCAATTAGCAAATATTCTGATGCGGGTGTGGAGAAATGGCCGCCCTTGTGCCCTGCTGATGGGACAATAGGTGCAGGAACAAGTACATTTCTGGAAGGCATTTAGAAACCCTTGGCAAACCTTGAAAATGTGCATAACCTTAGAATCTGCAATTGAAACTTCTTGGAATTTTTCCTAAGGAAACACTGGAAGATGTGCCCAAAGATGTCTGTGCAGTGATGTTTCTCTCAGCACTATTTATAATAACAAACAAAAAAAGACTTTAAATACCCATCAATAGACAACTGGTTGAATTAATTACAGTTCATTCATATGATAGAATCTTACACAACCATTAAAACCGATGATGTACATCCGTGTCCACAGATATCAAAAGAGCCCCATGATCCACTAAATTTTTTAAAGTTACAAAATATGTAAAGTATGCTCTCTCTGTGTTAAATATTATACCTAGATGTGTACATGGGCCCAGGAAGGTTGCTCATCAGTTTCTGGGGGGTAGGAATAGTGGATTCTGTGGCTGGTGACTTCTTTGGGTCACCAGTGCTGGGTGGCCCTCTGAGCGTGCCACACACAGGAGTTGACTCACCCTAGGGTCAGAATGACTGGCTTTGTCCCTTGTATAGGCCCAAAGAGACTGACTATGGGGACCTGAACTAATGTGAATTGTTCTGGAGATCCTGGGAAAGACTGTGTTGCATACCAGAACCTTCTAAAATGTATTGGTATAAAACAGCGACCATATTATAACAGATTCTGTTATCAGAAATTTGGAGAGTCCCCCACTGGAATATCTCTGCTCCATGAAATCTGGGGCCCTGCCTGAGAAGTGATAGATGAGTTGAACAGCTGGGGTCTGGAATCATCTGGAGAGGTCTTCACTCACACATCTGACACCTACGATGACTTGAAAGCTGGGCTTCACAGGACCAGTCGACTGGAGCACCTACCATGGCTTGAGTTTCCAACAACATGGCAGCTGACTTCCAAGGGGGAGTGTCTTCACGAGGGAAGAATCTGGAAAGTGTGTGATTTCAAGAGATGGAGGCAAAAGCTACAAAGTTGGTTCTGACCTAGTCTCAGGTACCATGGTGGCATCACGTCTGCCGCATTCTAAAGGTTACATACGAGTCACTACAGCCATCTCAGATCCAAGGGGAAGGAAGTAGACTCTATCTACCTTTTGATGGGGAAGTGCAAGGTCACATTGCTGGAGAGCACAAGAGATGAGAAATACTGGGTCTCCTACAGCAAAGACAGTCTTCCATTGACAGTCTGTCTTCCCCTCTGGACTCCAAGCTCAGAGATCTGAGATCTGGGATAGCCACCGCCATCTTGGAACCACAGAGGGGAAGCCAGTGCACAAAGCCAGTTTGGAGGAGAGCCAAGGGATGTGGGAGAGCAAGATTGTATATGTGTGCATTTGTGTGAGAGAGGGAGAGAAAGAGTGAGAGAGAGAGAGAGAGAGAGAGAGTGTGTGTGTGTGTGTGTGAGAGAGAGAGAGTGTGTATGTGTGTGTATGTGTGTGTGTGAGAAAGAGAGAGAGAGAGAGAGAAAGACAGCAAGCGGGTCCAGAGGGCATCATCTGAAGCCAGTCCCACCCTGACTCCTCAGTCCCATGAGCCAATAATCTCCTTTGGCTTAAGCCAGTTTGAGCCTAGTCCTCTATCTCTTGTAGTAGAAACAGTCCTAATCAATACGAAGGGATTTTGTAAGAATTTTACTCCCTTCTTTATACTCTTCCATACTGCTTGACTTTTCACTATGGGTTTGTCATATTTTCAGTGGTTTAAAAATTTTAAATTAAGCCGCCATTTGTGAGTCGCCAAGGGCAATAACCATGACTTTAATAACCTCCTATTCCGATCCATCTAACATCCTTTGGCCACCATTATCTTCTGTTTGTCAGCGTGTGGCACCTACACTGCCAAACTGCTATTCCCCACAGTCCTAAGTTTGCTTTAAGCTCCAAGTGTCTCCCAGCTCTTCTGTTCAACACACAGTCAGCTGGTGGGAAGGATGCTGGCACAGCATGGTTCCTGGCATCCAGAAGCCCTCCATCTAGGCACAAGTCAGAAGTGGGCAGTGTCACTCTCATCAAGGTCTGTAAGTGCTGGAATGTGCTGTGGGAAGATGTAGAGGAAAAGAGAAAAGTTCTTACTAAAGTGGAGGGGAAGGGGGCATTCCTGGCAGAGGGGCCAGCGTGAATGAAGGACTGGCAGTGAGACCACACGGGGCAGGTGGTTAGCCTGGTACAAAACAAGGGACTGCAAAACAGGGAGCCTGATGGGGGTCTTGGGGAGCACTTAGATGATAAGTTGGAGCCTAAGCTGGGAGGGGATTGAATGCCAGGATAAGGAGTTTGGCTTTATTCTGAAGATAATGAGGAGCCACTGGAGGGCTCTAAACGAAGTGTCATGATCAGATTTTGAGACGGGAAGGTAGCTCTGAATACGGTGTTGGTGATGGATGGAAGAGGCCTGAGACCAGATAAGCAGCTGCTGTAAGAGTCCAAGCAATCAGCAGAAAGGGCCCAAGTCACCTTGCATCCTTACAGCTACTCTGTCTGAGCCCTGCCTGAGAGCAGGCATTCTTGCTGTCTGCCCAGGGCCCGCCCTGGGAAGAGAGGTCGTTCTGGTGTTCTCCGGAGCCACACTCTGACCGTGGTCAGAGATCACGTCCTGCCAGAGCCCAGTTTGTTCCGTTTCCCAGCTATGCCCAGATCCCAGCTCTAGTTAAGGGGTGTGGGGCACAGGGGATGTCTGTATCCATCCCCATTCCATCCTCTTGACTGAAGAATACCCAGATTTGAAGTGTCTTTAAATAATAACAGCTAAAAATCATATTAAAGACAAGAACAACCATCACGTACTGTAAGACCATGTAAACCCTGGGAATGGATTATACCATTTGATACTCTCAGCAGCCCCATGAGGCAAATCCCACTGCTGTGTCCACTTCACAGATGAGAAAACCGAGAATCTGAATGTTAATGTGATAGCCGCTCACTCTGGGGCTCCCGCACCTATTTGGCTTCCAGTAGGACACTGCCTGAAGATTCCATCTCTGGCATCTCTGAAGTCCTTGGTCTTCACAGCTGGGATCCAGCGGCCCACTATCTACTGCTGCTTATCTAGTACAAGCCCAGAAAGGGTGTCCCCTCCTCTAGGCAGCCCCCAACCACCCAGTTCCATCAGCACTGCCAGCCTAGACAGGTTTCCCCCTTCCTGCCCATCTTCTAGTGCTTGGCTGGTCTGTTCTAGGGGCCCAGCTTCCCAGTGATGAGCGGCAGCTCTCACTCACCCTGTGGTCCCAGTGCCAGCGATTAACGATCAGATGTCGAAGTGAAGGGCATGAGGCTCCCTGCTTCCCCACCTGCTGTGGGCCTCTGGCTCTCCCAAGGGATTCGCTGGCTCTTAGATGCCTGAAACCTACCCCACCCCTGCATGGAGGAGCGAGGTGGTGTTTCCCAACCTTCCTATCCCCCAATGTTGCTACCATCACCCCACCCTCTGCCTTCTCTTTTCTAAATAAGCATCCAAGTTCAAAGGCTGCTGGTATCTCTGAATGAAGAGGTATTGGCTCAGCCTCATAGACCAGGCTTTCCAACCCATGCCCAACCTGGAAAAAATCAGGAGAAAGAGGGAAAGGAACAGGAGGGTCACTGAGCTGGAGGCAGACGAAGAATTGAGGGAGCAAAGGGCCCTCTTTGGAGCCTCCTTCATGTAGACAAAGCACAGAGAGGGGGAGAAATGCATGCAGCCCTCAGCAGACAAAATGGGGCAGTTGCACTGTGTGGCGGCAATAGCTGATCTAATCGCTGGTCTCGCTCTCTGGGAAGCTTTTTGCTGCATTTTAGCACAGAAAAGTGGTGCCTTTCTCTCTTTTGTGGCTGAAGCTGCTATTTAAGAAAGCAAAAAAAAAAAAAAAAATCAATATGCCTTCTCTGGCTTTCAGTATTTTTCCCCCAAAAGGTGTTTCTTTGGGGAAGAGGAAGAGGTTGGGTGGGGGGGTCAAGGAGAGTTTTTGTCATTCATAAGCCGTGGTGACAAATCCTTGACATCATTCGCGGTTCCTATCGATCAGCTCCATCCACGGCACCAGAGGACAAATAGAAATCATTTGTCTGTCTTGGCTCCCAAACAGCCTGAGACAAAGGGCTCCACCGGCAATCAGCAGCTGGAGGTATTAGCAGCAGGTCAAGTTCGGAGGTCAGAGGTCAAACAGGTTGTCATCAGTTTCTCACAGCTATCAGAGCAAAGGCAGGGGAGGGGCTGAGTAAAACCCACTAACAACACAGCTGGTTCTTATTAGCCAAATCCTGCCTCCCTTTGAAGAGAGGCCAGCCAGGTCCACACCCACCCCAGGGACACCCTGGGGTGCTGGGTTTCATGTGGTGGCAGCAGGGTTGGGGGTAGAGAGGGGCCGAGGAAGAAAAGAAGCCAGATCTGAGCCCTGCCTCTCACTCTCCATCCTTCACTCTTCCAGGGGAAGCCCTGAGTTATTCTGTCCTGGGCCCAGAAAGAGAGCCAGAGGGAGAGACCTCGGGTTTCCTGGGGAGTCTGAGCAAGCAAGTTAATCCTGTAAAATTGGAAGTGGCTTAGATGGTCTGGGAAACAGGGTTGCAGCCAGGGGACAGTTGAATCGTTTTAAGTCCCTGATTACACACCACCTGTTTTGGTTTCTCCTCCCACCCTTGGGAGGAGGAAACTCAACTCTTAGGTCAATTAATCTCTTGGAGAAAGATATGAAAAGATGAGGGTGGCAAATCCAATCCTGGGGAGTGACACACAGAGGAGGTGACTCAGGAATGCAGGAGAAGCATGACAAATAGGGTGGCAGCTAACTTCTCACTGAGCACTCAGCCCCAAGGCTCAGGGCCCGCTGCGGGGTGATCTCACTTCAGTACCAGGAGAGCCCCACGAGGGCTGTTGGTTCCGTTCTACAGAATAGGGGGTGGAGGGCACTGTGGGGTTGGATCGCCAGCATCATTGAAGCCTCAAGGGACCCCAGCGCACACCTGAGAAGTGGATCTCCACGTAACAAAGGACGAGGCACCTTTAGGGGGTCCATTCCTCAGTGAATACAAGGCCACCTGATGTGAACATGGTGACAGTTCTGGGTCCCCGGGCTTACCAGCTACTCCCTTGGCATGGCCCCTAGACACCCAAGGACTATACTGTCTTATGAGGATGAAAGGACCCGGAGCTGAAACTGGCAGCTCCAAGGAGCACCCCTACTCAGGGAGAGAAAGGTGACTCAGGTGTGTGGAGGTGGCCAG
This sequence comes from Anoura caudifer, assembly GCA_004027475.1. NCBI lineage: Eukaryota > Metazoa > Chordata > Mammalia > Chiroptera > Phyllostomidae > Anoura > Anoura caudifer. The sequence goes on from PVKU01000107.1 coordinate 145,217, forward strand.
TGTGAGTCCCCACTGGCCCAGGCTGGCCTGCAGGACTTGACCACACTAACCAAGAAGTAAATCCAGCTCTCAGGAGCCTTCTAATCAGGTAACGGGAATGATGGTTTCTCTTTGGCACTTCAGAGTCACAGAGAAAGAGAAATGGGTGGGTTTAGTGCATGTCAGAAGGCATGAGTGGGCTGCCATTTGGGTGTCTCTGCTGGAACAGGGACCCTGCTTGGGTCCCAGAGGCTCCAGGGGACACAGGGACGCACTGTAATCCAGATGATTAGGGAGTTCTCTGATGCACCTGTTATTCAATCCAACTCTCTAAGGACCATTTAACTGGGGTAGTGAATGTACCATACAATATGCAGATGATGTATTATAGAATTGTATACCTGAAAGCTATATAATTTTATTAACCAATGTTACTCCGATAAATTCAATAAAGAATTTTTTTAAAGTCAGACACAAAAGAACAAAAAAAAAAGAAAAAGAAAAAGAAAAAGAAAAGAAGGGAACTTTAAGAAGTGGGAGGAGAAGAAAGGTAACAGGGGTGGTGGGGTTGGATAGATTGCTCTGTCCGGAAAAGCCCTCAGTGATCCCTGGGGCAGCTGTCCTTCTGAAGCAGGAGAACCCTTATTGCACAATAATTAAGGGCTGTGGCTATGAAAGGGCACGAGGGATCTGCAAATACACATGTGGGAAAAACTGCGTAGAACTAAAGACACACACACACACATATGCATGTGGAACTGGTGAAAGCTGGGTAGGGCCGATGGATGGTACCAGGGTCAGTTTCCGGGCTGTGCTGTCGTGCTATCGTCATGCAAGATCTTAGCCTTGAGGGAGACTGGATAAAGCGTATATGAGATCTTTCTGTACTGTTTCTTACAATTGCACGTAAGTCTATAATTATCTCAAGAGGAAGAAAGGTGTGAAAAAGGGAAAAATAAGGAGCCTTCTCTTCCTTCAACAGAGTTCTGTTCTCAGTTGCTTGACATAGAAACAGAGAAAAGCGTAGGCAGGAAAGGAACAAGCCCTTGAACCATGAGCTCTCTTAATGTAAAATAAAAGACATGTTTTTCATTTTCACCAATAACTTTATTGATAGGGACATTTTGAGTATGTCGGCTATCTCCTGCTGTTGGCTTCTAGTGGGCAGAGGCCAGGGGTGCTGCTAAACATCTTCCAATGCCTAAGACAGCCAAGCCCCACAGCAAAGAATTATTTGGCCAAAATGTCAATAATACCAAGAAACTTCGCAAACCACTTTTGACCCATTCCATCAGTCACAGCACCTTCTCCATGCGCTGCACAAATCCTTTTTGTGTGTGTTTCTGTTGCATTTTTACCTTTCTTGAAATAATAAACCATAATGCACCAAAAATATTGCATATTTTCTTCTATCTTCAATATTAAAATGACTGCACAAAAATTCACCAATTTTGATAGCTTTTTTTAGACGCACACTGATATGGCAGCTGTCACAATACAATCTAACAAAATTGCTTTGAATGAGATTGAAGACAACGAAGCACTACTAGAGCCATCATAAAGAAAAAAATGAAACTAACTTTTTGGCCAACCCAAGAGAAGACAGATAAGAATGACCCACATTATATTTAACTATGCGTTGCTGTCCCATTTTTTGGAGGGGACTGCTGAGACTCAGGGTGGAGTCATCGTTGGCCTGAGGCGAGTGGCTGGGCTGGCATCTCAGTCCTGGGGGGCCAACCTCAAAGCCTGAGCTCCTTGCACCACACCACCAAGTGGCTGGATTTCCAGAGCCCTGGAAAGTATGCGCTCCCAAGGCAGACTTACCTCAGGAATGTGTCACTTCCATCAAGTACTCATTACGTCACCAAGAGTATGGAATTTTTAGGAAAAAGGGGTAAAACAAGGCCCCTGCCCTCCAGAATCTGAGTGTGCAGTGGGACCAGGAGACCAATGCACCCAGAGAGGAGCTGGACTTTCATAAGAGTGACCCAGGGCCAGAGAAGGGGAGATCCTTGGGGAGTGGGCAGCTAGGGCGGGCCTCTTGGAAAGGGGGTCTGTGGCTTTTTCCTATTTTTTTATTGTGATGAACTGTACATAATGTGACACTTACTGTCTTCATGATTTTTAGGTTTGCAGTTCAGTGGTCTTAAGTTCACGCACGTTGTTGTATAGCTGGCGACCACCAGTCTTCTCCAGAACACTTTTCATGTTGCAAACCTGAACTCTGTACCTACTGACCTACTGACCAATAACTGCTCATTCTCCCCTTCTCCCTGCCCCGGGCAGCCACCATTCTACTTTCTCTCTTTATGATTTTGACTACTTCAAGTACCTCATGTAAGTGGAATTATAAACAGGCTTTCTCATTCTGTGACTGGCTGATTTCACTTGGCATATGTTCTCAAGGTTCCTTCATGTTAGAGCATGGGTCAGAATTCCCTCCCTCTTTAAGGCTGAGTAGTATTCCATTGTATGGACACACCCTGTTTTGCTTATCCATTCACCTGTTGATGGATGCTGGGGTTGCCTCGATGGTTTAGCTGTTGGAATAGTGTTGCTATGAGTTTACACATACAAATATGTCTTTGAGACCTGCTTTCAGTTCGTTTGAGTATGTACCCAAAAGTAGAACTGCTGGATCGTATATTAATTCTATTTTTAAGTTTTTAAGTAAAGGGATTAGCTATACTTAAAGATCATAAGTTTTGGTTTTAGATTTTAGGTTTTTTTTTTTGCTTTTTCATTGTTATTTTTTAAATAAGTAATACATAGACATACTATTCACATTTCAAAATGTACAGAACGGCGTACAGTGAAAAGCCTCCCTCCCACCCACCCTACTCCCCAGAGGTAACCAATGTTATCAGCTTCTTATTCCTCAAGAGGGACTGCAGGCATGTACCTTCCTGGCTCCTTTTCTTTCTTCTGTTTCCCACCTACCAAACCATTCTAATAGATATGTGTGTATATACTGACTGGCATATGCACACGTATCTATATAAAATCTTACGTGTAGCCATGTGTATTTATAGGAAACTAAACATAAGTCCAGCCTGATGTCTCCAGCTCTAATCATTGTCACATGGGTGATTCTGGCCTTAGTGCCTGGCTCGTCTGTAACCTTCCACCACACCAACAAAAAACTTGGCTTCTCTCTATTTACTTAAATGTTCCATCCCGTTATACATGTGCAGTGGTTCAGAATTGTTAACCCTTTCACCATCACTTAATTCTAAGTAATTCATATTCATTGGTTTATTCTTTAGCCATGAATTATTTAGAAGTTTCATTTTTAATTTCAAAACACAGGCCTTGTGAGCTCCCTTTCTGTGGTTGAGTTCTGGTTTCCTGACACTGTGGTCTGCAGATGTGTCCTGTGTGATGTCAACTCTCTGGTATGTCCTGAGACTTCCTCTGGGGTTGAATATATGCTCAATTTTGGTCACAGGAACATGTGATTGCAAAAAAAATGTATATTTTTTTGTACATCTACTCTATGCCATTAAAAAACATCATTATGAAAATGTAAAAAGTACACAAATGTTTGAGATAATGCGAAACGAAAAAAAGAACACTAAACACACGCAAAGTTGGCGGCAATGTGGACGATTCCAGAATGAGCAAAAATGAATGGAAGTATTGATGCATCATGGTTGGACTCTAGGTAATTTGTTTTCTCTTCTCAAAATTGCATTTAATGTTGTCGTGTTGTTTCTATAATTTGTAAAACTCTAAAAAGGTGTCCCAGAAAATATTGGTCTGATAAATTAACAAAGGAACACAAGCATTTAATTCCACAGACATTTTTTGAGCCCCTGCTATGGGTTGGGCACCAAGCTGGATCCTAGGGATCCAGGAATAAGAATCAAGGTCACTTTCTTCAGAGACTCTTAGATCAAGAGGCACGGAGCAGGCACAAGTAATTCCTACACAAGGTAGGCAGTGAGGGGTCCCAGAGAGCTCCGTCCATGGTACAGCTGGAAGACAGGATTTGGAGAAATTAATTTAGATTCAGCAGGGAGCAAGGGGTATGCAGTGTCCTTGAGGGGGTGGTGGGAACCACAGCGGATCTCAAGGATCCCTGTGTGGACACAGGGAGGGGCTACAGGCAAAGGGGAGACCTTGAATAATAATAATAAAAAAAAACTGATGTGTGTATAAGACTTTATAACTTACAGAATCTCCCAACACATACACACACACACCCATGCACACATACAATCTCATTGCTATTTACCTATCTCTATGCTATTTACCCTGTGAGGTAGATAGTACTATTTTTATACCTTTTTTTTTTTTTTTAACAGAGTTGGAGGCTGAGGTTCAGAGAGGGGAAGCAACTGTTCAAGGTTACACAACTAGTAAGTGACAGAGCCAGGACTCAGAGACTAGTTTCCTAGCTCCAGGTAGCAGTTCCTTCAGGTAAACCCCTTAGAAAATACTTCCTTTGCATTGCACTTAGAAAGAGCCCTAAAAATGGTTCCGTAAGGCCATCCCACTCAGCAGATGTCCTCTCAAGGAGGAGCCCCTGTGAAAACAGAAACTGAGGACCAGCTGCCCTTTCCCATCCAAATGAAAAAAAAAAAAATACATTTTGGCATATCAACACCGTTAGAATGATTATTTAAGAGATCCTGAGACTTGAAAGATGAAAAAGTGGCCCAGGGGAAAACATTCCAGGCTGAGGGAGGAGAACACGTGAGGGCCTTGGGATAGAAAGGAGCTGGAGGCCTGGGCAGCATAGAAAGCCTAAAGTGGGCAGTGTGGCTACAGCCAGTGTGGCTGGGAGCAGGCAGGTGGTGGCAGGGGTGAGGTCGGCAGGGGCCAGTTTATCAATAAATAAAGTAGAAATGAATAGAAGTGAACAATAACTAAATTGCATTACAAGAGCCAATTATCCCTCCAGGCTCCCCCCCCACCCCCACCCCCCACCCCATAAAGTGTGGAACCATCATAGACTTCATCCTGAACTGAAGCCTGAAAGACAACTTGGAAGGCCAGCCCCCTGGTGTTCCTGCTTCCCGGCTGCCCTGGCCTCAGCCCCTGGTTCCCCAGATGGGGGTGATAGCATCAAGGTTCAGAGTTCAGGGGAGATCGCAGCTGGAAGGCCTGCCTCATCACAGGTATGCGCAACTGCCAGCTCCCGCTTCTGGCTTCTGTCCTTGGGGGCTCCCTACAGGAGGTGGAGTGTAGTGGTGTAAGCGCTCCAGCCGCAGAGTGCCTACGCGCCCCTCCCTGTCAGCTGTCCCTGGGCCAGGTGGGACTCTGGGTGCCTCTGAATTTGCATCCGTGAAAACGGGGACAATCACTAGATCCACCTCATGGTTCGGGGTGGGGGGGCACTTTAAATAAGAGAATAGGTTACTTTAAGCACTTGGCTTTGAGCCTGGCACATGATAAGCACTCAAAGGTGCGCCCCATTTCTGCCCTGCTACCATGGCTGGGTAAATGATAACCAGGATGGTGGTCGGTGGTCAGTAGCCTCTAGGGAGGGGCCATTGCGTGAGGGACGCCCCCACCCCTCCGCCTCACCCTTTTGGCCTGGCCAAGGGCAGTGCCAAGGGCGGCTGCGGAGGGAGCAGCTGCCGGGCAGAGCACCACCCCCACACCGTCGTTACGCGCAGATCCTTCCGAGCATCCAACTTCATTTCCACTTCAATTTTATCAGCGGCCGGCTTGGGGGGTGAGGGGGGTGTGCTGTGCAGGAGATAGGAGGCCGGCCCTGACACGAATTAGCCCGGAGATTGCCTGATACACTTTCAGCCGCGGCTCCAGCACCCACGCTATCCACCCTGCGTCTCCTTTGTGTCGCCTAGCCTCTTTCGGCCTCACCGCTCCATTCCCGTTGCGCTGCCGAGGGCAAGTTAGCTTCTTTGCATTTGGCCACATTTACCAGACAGAGGCGAGATTGGCGGCTGCGTTGCCTGGGGGCGCCCACTCCCCAGGGCCAAGCAAGGTCACCCTGGAGCCACCCCGGGGGGCACAGGGGCCGGGGCAGCTTCTCCTCCTTGAAACCCCTCTCACTTTCCTACAGCGGGGTAACTAAGGAAGCGCTTTGGTCGTTGGGGGGTGGGGGGTGTCCTAAGCGAGAACCTGTCCCTGAGCAATGCTTTGTGAATGCCATCCCATGTCATCTTCCTAAGAAGTCTGAGAAATGAGGTGGTAAATGGAAACTGAGGCTCGGAGAGGCAGCGATACTCACTCAAGGTCACAGTGCGTGTTAGTGGCCTGGCCAGGATTTGGACCCAAATCTGTTCGTTCTGGAGTATATATATGCAATCAGTATTTTAGCCTTTTTCCTACTGTAAAGTCAAGAGAATTAATTACAAGAGAGGAGGCCATGTTATATGGGAGCCATGGAGCCATTCAGAATTTCCAAAGAGAGGAGGGAATGACTTCCTCCCACTCCTTCTGCCCCTGTGTGCCCCTCACCAGGACACACCACCTCCCAAGGTCCCACCCCACTTTCCCCCACAATCCCCACCCTCACTGCAGGGTTGACCCAGAGACGACAGTTTGCTGTGTTCCAGCCAGACTAATGGCAGAGGCCCAGAAACTGGCTGTGGGACCCAGGGGGTCTCCCCAGCCCCTCACCAGAGCCTGGGGGAAGGGAGTCTAGCCCCGTCCAGCTCCTCACCTCTGCTTCCAGGGTGCTGCTGGGGAAAATTTATGTCCCTCTCAGGTTTGGGAACCGATCCCACACTAAAAAGAAAGAAGAAAGAGAGAAAGAAATTATTTTAATTTTTTTAGGTCCAGAAATGAAGCAGAAGTGAGTAAATTTTAATGAAACGGTGCAAAAATGACATCATTTACTCAGAAATCATTAATTTGTCAGCATTAATATTTCAGCTACAACATTGCCTGTCATTTTGTGCCTGCAATGACTGATAAATCTATAAAAGCGTGCTGCTAATTTACTGAATATTTATGTGCAGTGTCATTTGCAGAGTAAGAATGGAATTTATTTCGTGCCGAGTTCTGCGGGAGAACATTCCCCACAAACCTTCACCCTGGTGGGTGGGGGAGGGCCGGGGAGACTCCAAACTTCCTGGAAAACTGGTGACAGGACGAAGACAAAGGGTGCCCCAGGGCTCAGGTCCTGGCTGCAGTGCCCTAGGAGGGGACCACCTCACTCTTGCTCTGCTGGTGCAAAGGCAATTTTGGAATGCCCTTCTCACCCATCTTGGCAAGTCCAAATTACATGTCTTCTCCATGTGTTTCTGCTCTCAGGAAGGCTCCATGGATGCTGCTGCCCCTACAGGGTTGTGGGGTGGGCCCACCGCTCAGTGAGTGTGGGGCGGGCCCTTAGCAGAGAGGATGGGAGTGCAGGTGGGCTCCAGGTCCTGGGTGAGTTACTAGGAGAAGGGATCAGACAAGAGGTTAAGTGCTGGGTGTGGGAGTCAGGCAGCCTGAATTCCAATTTTGGCCCTGTGACGGGTCTTGGAAGTCTGGGTCTCAGTTTCCTCATCTGGAACATGGGGACACTACTAATACGTGTTCCTAGAGATGGAGGGTTAACGGAGCTAAGCATGTAAAGGTAGAGCAGAAGACTCAGGAAACAGTACCTTCTGCTGTTTTTGAAGGAATCACTGCCACAGTCCCTTCTCCTGAAGTGTCCCTTATGTGGGTCCTTTTCCCCACAGGTGGAGAGCAGGAGGCCCTGAGGCCCCGTCCCCACATTCCTGAGAGGAACATGACCCCTCGACAAGGCTCCTTGCTCCCCTTTATTGGTTTGCCTCCCCAGCATCAAAGGAGAGCCCATCCCCTCTCTCCACTCCCTCCTCATTTCCACATGCTCAAGTGACCAGCATTCTGGAGTATTTTTCCAGAAGCAGCTTCCTGAAGCCCTAGCTGATGCTTCCTGGACCTGGGAGCTGTTGGAGGAGAGGAGAACTGTCCTTTGAAATGCCTCCATTTTACAGAGGGCAAGATCAAGGCTCTGAGAGGGGCACCAGAGCCAGATGGCCCCCGCTTCCCCATCCCGACAGGAGCACAAATCACAAGCCTTCGTGGAGTTTTTGCACAATTTTGCTCAATTTCCTGCCTGAATGGCACAGGGCCTGACCCTCCGCAGGTGCTCAGGAAATGTTCGTGGAATCAATAAAGAACAACTAAATCTCACACGTTCTGAGAGCGCTTTGTCTCCTCCCTCCCCTCTGCTCCCCACACTCCATCAGGGACCGATTCCAGTGGCATCCTGCTCTGTAATGCCTTTCAAATTGTTCCTTTTCCTTCTTTGTCACTGCCTCTGCTCCAGCAGAGTCCTCTGGTAATGCTTTCCTGGACCGCTGCAATAATCTGCCCACAGATCTCCCTGCCTCCACTTCCCCCCTCCGATGCAGTTGGCACGGAGTGGCCAGCTTTCTAAGGAGTGTCCTGAGAATGCCATCCGCCAAGTCAAAGAGCTCCAGTGGCTCCCCACTGCCAGGTCGGGGGTGGGGGGATGGCATCACTGTGCCCTTCCAGGTCCATCACACCCTGCTCCTCTCCTGACTCTCGGGCAGACCTGCCCACTATGTGACATACATGCCCATGTGTTTTAGTCTCCAAGCCCTTGTTGTCCCTTTCGCTGCATATCCCTCCATTCCTCACAGCCAAATCCAGTCTGTCTTTCAAGGACCATCATAACCACTCCAGAAAGCTTCCTGATCCCCTCAGAAGATTCCTCCTCATTCCCAGGAAGGCCAAGGCCAGGGAGCCACCTTTCCTTCCAAGTGGAAAGCCTGTCAGCTCTAGGAGGGAGGGGCACCCATTGTCTGAGTTCAGGGGAGAACACTAAACAGGCAGTCAGGGGACCTGGGCTCTCGTTCGCCCAGTTTAGCACTGTGTGCCCTTGACCTTGCCATACTCTATGAAATGGGCTGGCCCAGCTCTCTCCGGTCCAGACTGAGTCTGTGGTGTTCACGGCTGCATCTGGCACTGAGCATAGTGCCCAGCACACAGTTGTTGATCTGTAAATACTCATTGAAGGACCTCCACACCAGGGCTCTGAGGTTCTGTGACTTGGTCTTGTTCAGGCAGACCTGCAGGGGCACACCCAGGGACAGAGAGAGGGGAATGACACTGAAGAGCAATGCGCTTCACATAAATGATGTTGTCTAACCCTTGCAGCTGCCCAGTGAGCTGGACTTTCCTGTCCCCACTTCGCAATGAAGAAGGTGATACTGGAAGGTTATGTGACCTGCTCAGGCCTCACACCCAGGCCGCTGGCCCCAAATCCATCACCCCCCCCCACCCGTGTCCGAACTTTCCTTTGCTCTTAGAATAAACCCCAAGTCCTTTGTGGCCTTCGAGGTCCTGCATGATCAGGCCCCGAGAACCTCTCCAAGTTCACTGTCCCCTGAGTGAGAACCACACTGCTCCTTCAACACTCTAGGCTTAATCCCACCTCCGGACGTTTGCACTTGTTTCCTCTGCCTGGGAAGTTCATCCTTAACCATCCAGGTCGCAGCTCTGACGTCACCTTCTCGGAGAGACCTCCCTTGCCCACCCAAACTTAAACAAGTGTTTTGTTTCCCTCATCCTCCACCTGCAATGCTCTTACACGTCTGTGGCCTGTTTACCATCTGTGTCTTCCACCAGGGCAGGGACCTTTCCACCTGGCTCATCCCTGCGGGCCCAGCACCTGGCTAAGAGTGGCTGTGGGTTAGATGGATCTATGCTTCATGGCTCTGCCTGGATGTCTTTTACTGGGAACTCCCATCTTCCAGGGAAAGCAGTAGGGGCTCTGGGGCTGGTAGAGTGGGAAGGGTGGTTGGAGGCAGGGATATGGTAATTTGGGGACACCAGGGATAGAAGGTGCAGCCTGTTCCCAGAAGCTGGATCCAAGAGAGGCTAAAGCTGGGAAGCGCCTTCCTACCCTTGTCCTCACTGCCCCCACCCCAAGCCTCACACTCATTTCCTTCCCCGCGTCAGTCTCATTTGCTTTCCCTAAAAGCTGCTGGAGGAGCCAATATGTACGTGATGAATATTTCATCTCCTGAGCGTGGGCTTGCGGGAGAGCTTGATCACCCAGGGAGGGAGCGCTGCCCAGCCGTGCCTGGGAAGGAGGGGGCCTGAGAGGGCGCTGGTAATAGAGTCTCAAAGATGCATGTTCCAGGGCCCACCCCCCTGCTTCCGCGGACACCCTTTGCATTAGGAGGCTCAGAGCCGATGGGGCAGCCCTGAATCTGGGCACCGATACTCTGAGCTCCCTGGGGCCCCCGGTCCTTCCTTGGGGTTCACCTCTGGCTAGGGGCAGACTTTGCCATTAGTTCAGAGGCTCAAGTTGCCCAAGCCAAAGATTCGACTGGTGTGGCAATGGCCAAAGGTGTGGGGTCTGTCCTGGTTGTTACATACAGTGGCTTCTTAACTAGGATCATGCAAATTGTCTCACCTGAGGGACTAAGTCTGGGAAACTGCAGGCTGAGAAAAGACAGGGGATAGATAAAGCACTCAAGAGTAGGGAAGGGTGAGGAGTGTGGGTAGTCACTCTCCTAAACCTGTAGCCACACCTATCCTAACCCCTCCACCTCCCTCTCGCCTCCCCTCACCCATGGCTGCAGCATCCTCACAGGGGTGGTCCAACTGAACTTCTCCAGCTCTGGAGTCCGATAGTCCTGGCTGCCAGTCCTCTGCTTCTTTCCCAGTTGAGTGACCTCTGACCCTCTCAGAGCCTCAGTTTTCCTATTTGAAAAATGGTGTTGGTCCACCTCTTGGCAGTGTGATTTGGAAAGGCCAGCAGAGTGCCAGGCACGTGATGAGTACTCAAAGGACTTAGTGTTTGCACCCCTCTACACACGTGCAGATGCATACACGTACACTGCACACAAAGCGCCACCGTTACAGTTAATCTAGCGTCCACCTCTGGTAGGAAAACAAAGGACCCAGGTTCTCTCCTTTCCCTGTACCTGTCTGTCCCCTCGCTGCCCACCCCACTCCACAACCTTGGGCCTCCACTAAGGAACAGGGGTGGTGGAGGGAAGGAAGGTACCTTGCTTCCTGGACCTCAGCCAGGCCTGGATCCAGATGACCCCTTGCCCCCAGCCCCAAACCTCTGTAGCTGGCTCCTGTCCCTCCCCCACTGGCCAGGAGCAATCCCATCACTCTCATCCCCACCCACCGCATTACCCTCTGAATACTCTCATTATACCATTACTAATTAGGGCTGCTCAGCAAATTGGCGGCTGCATTAGAGGGAGACAGTGTGCGGGAGCATATGGCATAATATCGTATTAATGAACACTCTAAATTCAAACCCGGGTCAGCTGCTCGCTTCTCACCGGTGTCACCCACGCTAAAGGGAGGCGGGGGGAAAGCAGTCAACCTTTCCCTCGCTTTCCTTGCCTCTCTCCAAACACACATTCCCCAGCATGGGCTGGGCTGGCAGAGGTTTTTTTATTGTATCTGGCAAACAGGGAGAGAAATAAGAGTCTAGGCTTCCACAGGATCTTCAGAAGGAGCCCCCTTCCCTGCTCCTGTGTAGTAGACGCTGAGCATGGTTGGGAAAAGTAATGATTAGTAATAACCAGCCAGGGCCTGGAGCCAGACTTTTCACCCAGATTACCTCTGTCTCCCAATATCCCTCGGAGAGGGTTCTAGCATGGAGGGGCCATCTGAGGACCACAGAGGTCTGTCTGGGAGCTTTTTCGAGGTCACAGGGTGGTGGAGCTGGAAAGTCAAACTTGAGTTTCTGGTTTTTTTTTTTTTTTAATTATAAAGATTTTATTTATTTATTTTTAGAGAGTGGGGAAAGGAAGGAGAAACAGGGAAACATCAATGTGTGGTTGCCTCTTATGCGCCCCCTACTGGGGACCTGGCCTGCAACCCAGGCATGTGCCCTGAGTGGGAATCGAACTGGCAATCCTTTGATTTACCGGCTAGCGCTCAATCCATTGAGCTATACCAGCCAGGGTAAGTCTCTCTGCTTTTGAAAGCACACTTTCTCTCTCTGGGGGCAGGTGGAGGGAGGCTCAAGAAAATCCCAGCACAAGACCCTTCTTCATCCCTGCCACCCTTGTTCCCAGTCCAATAGCACCCACAGAGCACCAAAGTCTCTGGTTGTAGCAGGAGTAGGGTGATCCGGGAGGTCCCCCAGTGAATTCAGAGACAGAACTCAGACAAGCTTCCTTATCTTCAAGTCCCTGGGGTGATGCTGAGAATTTGGCTTATGGAGCTCAAACTGGCAACCTGTGGGAGGAACACGGATCCTTGCTTTTCTTCTTCTCTCTCCCTCTGCTCTTTCCTGTGTTCCTCAGAGGAACACAAAATGATGATTTCACAGTCTGGCCTGTGAGACTCGGAGGGGCTCTCCTGCGTGCCTGAGCCTTGGCAGGAGGACGTGAGGGAGAGGCGTTTGTCAGTGGGGGCCATGTTGGGGTCAGTCTGAGGAGGCCTCAAAGTAAAGGTGAGCCCCGACCAAGACTGCTGAGTGGGATGGAAAGACCCAAACTAAAAAAAAAAAAAAAAAAAAGGAAAAAGAGTTTGTGTCTCCATGGCAGCTGCAAAAGGACAAAAAGCTGAAAAACTTCCTTCTCCCCTCTCCCCAGGCAGCAGGGCGGGGATTGGGGAGAGCAGGGCCCATTGATAGTGGGCCTCAACCTGGCTCTGACCAGGTGTGAGCCTGAAAGGGCCTCCCCATGCCATCCATCTTGCCGTTCGCTGATGTCAGTGACCCTCTAACAGAAACACGGCTCCTGAGCTCATCATTCCTTCTTTCACCTCCAAATGAAGGGCTCTTCCATTCCTCTGCCTGTGGAGCCCAGAGACTGGAGTGGGGGAAGGGGCTGGTCCACTCGGGCATGGGCTGCCCAGCTCTTCTCAGGCTCATCCTTGCCCTGCTCAGAGCGCCCTCAACTTTGGCCTTCCCTGGAATGCCTTCCCTACAATCACGGAGCTCTTGGCATTGAGTGTCTTTGAGACTCATTATTATATGCATTGCACCCAGTTGAGGACAGTCTCTCTCTGCCTCTGTCTCTGTCTCTCTCAGAAGGGTGGGGTGGGAGGGCCTGGCCAGATCCCAAAACAAACCAAACAACCCCTCCGACCTTTACCCACCCCTACCCCCACTTAGGGAGCTCAGCGCCCTAGGATGAGGCACCCTTTTCAGTGTCTCCCTGCATGTGGATGCTCTCAAGTAGGGGTCACGGTGGGTTTCAGCCCCAAGGGAGACACAATGCAGACCTCTTCTGGCACCTTCTCTGGCTTCAATCTTTGTGAATCCAGTTACTGACACCATCTCTGTCTTCCTCACCTGTGCTGTGACAATCAGAGGATATTTCTGGTGCATGAGAGGGTAGGCACATTGTTTGGGGGACCCTTGTTAGAGCATTGGAGCCCCCAGAAGAAGTTCCTCTTTTCTCAAGTCTGACAGGGCCAATGGGGTGCTCTCCACCTCTGGGTGTATGTGCTGTGTCTGGGGAAGAGGGAGGGATTATTAATGGTGTCCTGCTGGCTGTCATCAAGTGCCCCAGCCTTTAATCAGGGAGAAGCCACCTGAGTTTTAATGTCCTGGTTGCTGTAGGACTCAAGAAGTGAGCACCTTCTCTATTTCCTTTTCCATCTGTGAAATGGGTGTGTTTAAGTAGCTAAGCCAGGACTGGGGGAGGCTTCCATGAAAGGCCCCCTTGCTAAGGCATGAGGCTCTGACCAAGATGAGCTTCACCTTTCTCCTCCCCAGCCAGCTCCATGGAAAGAAGGAGCAGCCTGGATAAGCGACTGCCCCTCACCTGAGCTATTGCACACGTGTGGAGACTGGGGGTACCCCCACACTGCTGCCCCAGACTAGAGGCCACGGGGCCTTAGAGGACCACCAGGAGGCACAGAAGGTCCCCTTCTCCACAGACCTGCAGCCCCTGGGAGCTGGGACCTGTCAGGACACTGGCACAGGTCTGTCCCAAGTGCACACGGCACGCCCCGCCCCAGCCACCCAGCTCTCCCAGCCCATACTTGGTGCTCTGCTGTCCCTGAGCTCTGCCTGCTGCCACTCACGCTGCTGTGGTCGTAGGATCATTTTCCTTTGTCTCTACAACCCAAAGATCCTTTCCTTCCTCCCCATAGCTCTCTCAGCAAGGGAGCCCAGGAGGAGTAAATAAGTGTTGTCCCCCCGCTCCAGCCCTGACCAGCCTGGTGGAACAAGGGGGTGTCATCAAGCTGTGGATGCCAATTACTTAATGCACCCTCCCCAAACCATAGCCACCACTGACCCCCCTCCTCTCACAGCTGGAGCCCCCACCCCCTAGTAGGAGAGTAAACAAGCCCAGGAAAGGTGTTGGCTGGTGTCTGGGTTTTAGAAACAGCTTGTCAGGACGTGTCTGGGTGTGGGGACAACCCCCCACTCCATCTCTCCAGAGGCAGTAATGCGGCTGTATCCAGGCATCAGCTGTGTGTGTAAAACCAAGATTTCAAGGAGGTTGGGCCTCTTCCCCAGTGAGCAGGGGGTGAGCCAGAAGGGAGTGGAGAGGTCATTTCCTCAGAAACCCGAACTTGGGATCCAGAGATGCGGGCTGACTAGCCCAGCAGGACAGAGCCCGGGTCTGGGTAAAGTGCACTTTCCACCAGGGACTGCTGTTGCTAGGATTCTATCCAGGGCCACCCTAAACAGCAGAACCCCAAACTCATACTTGGTGCACAGTCTTGTCCCAGTGCTCCTGTGTCAAGGGCGAGAACAGGACTGGCTACATCATTTGGGATGCCCAGTGCAAAATGGAAAGGCAGGGCCCCTTGTTCAAGATGACTGAGACTTCTGACAGCTATAGAAGAACATTAAATTGGTAAGCTGTCTGAATGTGGGGTCCTGGGCATGCAACCCAGCCCTTAAACCTGGCCCTACTCTGGGACTGGGGCAGTCCACTCTCCCTGCAACTGTGAAGGCCTTGGGGGGGAATCTTCTAGAAGATTCCCCCCATGTACCTTCTAGAAGCCTACGTGCCTGGAGTCAGGGTTCTACAACTACAGTGGCCCTACCACAGCCCCTGCCAGGTGTGGTCCACCCAGCTGACTCCCAGAATCGGGGAGCTGGCCTAGGGAGCAGATTGACTCTGGCAGGGGAACAGCACAGGGTCTGGCATCTAAGGGGAAAGCCATCCAGAGCTGAGGCTTTGTGGGTTTCACAAGAGGGCAGGGACCAGGGTTTCCTGGGGGATGGTGGGGGGGGTGCTTCTTTAGCATTGCCACGTTCTTGTAGAGGGCACGGGCCACGCAGGTGTCCTCCCCTCCCATGGGCACATCAAACATATACAGGGAATGCCTGTGCCTGGTGCTCCTTGTGGGCACGGGCTTCACACACACCTGTGTGTGCATGCAGGGCCCGGGTACGGGGGGGGCTAGCTCACCTTCCCCATCCCTGCTGCCCCCACTGGTGCCCTGGCCTCTGTTATGGAGGGCACGTTCCTATCCTCGGGCATTCTGCATTGGAATTCAGGCCCTTGCCAGCCTGTTCCCTGCTTGCTAACTATAAACTATCTGATTTATATTCATTAACCAGTACTAGACAGCGGCAGGCGCAGCAAACTTCAGTGGGGGACATGCCTCCATCGACAGGCGGACTGCATTTCAGTTAATTAAGGGGCTGTAATTGTTGTCCAGGACAAGGGTCCCCAGGGCACAGGCTTTGTAAATAACTACCCTCCACTGCCCCCTCTTCTCACCCCACTCCTCCCTCTCTCCAGCCCTCCTTCCCAGGCCTCAAAAGCCAGGTAAAGGGAGCTGGGACAAGAAAGAAGACTGCGGGGTTGAGCACCCAGATGTGGGGGATGCCCCTTCTACATCGCTGCCCCAGAAAGGCCCTATTTCTGGGCCTGGGTCGGGAGTGGCAGTCCTGGGCAGAGCACGGTGGGGCTGAGCCACAGAAACCTGGATCTTACTGCTCACACTGGCTCAGTCCGGTGAGGCAAGTCCCGCCCACACATGTCCTCTGGTGTGTGGACACGCGCATCCCCCCTCCAGGCCCAGTTATTCATGCTGTTTCCCCTCATCTGCTACGTGCCCACCCTGTGAGCTCAGCTGTGACACCTAGGCACCGGGCAGGCTTTCTGGCATCTGTTGGGCACTTGGGGGACTTGAGGGAGTCCAGCAGAAAGCTCACCAAAAACGAGGTGTCATCTCACCAGCCCAGACAAGTAGAGGAGGGAATGCTCGCAGGATCTAATGAGGAAGGCTTGCCTCTTTGGAGCTCTCAGACTAATGGGAGGACTCCACTCTGACAGGGGTGTGGGGTCTCCCACTGTGACAGGAGGGAGGCCTCTCCTCTCAAGGAATCCTGGCTCTGATGTAGAGCAGGATGTAGGGGTGGTCTGGGAGGACAACCAGAGCAGCCGGTGTATACAGGTGTTGTGCAGGTGAGCGAGCAGTCCCTGAGAATGTGACAGAGCAGGAGAGACCCCCTTGGAGAGGGCAGTCTTGACCCAATGTTTGAATGAAAGGACATCCCAACTATGGGAGCCGATGAGCTTTGTTGGAGGCACGGGTCATCCACCTCTTCTCTGCGTAGATATCTCCAAATGCCCACTATGTGCCAGGGATAAAATGGCAAATAAGACCTCCAGGTTCCACCCCAGATAACAAAGAGGGGGAGACAGTGTGCGCTCCTGTGTGCACATGCCTGTGCGTGTGCTATGTGTACACAGTTTCCAAGTCTATTGAGTGCCGCTACATTTCAGACACCCTGCGGGGCGCAGGAGAAAACAGCAAGCAAGACAGATAGTGCTTCCCTCCCCCTGGAGCTTATGGTGGTCTGTGTGTCTGTGTGCATGTGCTCATGTGCGCAAGGGCGTGGAGTACCTGGTCCAGCATGTGTGTGCGCAGGCCCCTAAACCGGAGCTTCCTTCTACCCATTCAAGACTTCAGCCAGGACTCATACTACTTCATGATTGACCATCCATGGAATTATTCTCCACAGATGTTTGAACCTGTGACCACTTCTGCTCTCACCTCCCCACCTACCCCCTCGCTGCAGGCCCGGGGAAGCTGCACAAGTTTTGTTTTCAGCTGCACTTGAATCGCTGAATAATCGCTGCAAGCCAAATCAGACGAGTTTTGCTCCCCTCACTTGCAGTTTGGGACTACCTGTGCCCATCCTCCACCCCCATCCTCACCCCCCGCCCCGCCACAGCCTTTAAAGTGACTGGTGATAAGATGCACCTGAGAGTCGCTATTTAACTTGGATCCATCTAGATAGAGTTTCCAGCAGAGAAAATAAGTTTCCATGTCCCTCTCCCCACTAACACTCCCCCATTTCCACCTATCAGCCCTTATCTGAAAGAAAAAATTAGAAAGTTATTAGGAGTTTTATTAGGGGTGAGCAGGTTGGTAATGAAATTACATTTCAGCTCCTTCTCAGCCCCTGTAAGTATTAAGTGGTTTGATCAATGGTGTTCACACAATTAATTCTGCCTGATTGCGGAGAGTGACTGTATCGACAGCCGGGTCTCACACCTCGAACTTTGTCTCTCAGCCAAACGTGCCTTCAGGAGGCCTGGGGGGTGAGGGTGGGAGTTCCTGCCACCTTTGCTGAATGCCACATTCAAGCTCACATGATTATCTTTTTGTCTTTAAACTTAAAAGAAATTTAGGTATCACACCCAAATTAAATTCTTAAATTTTAGACCAGGAGAGATGAGTTAACCCCCCTCCTGCCTCTGGCTTGTTCAATGGCCGGCGTTCCCCGAGCATCCACACCACCGCAGGCCTCCCTTGCTGGGCCAGGGCCGCTGTCCTGCCTCGGCCTCTCCTGCTGTCCTCCCAGGCCGTCCTGAGAACCAGCCTGGCATCCCTCTCAAATCTCCGCTGCTTTAAGTTAATCCACAGACTCTTGCTGGGTCTTCCAGGGATACACAAGGCTGCTGGGTGGGCCCTTTGTGAAACAACACGCTGATGACATAAAGGGTGTGTTCTCGAAGCTGGGAGCCTCCAATTCCGGGGGCCCTGCCCACCGGGTGAATGTCTTTACTAGCACCCCCACCCCACTTCCCCACGGCCTCTGGACACACTTGCTCTAGCAGGGGCCCGGCGAGTCCCAACACCTGCGCTTTGGTGATGTCTCCCACGGGCGACCCTGAGTTCACTGGCGGGAAAGGCCATGGAAGTGTTGGCGACGATGAGATGCTGGGAAAGGGGTGGAGGGGCAGAGAGAGGGGCTGGATGAACCAAAACTGAGGGGTGGGAGAGGTTATAGTAATAGCGGCAGCTACATTCTTTGAAGCCCCTGCAGGGGGCGTGTGCTGTTTTACAGGCACGTGCTTTCATGGCGTCCACCCCACTGCCCCGGAGAGTAGCTGTCCCTTCCTCCCCCTTCAGCAGGTGAGAAAACTGAGGCTCAGGGGAGGAAAGGTCTTTCGCAAGTGCTACCCTAAAACAATTCCGTATTGTTGGCCAATCCTTTTCATTTTACACGGTGCTTTCATGTTTATGATCTTATATAAAAGTGGTCACTGGTGAGCACACTATAAGATACACAGATATCAAATTATGCTGTATATCTGAAATGTATATACTGTTATCAACCAATGTTACCTCAATAAATCTGACAAACAGAAAAATACAACCGCTCCATGAAGCACTTAGTAATGAGCCCATCTTATAGATGAAATTGAGGCTCAGAGACGTTAAGAGACTTGTCTAAAGTCCTAGCGCTCATCCCTGGTGGCAAAGGAAGGACTTGAACTGAGGTCTGTTACAGACGAAAGCCCAGCCCCATTTCAAGGAAAGAACAGGAACAGACAGGAAAAGCCCACACGGACAGACATCAAAGCAGACACAGCAGAGACAGAACAAAGTGGGGATCTGAAAAAGGGAAAGAGAAGCATTCGCCTCCCTTTGCCTGCCCCTACTCAAATGGAGAGGGGAAAAATCATTTTAAGCAGGTGCCTTGCAGCCTTGCATTTAAGAAAAATGCATGGAATTAAGTTCCTAAAAAGCTAGGAAAGCTGAACCAAACCATCATTGGGGCTTGAAATGAGATTTTATGTTTTCCCTGTTCTGGGCACTGAGCCATCAATGGTGCCATGTGCCAGGCTGGTGAGCACCACTTGTTCCTCAGGGGCACCGGGTCTGGTGGCCGTCCGCCCAGCCTGGACCAACCTGGCTCTACCCTGGTGAGTGCCAGCTGCTTTCGGGTGCATCAGAGGGCTGGGCTTGTAGAACAGCCATGGGGGAGTTCCAGCTCCTTGTTGCTCCATGTGGTCCACAGACCAACAGCATCACCTGAGGGTTGTTAGCGATGTGGAGTATCCGGCCCTGCCTACCAAATCAGAATTTATACTTCACAAAATCTGAGGGCGATGTGTCTGCCCATCCCAGCTTGAGAAACCCTGCTCTAGCGGAGGTATGAATAGGTAAGGACAAGCCCAGGTCTCAAAGGCCCTTCTTCCCCCTACCCGGGGCCGCTCTCTCTCTCTCTCTCTCTCTCTCTCTCTCTCTCTCTCACACACACACACACACACACACACACACACACACTCACTCAGGATTGCAGAGACCTGCCAATGTGTGGGCACAGGGGAAGGGGGAGGGGGGAGGCCCACCACTACCTGAACGGCTTGAGGTACATGCCAGCCCAAGCCAGAGAGGGTGGGGGTGGGTGAGTTTGTCTCTGTCAGCAGATCCTTCTAGAAGGAGAGTCAAGGTGTCCCTAGTTCCCTCCCCTCTCACATGAGGACTGAGTAGAAGAACACAGTGTGCAGGATGGCAGGGCAGGTGGCCAAGGTCACTGGGTTCACCTTCCCCAAAGGCACCGTGGTGGCTGTGGTCTGTCCCTGCCCCTCCAGGCCCTGCACTACCAGAGCTGGCCCCAGAGGACTGAAAAGGGGGATGCTTAGGTCTCTGCCCCCAACCCAAGCCTGAAGGAGTTTGCCCTCCTCCCTGTCCCCCTGTTGGAAGTTTGCCTCCCCAGCTCCTGCTGAGGCACCTGCTCCTCTTCAGCCTTCTCCGGCCACCTGGCCCACAAAGCTGGGTCCTCCGCCGGCTCCCAGCGTGCCATCTCCTTAAAGGGACAGCTGCTCGGTGTTTCTGCCAGTATAACTACCCTGAGAATAGACTGAAAGGCCACGGTCTCCAAACGTGGGGAAGGGCCTGAGCTCCACCCTCAACCCCTGAGAACTAGCCATCACCCAAACCAAGGGGTTCTCAACCCTAACACTTGCTTAAATCACCCAAGGAGCTTTAAGAGATGCTGATACCTGCAGCTGAGCCCAGGCCAGTGAAGTCAGAATTTCTTGGGCTAGGTGAGAGGTCGGGGAGGAGGCATCAGCACCTCACTTAAGGTGGATAGGCTCCTGGAATTGTGGCAAAACAATGTATAACAAAACCAGTGCCATAGACTAATGGGTATAAACAAGAGTTAAGTTCCTAGGCAGCTCGTCAGCATTAGAACAAAATGATGTTAGTAGGATACCTGATATATTTTTAAAATGTGCAGCCAGGGTTGAAAGAACCAGTTAGCCAGTCCATCAGCCTCACTTTGCTGATGAGGAAGTGTGGTCCAGATTATAACAACGACACTATAACCGCGTCTCCGTCCCGAGAGAAGGGCTCACTCAGGGTCTCACAGCAGAGCCAAGGCTAAACCACGCAGGCAACTCAGTGGGCCCTGGGCACTGGCAGGTCCACCAACCCTGCATCTCTGTGATCTTGGGCAAGTCTCCTAACGCCTTGACCGTCAGTTTCCTCACTCATAAAACAGGGAGAATCATGTGTAAATTATAGACTTGTGGTGAGAGTGCCTGACACGTGGAGGTGATCAGTAGAAAGTTGCTGAATGAATGAATGAATTTACACTTGGGCCATTTCCTGGGAGAGGCGCTTAGAAATCTAAGATCTGCAGGCCAATCCCAAGAGAATCCTAGCTGTCCAAGGTTTCAGAGTTTTGAAACTTCTACTAGAGGGGTGAGGGCAGAGGACCGGGCAGTGGGAGGCTTTTCTTAAAGGGGCAGAGTTTATCCACATGGTTGAGGCCCCAGAATTTCAGGCCAAGGTGTGGGTAACTTGACAGGAGAATAAGCACTTCATTCATCTCGCAGCCACCTCCTGCCCCAGCCCTGTTCCACTGGAATGGCTCTGGCCGCACTGTGGGGGCGGAGTGGGGGGGTTGCTGGGGTGCTTACCTTCCCTTCACCCCTCTCCCCTGCTGGCGCCCAGCCAGGGCATCTGTGGGGTCACCGAGATGCTGGCACGGCCGGCCACTTGGGCGGGGGAGCTGGACAGGCCCCCCACCCCCTGTCCGTGCTGGCCAGGGTAAGGTCTGTTCAGCGAGGGAAGAAGAGGGGAGGGACCTCTCAGATCTGGTGACAGGTGAGCAGCCTCCTCTGAGAGCTGGAGGAGGGCAGGGGGTGAAGGGAAGTCCCTCTCAACCTCCCCCACCCATAGGCCCCGGCAGGCACCTCTCTACCACCACTCCCAGCCAATTTCCTGGTTCTCAAACCTCTCTGCTTCACTGCCTGTGCTCCCCCTCCGACTAAGCTGCAGTTCCTGGGCTTCCTTCCCTCTCATTCCCTCTCCTCCCTCCCACCCCGGGCCACGTCACCATAACCGCCAGGGCCTGGGCGGCCTGAGCTGGGCAGGGCCCACCCTAATCAGCACCTCCATCGCTGCTTTGATGAGAAGAAAGTCCTGCAGTTGGGGAGGTCAGACTAGCTGTACTGGGGCATGAAGGGGGCAGGGAGTATCTCCAGGATCTGAGTTGCCATCCTGGGGCAGGAGGGGGCACTGGCTTGTTTTCCTTCCTTGAGCAGGTACAAAGGAAGCCACATTAACACAGCCCGGCCTTTGAAGCTCACCTTTGAAACCTGGACTCCTGGGTCTGAGCCAAGGGGCCCCAGAGCCAGTGCCCTCTCTCCAAACACCCACCCAGCCCTCCGGAGATGCTGTTGTGGTTTCGGATCTGTGAGATCAAAGGGCCGGCCCCCTCCCCACCATGCAGTTAGAGCCCAGGGGTGAGGGTGACTGTCAGGGCAATGCGCACAGGGTCCCCTGCAGGGGTACAAGCTCAGATTTCAGGCGACTCCAAAACCCAAATGCCCCCAAATGTGTGTGGGGCATCTCCGCACAGGACTGGCCTCATTTCTTTGCATTTGTTATTGTGTCCCAGGTCCCGTTTTATGGATGAGGAAGCTGAGACTTTGAAAGGCTAAATAACTTATCCAAGGAATTAGGCCTAGAAACCTGATCCCAACTCCGGGTCTCTCCCCACTGGAAAGCCCTATCATCACCCCAAAGATGGAAGATTTCCAGCTCCTGGTCACCAGTCCAGTTATATGCTTCAGTCCCCAAAGCCAGCAGCTCAGAAAAGGCTATCCCTTTCTTACTTCAGAGTGCAGTCCCTCAGTAGGCCCCGTCCTGCACAGGCAGGATGGGAGGCAGCCAGGGCTCCACCATGGAGCCTAATTTTTCTTCTCCACCCAGCACGTCAGCCCTCACTTTGCCTTTGTATTTGCTGTATGGTAGCCAGGAACGGAGAGCTGGTGGTAGGGTTGAGTGGGGAGATCCAGTCTGTCCACTGAGCTCCCTCTTAGAATACTGGAGGGGTTGGAGGGGAGGGCCCCTGGGCAGGGCTCAGCTCTTTCCCAGGTGACAAGAAGCAGAATGGAGGACCTCCCCCATTCCAGCTCAGTCAGCTGCCTCTCACCTGACCCTTCACCTGGCCTCTGCTTCCTCTCTTCCTCCCCTCTCTTCCTCCCGCTACCCCATCTCCTGGCCTCACCTCACTCCAGACTACCTGATCAAAGGCAAGAATCTGGGAGCCATTAATGATCTCCTCCTCCTCCTTCCTCCCTCCCTCCACCTCTCTCCTTTCCCCCCCCTTCCCCTCCCTTCCCCTCCCTGTGCCCTTCCTGTCAGGACACAAAGAACTGTTCCCCGGGTGGCACCTGACTGGGTCAGAGATGGAAGGGCATGCTACATCAGCTCCCTCATTTTACAGATGAGCAAGCTGAGGCCCAGAGGGTGACCTCTCTCAAGGTCACACAGCAAAGTAGTGGCTGACCTTTGGAAGCCAAAATAATGAAGAGATTTTTGTTTCTCCCCTGGCAGAGGTGTTTCAAAAGAGAAACATCATTAATCTGTAAAACATAGACTTGATACAAATCAGCACCGTCCAATAGACTTTCCGCAACGGCAGCAATGTCCTGTGTTCCCACTGGACTGCAGGGTAGCGGAGGCCACAGGTGGCTGTTAAGCGCTGGAAATGGTGCTGAGTGTGACTAAGAAGGTGAACTTTTAATTTAGTCTAAATCTACATCAAAATAGCTTCATGTGGCTACTGGCTGTCGAATTAGACATCTCAGTGCTGTATGCTAATTTAGCATCACTTCTTTCTAAATTTTCTGTTTGCAAAATTCTGGTTACAGTCATCAAAGCTGACTATGGGGTCTCAGTTTTGTTTTCGGGGCACCCTAAACCACTAAGTCTGTCTGTTGAGTACTCTCACCCTGTCTGGAACTCACATTTGAGTCTGTAAAAGGTAGGAAACAGTGCAAAGAAAGTGCTCTGCGGTGTCAGAAGAGGGACAGATTGCATCCAGTACGGGGCAGGAGAACCTCCTACAGGAGGGCTCATGGAGGGGCATTGAGGTGGGGTGCGGAGGCTGCGGGAACAGCATAAGCAAAGGCCCAGAGGCAGGCAGTGCAGGGCACATTCCGGATCAATGTCCAGGACACAGGATGCGTATAGTCTCAGCAGGACACAAAGATTTCCCAGTCCTCTGAGCTGCGGTCTCTTTCACCTTGTCTTGCTCTGACATTGTCCAGTTTTCCGTGGGGGCTGTGCTGTGGTGGCCTTGTGTGCTGGGTACAGAGGGTGCCTTCTGAAGTGATGGGAAGGGAAGGAGGGAAGGCCAAGGGCTATGGGCCATGTGAATGGTGATGGGGAGTCAGTTCCAGGTCTCCCCATCAGCTGGAGACACTCGGAGGGCAGGACAGCTGCTGAAGCCATTCAGAGTCATAGCCCAAGGAAACTTAGTGTCCCAGACTCCCCGCCTGAGTTGCTGCCCCAGGGTCCTCAGTAACAGCCTTCTTTTCAGAATGAGAAGACATTCCCTCCATGGTCATTTAAGAATTGGGAGTCCAAAAGATACAAACAACTACAAATTAATATGACAAAAAGAAAAAAAAGAACTTGACAGATGAATGGGCAAAAGATAGAAACAGGCAATTCACGGAAGAGGAAACGCAGATAAATGATCAATAAACAGGAAAAAATAATCAACCCTCAACACATTGTACACCTTTAACTTATACAAGGTTATATGCCTATTATATCTCAACAGAGCTGGAGGAATAGAATCAACCCCACAAGTAATCAGGACAATGTAACTAAGTAATAGTGTGTCACTGTTTCACATTAGTTAACAGTTTGGCAATACACACGTGTTGGTGTGGATGTAGAGCAACCCAGACACCTTCAGGAGGGGACTGAACCAGGGCTGGAGATTATCACTTGATGCTGCCTTTGGAGAGCCTCTGACAATATCCCATAAAATGAAAGGTGCCATACCCTATCATGGGAAACTGCTATATCAGCTTTCCCCAGTGAACCTCACTTCCCAATGTCCACACCCCCTCATGCTAAACTCCATGTGACTTGTTTTAGCCAATGGGTTATCAGCATGAGCAAGACAAGCAGAGACTTATTGTGTGTGGCTTGTCCTTTGGAATCCCGAGACCACTGTGTTGTGCGGAAGCCCAAGGTAGCCACAGGGAAAGGCCACCGGAAGGAAACTGAGGAACACGTCTGACAGGTAGAACCGAGGCCCCACCCAAACAGCCCCAGTTGAACTGTCCCAGGTGTTCACACTGTCCACATCGAGACCCCAGACATTGTGGAAAACAAGCAAGCAGTGACCACTGTGCCTGGCTTAAATTCCTATTCCACAGAATTGTGAGCAAACAAAAGGGATTTTTAAAAAGATTTCATTTATTTATTTTTAGAGAAAGAAGAAGAGAGGGAGAAAGAGAGAAAGGTCAGTGTGTGGTTGCCTCTCACACACCCCACTCTGGGCACCTGGCATGCAACCCAGGCACGTGCCCCAACCAGGAATCGAACCAGTACCCTTTGGTTTATAGGCCAAAACTCAATCCACTGAGCCACACTAGCCAGGGAAGGGATGTTTTTTCAAGCCACTAAAAATTTTGGGGTGATTTATGATGCAACAACAGAAAAGTGATAGGCCTGTCATCCAGCAATTCCCATTCCCAGCTCTATGTCACGGAGAAACCCTTGCACGCGTGCACAAGGACACATGTGCTGGGTGCTTATCACAGCCTATCAGCACGAGGGCTAAGTTGAGGCATATATCTTTGTTCAGTGCAAACAGCGCAGGGCTCCATGTAACAAGGAGGCGAACACCAACAACATGCTGAACACAACGCTCAAGGTGCAGACGTTTACACACAGGACACGATTTCTATAGTGTCAGAAGCGTGCAAACCCACACAATATGGTACCTCGGAGTGTATTGCCTGGCATGAAACTTGCGTGGGAAGAGTAGACTCTAAATTCTGGAGGGTGGTTACCCCCTGGGGAGGGAGGCGGGAGGAGAATGAGACTCAGGGGGAACAGACAGGGAGTTTGCTTTGTATCTATAATGTTCTGTTTCTTTAAAAATATATAAATCTGAAGCAAATATGGCAAAACATTAAGATTTAACAAAGCTAGGTGGAAGACACATGGCTGTTCATTGCATTAGTGTTTATAGTTTTCTCTGCATAAGAAATATTTTACAATAAAAAGAGGTAATTTAAAAAATAGGAATGGAGGTGGGAGGTTCTGAGTGGTGAAGGATAATTTAAGAGGACTTAGAAACGAAGAGATGGTTCTGCTACCTCCTAGGCCTGGTCCATCTCCCCCTCCTTAGCATCTCTGCCCCTGGGTTCTTCAAGTCTTTCCTATGTCTTGAGCATAGGGCACCCTTTTTATTAAAAGAAAAAAAGAAGACTTCAAATAGTTGAGTTGCTACAACCAGCAGCGGGGAGGGCGCAGGGAAGCAGACTGTCTGTGGGGCACGTGACCAGGACTTAAGAGACCTGAGCTTGGGTCTCAGCTCTTTCCCTGCTCCTGCGTGACCTCACACATGTGCTGTCTCTCCCTGAGCCTCAGTTCCCTTATCTGCAGTATGAGATTAGTGGATTAGTTCAGGGGTAGTCAACCACCAGTTCTGTCAGAATCGGCACTCAGGGCCCCTACCCCCAGCCAAGGTGACCAGAGTCTGTCCCCACAAGGGAAGGAAGACCAGGCTTTGAAAGATCCCTAGGGACTGTGGTACCCACTCCTGGCTGAGAAGACCTCTCAGAACCCACCGGTCCCAGCACTGTAGGATTCTACGATGCAGCAGGCTCTGTCTAAATTCTGTTAGGGTTGTCAAGAGAACTTACAGGGCACATCTAAGTTGTCCACTGCACATACTTCTCTTCTGGCTGATTTATCCATCCATGCATCCATCCACTTACTGAGTACTTACTATGTGCCAAGCACTCTGCAAGGTGCTGGAAACTCAACAGTGAATAAAATAGACATAAAAAAATCACATAAATCTTGGGCCTACTTCTAAGCACTTTACATGTATTAACTTGTCCTCACGACAACTCTAGGAAGTAGGCGCTCATACTACCCCATATCACAGCTGGGGAAACTGAGCAGTTACGCATCTTTTCCAAGACCAGCAAGGTGAGTGGTGGAGTCAGGATGCAGTTAAGCACTCTGCAGCATCCCCCTCCGCAACCTCTCCAACCTCCCACTCAGCTCCCTCTTCCCAGGCTTTCTCCCCACAGCTCCGCACACAGAGGAGCACCTTTCTCTCACCTCCCACCTCCCACCAGTTTCAAGGCCTTTCCATGAGGCAGGGAGGAGGGACTGTGAGTGACACAGAGGCCAAGCAGGCCTGCCATGTGTCAGAGGCCAGGAGCTTCGTCCTTTGTGTTTGTGAGGTTGGGGAGGGCCACTCAGTTCTTGGACTCAGATGGGAAGGACAGCCCTGATTTCCAATTGGTGGAACCTGGAGGGAAGGTGGGACGAGCTGGGACCTCATAGGAGATGGGTGGGACAGGGCAACATTGGACCCAGAAGGGCATCAGTCATAGTAACTACCATGTACTGAATTTCTGGCAGTGATTTGAGTGAGTCCTTAACAAATCTCTGATTTCATCTCCACGAACTTCGCTGAGGTAAAAGTTACTCCCATTATAGAAATGAGGAAACTGAGTCCACAGGGGCTGGTTAACTCCTCCAGTTGCTGAGCTGGGATCTGAACCCAGGCTTTCTAACCACAAATACTTCTGATCAGAGCCAGGAACTGTTTCCAGGGCTCAGGGCGGCAGTGAGCAGGGCAGGCCAGTTCCTGCCCTGGTGGGAGCAGCCAGGCAGGAAACCAGGGAGCAAGTGACTCTTGTAATTTCAAGTAGTAACAAGTGCTATGAGGCCAGGGAATGTGAGGACTATGGCGGAGAGTGCCTGAGGGACTTCCATTTCTTGCAAGAGGATGAACTGGACGCCTGCAACCTTGCAATACAAACCACCTACAAAGGCTGGGTAAAATATAATAGACGCCCCATTACAGACAGGCACAATGGCAGTGACAGAAAATGGAGGGAAATCATCAGGCATGGGGCAGGGCTTGGTTCTCCACTGCGGGGAGCAGGAAAACCCAAGGTGATAAGTGGACTACAATGAACCTAATCTATCAGCCTGAGGGTTGAGACAGAGATACATCCTCCCAGGAGGGACTGACCTCCAACCTAGGCATCCAGTATTCTCATAAATAAAGCTGTTCGAGCAGGAGCCCATGCTCCGGACTATACATTGAACAAGGAAATAAGCAACCGTGAGTGAGAGTCTGCCAAAACAACGAGCCCCAGATTTCAGTCCCTGTGAATTTCATCTCATGCAGTTATCAGAGAACCAAAAAAAAAAAAGTGTATATTTAATGTGTTTGAAGTGATATGGGAGGGAATGAAATATGTCTAAAGAAGCTGATATTGGATTGGTGGTCAAGGACCACCTTGAGAGGAAAAGACTTTTGAGATAAGACTTGAATGAGGAGAAGGAGCGGGCCATGCAGAGGATAGAGAGGAGCATCCCGGGCAGAGGAAACAGCAAGTGCAAAGGCCCTGAGGCAGGGCTAAATTTGGCCCATTGAGTAGTAGAAACAAGCCAGTGTGCTGGCTGGGATGACCTTGAAGGAGTGTGGTGAGAGAGACGGGGAGGGGCCCAGGATCTTGGTGATGGGCCCTGTAGGCCCTAGGAAGAATTCTGGATTTTATTTTAACTGCAAGGGGAAGTCCTCCGGGCTTTAAGAAGGAGCTCAACATGGTCTAATGTGCATTTTTAGAAGATCACTTTGGTCACCTTGTGGGGAAAGGATGGTGACAGTGTCCATATTAGAACCTAAGATTTCAACTCTAATCATCCCTAGAAGAAGCTCTTCACCCAGAGAGGGGCTCCAGGGGAGTAAGTGTGCGAGGTGGGTGTGGGGGTGGAAGCTGGATAGGGAGAAGCTATTGATCAGTGAACTGAGCCCGAGAGGAAGAAGTAAGGAGCTAAGCCTAGGTAGCCCACTCTGACCAAGCCCCATCGCCCAAATCAGTGACCTAATTCATTGATTCATTCATTTGGTAAGATAACGATCCTACCTAACCACTGGGGACAAAGAGGTGAGAAACCCAGCCTCTGCTTCCAAAGAGTTTAAAAGAAATAAACATTCCCAAACCCACGGGAAAGGTTCTGAGCCTGGGAACGCCCTGGAAGTACAGAGGAAGGGTGAGTGCCTGTTCGCAGCGAGGGACATGTTGGGAATAATTTCTTAGGGGAGGGGATGTGAACTGCTCCTCCTCTCTACCTCCCAGGACCTGATCCATCTCCCAGTGAAACTTTTTGTTCCTCTCCCTATAAAAGGTAGAGTGTGGGGTGGTGTTTTTCTCCCACAGAGACTCCTCCCCCACCCTGCACTGGAAGAACTTCCCTGCAGTCCCCTGAGAAAGGAAGAGAGGAGACAGTGGTGGCTAATGGCAATAACCACAAACCTTGGATCTGGGTCTCTTTCACTTCCGTTCCCTTGTTTAATGATGTTAGTAGGGCAGGAATCATAACCCCATTTCACAGGTGAAGAAACTGAGGCCCACAAAGGACCTGAATAGACACTTCTCCACAGAAGACATACAGATGGCCAGTAGACATATGCAGAGATGCTCAGTGTCACTAGTCATCAGAGAAATTCAAATTAAAACCACAATGAGTTATCACCTCACACCTATCAGAATGGCTATCCTCAATAAATCAACAAAAAAGTGCTGGCAAGTATGTGGAGAAAAGGAAGCCCTTGTGCACTGTTGGTGGGAATGCAGATTGGTGCAGCCTCAAAAATGTAAAATGGAACTAACTTATGACCCAGTGATTCCACTTCTGGGAATTTATCCAGAAACACTAATTTGAAACAACATAAGCATCCTATGTTCATCACAGTGTCATTTATAATCGCCAAGATATGGAAGCAGCCCAAGTGTCCATCGGTAAATGAGTGGATAAAAATGCTGTGGTGCATTTACACAATGGAATACTACTCAGCTGTGAAAACCAAGGAAATCTTACCCTTTGCTACAGAATGGACGGACCTAGGAGCATTATACTATGTGAAAAAAGCCAATCCGAACAGACAAATACCATGTGATTTCACTCATATGTGGAATCTAATGAACAAAGTGAACTAACAAGGAAATGGGGACAGACTTATAGACGGAAAGCAGGCCGACAGCCATGGGAGTCTTGTGCTGGCTGTCGGGGGTGGTGGCGGAGGGATTGAGCAAAAAAGAAAGAGACAAAACTCATGGACACGCATAACAGTGTGGTGATTGCCGGGGAGAGGGCGGTTGGAGGGAGGTAGAGGAGAGCATGGTGGGGATAAATGGTGATGGACGGAGACCTGACTTGAGGAGGTGACACACCATGCAGTGTACAGATGATGAGTTGTAGAGTTGCGCACCTGAAATGTGTATAATTTTGTTAACTGGTGTCACCCCAATAAATTCTATAATAAAAAAAGGGGAAAAAAAGAAACCGAGGCCCAGCGAAGCTAAGTCCCTATCCCAGGCCTCCCAGGGAAGGGATGGCTGGGCCCACGGGACTGAGTCTTCTGTTTCAATGCTCCCGAGTGGATTGGCCACGTGTAGCCGTCCTCTGTGCCCACTACCCTCACTCCTGGCCCCCCTCAGGCCCAACTGCCCTCTGCTTGCCACCAGGGCCCCCAAGAGGGAGAGGTAGTGACAGCCGAGCCTTGGTCAGGAGCAGGGGGATTCAGGGCAGCCACACCAACATCCCTGGCTGGTCACCCCAACTTCTCCTCCATTTCCGGGGAAGAGTCCCCTGGAATGGGGTGCACGAAGCCAACTTTATACAATTCTCCACAACCAGCCAAGCGGAACCTATTTTCCCTCACAATGCAATTAACGGCACCAACATTTACAAAATATGATTACAAGCGCTTTGGTTAAGTAGAGGAAAGTATATTAGATAGCAGCGAGGGGTTGATCTTAATGTGCATTTTTTCGAGAGACTTGCATTTTCTTTGTGCAAATAAAGAGGCCCTAAATTCTCCATAGGCACTAAAATCAATGCAGTGGAACCATGATAACAAACACGGGCTCCACTTTTTGCTACATCCCCCAATTAATTAAGCCTTTCACGGGCATGTAATTAGGAACATTAGCAAGTCATAAAATTGCCGTGAGTCTTTAAATTATGTGCTGGCCCTCAGCAATTTGTTTTTAATTCCTTCTGAAGACAATGGCACTGCGGGGCCCAATAGATCTTCATAGCGCCTACTGTGCTCTGCTTTACTGCGGGCGGGCGGGCCAGCCTGCCGGGGCTCCCCTCCGGGCAGCTGGGGTGTCCGACTTGGGCTCCCAGGGCCCAGGGGTGCCATGACTCCAGCTCACTCTTTCTTCCCACTTTCCTCTCACTTTCCTTTCTACTTCCCCTTTATTTCTCCTTCCTTCCTCCCTCCTCTCTCTTCCTTCTCTGTTTCTTTCTTTTTTCTCTTCTCTTTTTGATTTCTTTCTCTCCTTCCTTCTCCTTCATTGCTTTCTTCTCTCCCTTCTTCCTCCACCTCCTCTCTCCTTACTTTCCCTCCACTCCTTCCCTGAGTCACACCGCCAGGCCTCTCCTTCCCCTCCCCATGCTCCCTCAGGGGCAGGCTGGGCACACAGGGCCGCTTCCCCTTCCCCACCCTCTTGCAGGACCCAGCTCTTGGCCCCTCAATCCCCAACCCTGTTATAAAGGACCTCAGAGGCCATCTATCCTGACCTGCCACTTCTCTGATTTGTGACATCAGTCGCACTCCTTGGAGCCAAACCCCAAAGCAACCTGGAGGTGTTGCAGGGAATGCGGGGCAGAGGTTATGACCCCACTAGCACTGGCCTTCCTCCTCTGAGGGAAGGGGAAGTGGGAGGCGATGCATGGGGCTGTGGTGTTCGCCTTGCAAGCAGAATGCTCCCCAAAAGGCATTGGCCTTTCACTCACTGCCAGGGCTCCCCAGGACCTAAAGGAGTGGTGAACCCTGCTCCCCAATCCTGCACGACCTAAACTCCCCCCTCCCCTGGAAACTGTTGCTCTTCCAAGCCTGCAGCCACCAGCATCAGGACTTAGGGGAACGAGGGCTCTATATTCAGACCTTCTAGATCCAGCCCTGCCCTTGTATCTTCCATCCCAGCCCTGCCTTTTCCACCAACCACAAGTTTCTAACTTCAGAATTGAGATCAACTAGATCTTGACATGGAGCCTGGAGTGGCAGGTCCATTGGCACCGTCCGTCTCTTCTCCAGGGTTTGCTAAAATTCTGGGCAGCGTACAACTGACTGCTGGCTGGGGCCCCTTCCCATCCTCTGTACCATCAACATCCCCTCCTCACTCCTAGAGATCACAGGGCTTTGGGGAAATCTTAGAAACCCCAAGGTTTAGACCTGGGAGGAGCATTACAAAAGAGCGCACTAAGGCCCCTACCAAGCCAAAATCCGGGAACAAAAGATCTGCTTGCTCAGCAGCCAACCACTATAACCATCTGTTGTTCACAGGCACTGTGTGGTCTGAGGCTCTTCTGCTTCTCAGTCTCTACGGAGCTTCTGCTCTCTCGCTGAGGAATAGCTCTTTCTCTGTGCTTTTCTCAAATGCAACAGATATCACTCATGCTCAGTGGTGTTTTGGGTTCTGCTTGCCTTCTAAGCACACAGGAAGATTATACTGCCTGCCTCACTGGGAAT
Source organism: Anoura caudifer (assembly GCA_004027475.1). Classification (NCBI taxonomy): domain Eukaryota; kingdom Metazoa; phylum Chordata; class Mammalia; order Chiroptera; family Phyllostomidae; genus Anoura; species Anoura caudifer. The sequence goes on from PVKU01000107.1 coordinate 177,408, forward strand.
AGGCATAGCAGTGTGACTTGGTTGGGCCAATGAAATGTGAGCAGAAGTGGTATTTGTCACTTCCAATAGGTACGGCTATTTGAGAGCCCTCTGCCCCCAACCCCTTTCCAGCACTTGTTGGTATGAAGGTGTCATGGAAGAACAGGCCTGGAATACTCAGTCCGCACGTGGTGGCAGCTGCTCCGAAGAGTTGCCCAGACCCAAAGAATTTGCATGAGCAAGAAATAGATTTTTGTTGTGTTAATTCATTGAGTTTTGGTGATGTTTGTTACCACAGCATAACCTAGCCTGTCCTAACTAACCCACCAAGAAAGAACCTCTGACTGGCCCTAATATTTCTACACAGGCCAGGCTGTTCGTTGCACCGGTGTGGGGCTCAGTTGCCTTTGGGTCAAAGGCACACCCTGCCTGCCCCAACCAGGGAAGACAGTTTTGCAATTTGTAAGTTTCTCATACTCAACAGAATAAATGTTTAACTTGTTTTGGCCGACAAGGCCCTCAGTGAGGGGGCCCCTGCCGACCCCTCCAACCACACCTCCTGCTTGTCCCAATCCTGTTTCACATCTCTGGCCCAGAGACACTGAACTCCTCATTCCCTCATCACATCAAGCTCTGTCACAAACTGTCTTTTTATACGTGGTGTTCCCTTGGCCTAAAATTCTTTTCTACTCACTTCTCCTGAGGAGAGTCCACTGATTTTTAAAGTCCTAGGTCAAGTATTATCTGTTCTTTCAGGCCTTTTCTGGCCCATCCTGATCTGTATCCCTCACACACAGCACCGTGCACGCACAGCAGATCCTTGAATGATGCCTTTTTGGTCAATGTTACTCGGTTATGACGTTGACGAGATGCCTTCAGAACTTGACTCTTCTTTATATCAATTAGCCTATGGTAATGTTGGTTTTATCATACGTTGTTTTGCTTCAAGTCGCAGCACCTGACGACAACATTGAGGATTTACTGTACTTCTGCGGCAGACTTATCCTATTAACTTGCTCTTACCTGCTTGTCTGTCTGCGTGCTCAGTCCCCCTGGACAGGAGGGTTCTCACGACGTGACCAGCACCTCAGTCATCACTTGGTCTCCCCTCTCACTCCAACTCATTGTCATCAACCCGTTGCTGACAACAATCGCAGGAAGGCTGACATTCATTGATTGCTTACCACTTCCCTGCACTGGGCTACACACCGTACCTAGCTGGTCTCTGTGAACATGTGCTGCTATTATCTTCGTTTTATACCTTCTGGAGCCTCTACTTTGTACTGCCTCTCCTTGTGGTCCTGCAGTTTCTCAGTAATACTCTGTGGAATGAATGACTGTTGTCTGCATGACACAAATGAATGAATAAGTGAATAAATACTGATTTATACACAAAGAGGAGGCTAGGACTTCATGTAACAGACGTGGGAAAGCACAACTCCTCCGCCAGTCACGTGTGCCTGCTTTATAAACTGCCCAGGCAGCTGTGAGTTTGTCCGTAGGGAGTCCGTGAACAGTCAGGGTGTCCCCAGTGGGAAGGACACACAGCTCCCTCGAACTGCCCCCACCCCCAGGCTGGCACATGCAGGCATTCCCTGCCCAGAGCCAGCAGCCCCCTAGGAGACTCCTAGCCCCAAGCAGGGCCCACCTGCTGGCTCAGCACCAAAGCAGGCAGGGTGCCCCAGGAGCCCAGCCTGGGGCTCTGCAGGGCCCATTTGGAGGCGGCTGCATGCCCTTAGGGACAGGATGCTGTGATTGGGAGCCTGGCGAGCAGAGTCTAACCTTGAGTAAGTGTTTTGTTGTTGCCATCCGCAGATCTAACGCAAAGCCTGCTGAGAATACGCGGTAGAGACATATATTACACCCAGAGCATTTTATCTCGCACATGTGACCCTGCCCATCATGAGCTGTGCATTTTATTCTCGCTGGTGGGACAAAAACCACCTCCCACTGCAGCATATATCAAGGGGAAGAATGTTGAACTTTCTTTGCATTAATATAAATAGCTGTTTAGGCCTCATTCCCCAGCCTGGGACCCTCTGTGCACCTGTCCTTCATCTACTCTATTTGGCATCTGGTTCAAGTTTGGTTTATTTAGAGCCCAGATTGGCAGGCTTTTACATATTAAAGGTGCATTTTAAAAGAGCATTTTCTATTCTAATTTGGGGGAGCCAAGCTCTTTAGGGCTTCCGGGAGCGGTGTCCACCTGATTTACATTTCCCCCACTGGAGCTGAGCCACAGACGCACATTAGAATGTAAATAATAGTGATGGATACATGTATCTTCAAAGATCCATTTTCTCTCCATTTTTTCTCTCTTTGGGGGGAGGGGGCCAGCCAGGGAGGAATAGAAGTACCCAGGCTGTGGGGGCAGAGGGAAGAAAGAGGAGGCTGAGAGAGGATGCCCTGAGTTTCTCGGAAAGGCTGGCTCTGAGGAAAGGAAGGTGCGCATGCCGTTCAGAGGGCTGGGATGCCAGAGTTTCTGCAGGGTGGCAGTCAGAAAGCTTGGCCAAGCCAGTGCCTTCTGTATCTGAGGAGAGGGTACTGTGTCGCCATTAAGCCAGTGTTTAAGTATAGGCTCCAGGGTGACTTCGGGAAGTTCACTTTACCACTCTGAGCTCAGTGCACTGATTGGACTATGGGGCTCGTCATCATTATCCCATACAGGGCCATCCCGAGGAAAAGGTGAGATGACACCTGTAAAACACATGGCACAGTGCCTGGCACACAGTAGGGGAGCAACTGAACACATGCTAGCTATTGTTTGTTATTATTATCCTTGTAAATCTTGTCTTTTGTTCCTAAGCCCTAGTGCCCTGCACATGGTAGACACTCGATTTGTGTATATTAGCTGGACTCCATTTATTCAATGCCAAGAAATGTACCTGGCTCCTACTCTGGGCTATAGACACAGCACAAGGCCCTGGAGAAAGATGATGTTTCAGGCATGGCTCCTGATCTCTGCCCACCTGCCACTCCCACCAGAGGCTTCTGTCTTATCTACCTCTTGGGGTTCCCCCACTGAGCTGTGTTCTCTCAAGCCTTCAAAGCCCTTGGCCCAGGTCCTTCTATCTCCTCTTTTTCAGCTGAATAAATTCCACTCACCCTCTTCCAGGAAGCCTTCCCAGCTCTCCCAGCTGGGTTAGGTGCCCTCCTTGGGGGTCCAGAGTGCCCTTCAGTTCCCTCTACCACACTGCTTACTGTCCTCTGTGGCAATTCTTTCGTGAAACCATACCCCCCACTACAGTGTAAGTCCCAGGGGAATGGAATTGGGTCTGTTTGGTTACCATTATGTCCCCAGTCTGGCACACAGTAGGTGCTCAACAAATGGTTGCTCTAGAATGATGAAATTGGTGTTTTCAAGATGTTCACAGGCTCAGCAGGGATGATGGACTCTCACACAAGTTGTTACGGTGCAAAATGTGCTTTGAAAGAGATGCTGGGCATGTCAGGAGGGCTTCCCAGAGGAGACACAGCCGTCCAGCAGGGCCTTGGAGAATAAGTAAGTGCTGTTCTAGAGAAAGAGAGAGAGAATTTGAAGGAGTGGAGGTTTTGACAAAAGAGAGACCCTGAATGGGAACAAAAAGAGATGGAGTTCTTTTTTGAATCTTGGACCAAGGTGCTCTCAGAGGTTGGTTGGTGCCCACCTGGGAGTGCTTCCCAAATGTGGGCGCTAGGAAGATCTAATTGTGAAGGGCGAGGGGAGGTGGAAGGCAGTGGGGAGAGGAGGTGTCTGGCCTCAGCCTAGCTGGGAAGGGGGAGGCAGAGTAGGAAAGAATGCCCATCCCTAACCTTGAAGGGCACCTTGGCTTGGGTGCCCAGTACCAGGCCCTCTGAGGACCCAAGACAGCAAGGATTGAGGAGGAGATGAGATGAGGGGGCCCTTCTGGTTCCAATTTCCTCAGCCAAGACTGCTTCAGAAATCCAGGGGGGGGGGAAGCCTAGGACCTTTGCTTATGAGCCATCATGAGGGCGGGGCAGGGATAACATCAGAAGTAATGACAGTGAAAAGAGGGGGAAATGGGAGAGGGGAGCAGATGAAAAGAGAATGGGGTGCTGGATATGCTCTTGATCCAGAGAGACAGGAAAGGAGGGGGAGGGTGTGGGATGTGGGGAGGTGAGACACGGAGGGCGGGCGAGAGGGTGGCAGGGAGAGCCTCCCAGGGAAGTTGGGAGGAGGTTTGACTGTGACAAGTGCTGGGAGAGGAGAAAGAGCAGGGAGGGAGGGCAGGAGGTAGAGAAGGAGATGAAGATGTTCTTTCATCTTCTTCCTGGAGAGAGGGGCCAGGCTGAGATAGGGAGAATGACGGAAAGTCTCATTGGAGCTGTTGGTTTGAAAGAATTTGTCTTTGGAACAAGCTTTTTATCAGCCATCCTTAAAGATCAGGATTCCTCAGAGGCTGCTCCATCTTCCTCTGTCTCCATCTCTCTCTGTCTTGTCCTCCTTTCCCTGTTCCCTGTCTCCTTTCACAGCTCACGGGCCCATTTTTGGCCCCATGTCTGTCTCTGTCTGTTCTTTCAGTTTCTGGGACTCCCTCGCCATCTTTCTCTGTCCTGAGTCACTGCCCGCCAATAACAGGTCAGGACCTCCTTGAATCTCAAGGGGGCCATGGGCAGAACCACTGGTCCAGGCTATGTGTCTTCTTTGGCCAAATTAGGGAAGCTCTCTGACCTCTGTTTCCTCTTCCATAAATTGATAGGGTTGGATGCCATAACCTTTAAGACTGAGGTTGTAGGCAGGTGCAAGGATCCTCAAGGTGGGGAGAGCCTTGAAGCTGTCCAGGAGAGGAGGTACCTTAGAGCTGGTGGGCTTCTACCCTCCTTTATCAAATGAGGTCCCAGGAAGGAGGGCTGGCCTGCCCCAATAATCCTGTGCTGGCTGACATCCAAGCCTTGCCCACAGAGAGGGCAAGGGAGAGGTCTGTGCCTCAATACCATCTGCGATGGGCATCAGGGCCACATGAGGACTGTTAGATGCCCCTCCTCAAATGTAATTTAAAACCCCAACAACTCAGTGGTAAGTCAGTGTAAGGAAATGTCCACTCCTCCCGTGTTACTTACATGCATTCTTTGGAACATTAAATTCTTTCTACAGCTGTGGTGAGGTGGTCCTACTTTGCTGGCGCTCTTGGCACACGAGTGCCTGCCCAGGGTATCATATGATCCACCAAGACGCATCAAAATTAGAGACCATCAGTTAGCCAAGGGCTCAGCCACAAACACCCTTCCAGGCTGTACATGAGGCAGTGAGGTTGGGGCACAGGGGTACAGGCCCCTTTTGAGGAAGATACACTCTGGGCTGGGCTGCAAGGCCCTGAGTCCCAGGGAGGAAAAGGGATGGGGACAGGTCGTGGGAGCCCTTGCTTCTGACGCAAGCCCACCCCAAGCCAGCTACCTTTCACACCATGGCCAAGTGTCCAGGTGTGGCTCTCACCTGTCCTGTGTCCATAGCAAAAGCAGGCCTGAGAAGCAAAAGAAGAAGGGACCTGGTCCTGACACCCCAGAGTCCCCAGTCCCACCAGCAGGCCCTGGAGAGGGTAGAATGCTGGAAGGAGTTAAAGAAAAAATATACATGACACTTGGCAAAACTTGTAGGGCAGGCTTGATTCGGGACCACCACAGTGAGTATGGGGGCTGCTGCAACGGGATTTTGCAGGGGTTCAAGGCCCAGCTCCAAATGCAGTGTGGACAGGTGGGACTTGATAGCCAAGGAGCAGGGTGGTGTTGGTGGGCAGAAAATTACCAAGAGGAGACAGCAGGGCTAAACCAACCTAACAAGATTCTTACTGAAGACAGATCAGGGGTTAAGACAACCCCTGGGGGTTGGTGGTGGAGGGTAAGGGGCCTGAGAAGGAGTCAAGGGTGGGGGGCTCTTGCCAGACTGACTTAGCAGGGTTCTTTCTAAAACTGGATCTTACAAGGTCGTGCATGGATGGGCCTAGGAGAAGGTTCAGGAGCCTGGCTGGAGCTTGGTTAAGCAAAGAATCTTTGTGTCCAGGAGGGGAGGCGTGGGAAACTACTGTGAGCACCTGCATGGACAGAGTGTTTACGGTATGCAGGGGCTTTCCCCACGTTAGGGAAGGAGTCTTGTCCCCTCTTCCCCAGGAGAAACTGCATGTTTGCCAGTGTCAGGGGCAGGGGAGTGGCGTGCAGGCAGAATCCTGACAGGAAGAGCTGCTGGCTGGAAGGCCAGAGAGAGCCACACCAGAGAAGGTGAAGGAGCCAGCTGCAGGCCTTTCTCCACTTGCCTCTCCTTGAGTAGTAACATTTCATATTCCCAGATAACCTAGCTCTTACCTACCCTGGCTGATGGCCTGGAGTACTCTCACTTCCCGCCCCTGGATATTAAAGCTAAAATGTCAATGATTTGTTATGCTTGGAAGGGATAGGGCATGGTGGGGTTAGAGGTTTTCTTGGAGCCATCAGGAGCCTTCTCCTTCCTTCCTCCAGTTCTGAGTCCAGGCCTGAGGGCCTCCAACCCAGAAAGGGCTGTGACCAGGGGGACAAGGGACAAGGGAGGGTGAGCCAATGGTGGCCTGGGTGTCAGGCCTGAGCTGCAGCTCTGGAAACCCCACTTCCAGGCCAGTGACTCTAAAACATCTCTGAGGTGCCTGATCTGTCCCCAACCCTCCAAAGTTTGGGGGCGACCCTCTGGGGCATGTAGGTCCCCTCCCCAGGCCCAGCCCTGCTGTTCCCAGGCACCTGGGCTGAGAGAGGGCTGTGCTCCGGTAGGGGCAGGAGAGGGCCCTGCGCAGAGAGGCCTCAATTTCACAGGGCTTGCTCCTGAGTGAGTTTCGCATAAAAGGATTAAGGCGAGAGGAAGTGCAGAGGAAATGGGATGTTGGACACCTTGTTAAACGGGCTGTCAGGGTTCCCCGAGCGTGGGTGCTAACTCTATTCCCTGCCGGCGCTGAGAGCAGCCCAAGCCATTACCTGAGTGATCAAAGATAGGGCCTGTGAGTCAGTGCCTGGAGGACCCCAAGGCTGGATGAGCCAGGAGAAGGAGGGCAGCTCTGGAACCCCCCCAAAAACTCACACACACACACTCTCCTTCAGGCCCCATTCCGGAGGGAATTCCAAGGGGTCAGGAAGAAGGGTAAAGGGAGGCTCAAAGTGTCCTCCAGCCTGAGCCTGGGGAGCTCTCCATCCTAGGATTAAAAACAGCATGTTTTGGGTGAGAAAATAGGGGGCTGGGGGGTGGTATGTGACCTAATGATGTGTAGATTATCATTTCCTCCCTTATCTTCACACCAGGAACATTCTTTTTCCTGAGCCAGGGAAATGGCTCAGTTTGTGAATGAGTCTGATCTGATCAGCTCTTTTTCTAAAGAGATAAGGGAGTTGTCAGGATGGGGGGAGTAATTCCTCGGGGGACAGGGGCTCCTGAGGACCTGAGGTAGGTGGGAGACATGTGTCGTGGGGAGGTTCCCAGTGGCCTGCAGGCTGGGGCAGCATACACGTCCCTGCAGGGAATCCCTGCCTTTGTCCCTGTCTGCCCTCTGCCCTGCCTGGCCCACTCCAGCCCATGTCATCCGGCCATTTCCCACCCATCCTTTGGAGGGGGAGCCACAGCCCTGGCTGAACATTGCAATCACCTGGGAGCCCTAGAAAACTTCCCCAAGTCCAAGACCCGTTTAAGACGGATGGAAGCAGAATCTCTGGGGGCGCAGGCACTGGCATGGTGGCCAAGGTCCTCTTGGTGATTGTCAAGTGCAGCCAGGTTCGGCTCTTCTTGTCCAGGAAGCTTTCCCTCAGGCCCCTGGCTGGGTTAGGTACCCAACCCCTCTGTCTCTTCTGCTCCCTGGGGCATATCTCCAGGAGTCACACCTACCACTTGGGAGTTTTGTTTACCTGTCAGTCTAGACTTCCCACCCCAGACTGCGAGCACCTGGGAGTGGGGGCAAGGGGCACTCACCATTGTCCTCTGGGCCTCAGTCCTGCCCAAAGTGGGCCAGCAATACACAGCCATAAAGAGAGGAATGCTGGGAAACAGCCTTAGTCACCTTTCTATCTCCACTCCCCATCCAGCTGGTGCTCCCAAAATGTGATAACTGTGCCCCGAATGCCTGTTGATCACATTGCCCCTCTGACAATCGGGGATGTGGGAAGTTAGCAGAAGTTCCCTCATCCTGCCTATTGTTGGGTACGGAGTGGGGGGGGGTGGTGGCTTCAGGACACTTCCTCCCCTGTTCCCCACCATCACCACCACCAACTTTTATATCCTTTCAACTGGGGGAAAATGAGAGTTTAGATTAGAAGTTAGCACCCTTTTTCTGTAAAGGGCCAGAGAGTAAATACTTTAAGCTACGTGGGCCCTCCGGTCTGTCTCATTGACTCTGCTGTGAGAACTCCAACGCAGCCGTGGACGAGACACGAATGAGTCGGCATGGCCGTGTTCCCGTAACACTTCATTTGTGGATGCCGAAATTTGAATTTTGTATAATTTTCACATGCCACAAAGTTCTTTCCAGTTTTTTCAAAAGTCATTCCTAGCTCGTGGATGTAGGAAAACTGGGGTGGGCTGGCTAAAGGTGGGGCTGTCATTTGCAGACTCCTAATTTCACTGCAATTGGGGGTGGGCGTTTCCTGATTCTGAGCTTAGAGCTGAGCACAGATCTCCACCCACACGCCCCCCCGAGTCTCTGGGCTCCCAGTCTGCCTCTCCATAAGGTAGAGGCTGCGTGAAGGGACACAGGTGGAAACCTTGATCCCTTCAGGGACAGGGGTGGGAGTGTGAAGGCTGTGAATCCTGAGACACCGCTGATAAGTAACGTGGCTCCACTTCAGGTCATTTCCTGAAAGTCAGATCCACTTTGCACGTGCAGACGAGAGTGGGAGCTTCAGAATTCACTCTTGGGGCCTCCAAATTAAAAGCCAAATAGGATGTAGCTTTTGCCTGTGCTGCGTCTTCATCTGTCAAGAGCAGTTATCTTCACTGTCCACTGCTGCGGCCTGCCACTGTCAGTCACCCCCACCCAGTGCCCGCTTGTCACCTCTTCAGCATGGCACACAGCCAGCAGGGGGATGTGTCCACTAATGGGCCTGAAATCCCCCTGGTTATTCAAACAGGGAGGGAGGTGTGATTGGGGGCCCCAGTGGGGTGGCTCACCCAGCTGGGTCTTAAGTGGGACCTGCCACTTCTGTCCCAGATTCCCACCCAGAGCCTTACCACTTGGGGCCTGTGCCAGACTTCTAGAGATCCTCTCTGGGGAGGATTGGGAATTCTCTATAAAGGCCCAGCTACCTTGGGAGCAGAGTGAGAGTCTGATGCATAGAAACAGCCAGCTCCAGCCCCTGGAGGAGAGGTGGGAAGGGAGGCAGCAGATGGATGTGATGCAGAGGGTCCAGAAGAGCAAGGGCTTCAGAGTTACACACTTAGTTCTAGTCCCAGTGGAGATATTTACTTGCTGTGTGACCTTGGGCCAATTGCTTTGTCTCTCTGAGTTTCACTTTCAACTTCAACAGTCTTACTAGCATGCTCCTCGAAGGAATGTATATTTTAAGGCTCACGAGAAGCCCAAGGTGCATCACGTAGGATCCAAAGTGCCTTTCCAGCCCTGGCTGGTGTAGCTCAGTGGATTGAGCACGGGCTGTGAACCAAAGTGTCGCAGTTCAATTCCCAGTCAGGGCACATGCCTGGGTTGCAGGCCAGGTCCCCAGTGGGGACTCTGTGGAAAACAACCACACATTGATGTTTCTCTCCCTCTCTTTCTCATTCCCTTCCCCTCTCTCTAAAAATAAAGAAATAAAGTATTTTTAAAAACAAACAAAAAAACAAACAAACAAACAAACAAACAAACAAACAAACAAAAAACACAAAGTGCCCTTCCATTCAGGGCTGGGAGTCAATGTGTCCTGGGGGAGAACTGGGAGCAGTGGGTTCTGCAGCAGGACCACCGAGGTGGGGCCCTTGCTTTGTCCCTGCTTTCCCCCACAGCTGTTTGGGGGAGGGGGCCTGGGAGCTGTCTTGGGCTGTTTGTTTGTTTGTGTATTCGTTCTCCTCACAACCTAGAACTCTCAGACCAACCGGCATCAGTAGCTTCAGGTTAAGATTCATCCCCTCACTACTGTGATCTCTGGCAAATTAGCTTGCCTCTCTGAGCCTGGGGACTCTCACCTGTAAAATGGGGATAATGTCTCCTAGGGCTGGCACGTACCAAGGGATGTGAAAGCACTTTGCAACATATGGGTAACACGCATAATCATACAGATTTATGTATCCCCTCCTCCCTCTAGCCAGTCCCCCTGCCAGCCCCCAGCCTTGCTCCTCAGACACCCCCACCCTGCCCCCGCCCCCAGGCCATTTGTCAATGCGGAGACTTGCCAGACTGAATTCACTGGAGAAAGGGGCTCTTTTCCCACTGGGGTTCCCTTGCCGGCTGTGGCTGAACCAGGCCAGGATGGAGGTTCCAGCCCTGCCCTCCCACCCAGTGGTCCTGGTCATCACCTCGGCTGTCAGCCCAAGTCATCCAAGCAAGGCCTTGCTGTGTGAGCGTCCCACACCCCCAAGACTACTGAGGTGGGGTCTGGGAGAGGGACAGGTCTCTACCCACTTTTTCACAAGTCTCCTGCAAAGGAGCACCCTGCCTTTTGGGGAAAAAATTCAATATTTTTGAAAAATTACAAGAGCAAAATGTGTTCTTTAGAAAACATTTAAATATAAGAATATACGAAAAAAGAAAAGAAAGAAATGTCCCTGGCCTGCCTCCCCTTCCTGTCTCTATGATGTGCTCAGGACCTGCCCCTGCTGAGGCTGCCTGGCCCAGCAGTGCTCCCAGCCCAAGGGCAACTGAGGGGAGCGACAGGGCCTCCTAGTCTCTGGACCTCCCGGCACCATGCCCTGTGCACAGTAGGTGCTCAGTATATGTTGACTGACCAGTTGAGGGCCGATTTCCTGAGACTTCAGTACAATCCTGTTGAGAGCAGGCAGGCTATTGGGGCGGGGGGCGGGGAGGGTGGTCAGCAGGATTAAATACCATTAGAGGTTTAGAAATTAACATACAGGGTGGAAAAGCCCTAGCTGCTGTGTCTCAGTTGGTTGGAGTGTCCTCCTGTAACCAAAAGGTCGCTGGTTCAATTCCTGACCCCTCTGATTCCGGTCAGGCATGTGCCTAGGTTGCAGGTTCAACCCACAGGTGGGGTGTGTGCAGGAGGCAACTGATGGATGTTTCTCTCTCCCTTCCTTCTCTCCCTTCTCTCTCTTGAATGAGAATAAAATAAAACTTTAAGAAAAAAGATAAGGGGTGGAATGACTCAGTATCAGCAAAATAATGATCCTTTTCATGAGATGAGGATGGGGCCTCTCAGGCTCCATTTCCCTACGAGGGCTAGAAGGTGACATGTTGTCTGTTTTGAATGGAATTTTTTCTTCATTCATGCTCTTGACAAACACTCCCCAAATGCCTACTGTGTGCCAGCCTTGGGTGAGGTGGCAGCAGTGGGGAGGGAAGAGCACTCCAATGAAGGAAACATGGCCTCCCAGCTATTAAAGTCAGGGCTTTTTCCTAGAGGAAAAGGAATCCTGGGCCGGGGCTGAGGAGGCAAGGAGGAGAGGGAGGCTGAGTGGCCGGTCCTTTCCAGGGGGTGGGAGAGGCCTGCGGGTCACAGTGGACAGCGAGTGTGGGAGGGAGCCCTGGATGGAACCTCCCTAACCTGCCCCCCATGCCCTCTGCCGGTCTTCTACAAATGGAAGCTGCCCAAGGCTGGTTAGGGGGTCCCTTGGCATCTAGCTCCTAAAACCCAGTGATGCTTGTGGAGATGGCGGGGAAGCACTGGTTTGATCTGACTTAGCCCCTCTGGGCCTGGAGGTAGGTGGGGAGAGGACGGAAAGTAGTTTAGGTAAAGAAGCAAGCACAAAGCTTTGTGGCTGGGAGTTCTGCACTGGAACAGCGGGGCAGGGACGGCTGGGCCCAAGCCAGGAGGAAGGCCTAAAGGCAGGTCCTAGGATCTGATGACTCTCCTCTGGCCCCGGTAAGGCTTGGGGTCGGAAAGGGCTGCTGCTCTCTCCCCGGGCCAGCCTCCAGAGGTCTTCCTCTGGCTTCAAGTCTCCTTGGGCTCCTTAGTCTGGGTTTTCAAGGAAGAGAGGGCCTAGGCCCAGGGATGTCAAAATGGGAAGGGGTGAACTCTTATATGTGTCCCCATCTAGTCCTCAGGGCTTACGGCCCCCGCACCCTGCCAGGCTGCCCCTTGCCGGTTCAGTGCCAGCATGAGGCAGTATGAGGCACCAGGGGTACAAAGACAGTAAAGCAGGTTCTGCCCCCACGGAGTTCAGCAAGGCCCAGACCCTGACTGAGATGGTGCCGTCAGTTCCCATGGTGGTGGCATCACAGGTACTGGGCAGGCTCAGACAGGATACCCTCTCTGCATGGAACTAGAAAGAAGAGAGGGTATCGAGAAGGGTCCTGAGGGTTGAATAGGAGTTTTCCAGGCAAAGAGGTGGTGGGAAGGCATTCTCAGCAGGGACAAAGCCTGAGCAAAGCACGCAGCAGGAAGGAAGGCTGGGTGTGAGAAACTGAGAGGCTGCTGTGCAGCCGTGGAGCCCAAATGCCTGTGTTGGAAGTCCACTTCCACTCTCTCTGTAGCTTTGGGCAGTTTGCAACCCCTCTGTGCCTCTATACCCTAGTTGCGGTAGTTGTTAACGCTATTTGCCAAACACTTGGCCTGTGTCTGCTTCCAGGCACAGATAGGAGTGCATTTTCTGGCTGCCTGTGGTAGGTGGGGTCATGTGACTAGTCCAGACCAATGATATTTGAGCAAAGGTGTCATTTCCAAGCCTGGACCATCAATAGAAGGGCCTCCAGAGCTCTCTTTTTTTTTCTTTCTGGCACCGTGCAGAGTCCAACAACATTTGAGATTTGACTGTGTGGTCAGTCCAAGTCCTTAAGCCTCTCTGATGAGCAGCATCCCTGACAATGCACTCAGGATACATACCTGAGCAAGTCATAAAGCTTGCTTGTCACTGAGACTTAGGAGCTGTTTGTTAGGGCAGCGTAACTTAGCCCGTGCTGACTGAGGGCTGTGATGGGGACACCATGAGTTAACACAGGTAAAGCACCTTCCACGTAGCCCTGGCACTCTCTACTTGATAATGTGAGCTGCTATTATTAGTAGTATTGTTCGAGAAGTGGAGAGGAGTGGCCGAAGGAGAGGCTGCAAAGGGAAACAGACGCCTGCCTGCTTCTGAACATCTTAAACAGCGGGTCCAGGAGCTTGGGATTGATCCTGAAAGCACCAAGGAAGCAATAAAGATTTTTTAAACAGAAGAACAACATGCTTTATAGACAGCTTACTCCAGAGTCTGGCAAACAGCAGGCATTTGATACTTCTTGGACAGATGGATGGATGGATGGGTGGATAGATGGAGTTTGCAGGAAAAAGGACCAGTAAGGAGACCATTTCAGCAACCCAGGTATCCCATGGTGAGGGCTGGGCCCAGGGCAGGTGCCATGCAGTTGGGTGGGACCCACAGCCTAGCACAGGGCTTCCATGCCCACCCTTACCCTGACCCATGCAGGCAGCTTCTTTGGTACTGCAGCTGGTGCGCAGCGCACAACGCCACCTCATAACTCACTGTGTTTATGATGAAGCGGAGCAGTTGTTTGGAAGACAGCCACTCTGATACCTCACAGCCCCCAGGGCTGTTCCTGATATGTCTCCTCCACCATCCACTGCTTAACACGCCAGCTCCTTCTCCCACACCCTGCGCCCCACACCCTCCATCAGTGGCACCGATCTCTACCCCCGCCTGCACACACCCTCCGCCTGCCTCTCCAGTGCTGCAGCCAGGAGGAAATTTATTACAGCCCCAGACTGCTATGGGCAAATACTAATAAAATGCTGTTTTGCTGCAATTTGTTTAATTGGCCACAGAAGAGACGCCACGAGCATGTGCAGCCTCTACTCGTGCCCACCCGCCCGCCTGTCCAGCTCACAGATGCTCTCCTCCCTGCACCTTGCCTCCCTGGCTGTGACCACTGTGAATGGGACGGTGGGAGAAGGGGAGAAGGGGCCCCTGGAGTAGAGAGGGCAGGAATAAGCCCACCTCCACTCATTTTTGCAGCACTTTACTGAGCCGTTTCACCCACAAACCTTAGGATCCTCGGGATCAGCCAGAATTGTCTGAGTCCAAATCTCACCAGTTAGCTGTGTGACCTTAAGCAAGCTACAGAAGCTCTCTGTGCCTCAGTTTTCTCATCTGTAAAATAAGAAAGGTAACAGCATCGTGAGAATTAAACAAACTAATCAGTATTAACTCAGACCAATGCCTGATTCGTAGGAAGCACAAGATCAATGTTAAGAATTTAGATTGCTTGGGTTCTAATCCCAGCTCTGCCATCTACCAGCAGAGTGATTTGGGGCAAATTACTTAACCCCTTTGTAACTCAGTTTCCCCATTTATGAAATGGGGATGATAATTGCAACTGCCTTCTAGAGTTGTGTAATGATTAGTTGAGTCACCCAATGTACAGGGATCAGAACAGAGCCTGGCATGTGGTAAGTGCCTCAGAAGTGTGAGCTTGACAGACCGTGGCAGGACCGTGTTCTGGGTTGGGGTGTTTGGGAAGCCTTTAGCTCCTTCACCGGACTGAATCGTGGGGTAGGGGTGAGTCCTTAAGGATGGGAATTCCCAAGGGTAAGAAGTTCTAGCCAGTTGGTTCCTAGTATTTGGAAGGCAGCTGGCACTGCTGGCAGGGGAGTGGAAGCCTGACCATCTCTCCGGGGCTGGGAGGTACAGCTCCTCGACAGAGCCCTGGGGCTGGCCTGCTCCTGGGGTCCGCCCAGCCTCCCAGCTGCTCCCCTCTTGGCCCCTGGCACCCACACCCCAGGGGTGGGCACCTTGCCACCTGCCAGATGGCATCAGCAGAGGCTGGGGCATGCTAGTGGGTGGAGAGGGTTAGGCCAGGCTATAGGAGCCGGGCACTGGGGTCTTGGGACAGATGGGCTTGCATCTCTGCCCTATACAGGATGCCTAGGGGCAGGGTGGGGTCAGCCCCTCCTGATGACAAAGCTGGGCTTCAAGATTTCCCAGTGCAGTGGCAGAAGAGTATGGGATGGGAGTTGGCAGTCTCCAAGCCAGTCCCTCCCTAACTCTGAGTCTGCTCCACACCTAGAAAGGAAGAGGTCACACTTATCTGAGAATCCAGGTGAAACTGTTGGCCCAATGCCTGGAGCCCAGTATGTCCTCAATGCCCCTGTTCTTGTTGTTATTTCATGATGGGGCCGAAGTTGAGACTGTGGACTCGGGCCAGGCAGCCTGAGTTCAAGTTCTGACTCTACCCCTTTTCAGCTGTGGACCTTGAGCAAGCGACAGGCTCGCTGTGCCTCGTTTTCCATCTGAAAATGGGCTAGCGAAGAAGGTATGTCAGAGGATTGTTGCAAGGAATAAATCAAATAGCACTGGACCCTTATTTTGTGTCCTGGCAGGTCGGTGCCATTTTCTCCATGTTTCAGGTGGCAAAACCGAGGGTCCGAGGGGTAAAGCCACCCAACCAAGATCTTGCGACCACGGATGCGGTGGTCTGGCAGCACTTGCAGCCGCTGTGGCCCGATGCTCTATGGCTAGTCCTCTTGCCCCCTTAAACAGGGATGCTGACGTCTGGCTGCCTGATGACATAAGAGGCAGTGTGTATACACGTTCATGCATGCGCACATACCCACACACACATAATGCTATGCATTTCTGGTAACCTTGGCCCAACTGGCTCAGGAACCTTTGTCTACAAAAAACTCGCCCCTCCTGAAGACACCTTTCACCCTGACCCCTAGGTCATGAAGGCTAGAGTGTGTCCCAGGTTACAAGAGGCAGTATAGCGTCTTCCTATGGCCTTAAGTCTTAAGTGGGCAATTGGATTCTGGTGGGCAAGTTGCCTAACCACTTCAGGCTCTGCTTCCCTCCTCTTCGGGATGTAGCGAGCACATCCCGGGGGACAGCTGCCCTGAGGTGCCTTTCCCTGGATGCCTGGCGAAGAGGCAGGATGGCACAGGGTGAGGAGAGTTCTCCAGAGCCAGAGGGCCACGTTTGAATGCAGGCTCCTCCCCTGGGAATTCAACTGTGTGTTCTTGAGCAAGTAACCTGACCTCTCTGTTTCTCACATTCCTTACCTATAAAATGGGGATGATGACAATCATGCCAGTGTGGATGGGGTGCTGGACAGCACCCCCAGTCCCCTGCCCCAGGCCTTCCGCCCCTCTGGTTCATTGAAGACGGTGACACTTTCAGTGCCATAGGTGGTCCCACCCTAGTGCTGCACTAGGCCGGCTGCTCAGCACTTCTCTCCCCTCTAGACTCTTCCCACAACCTCCTCCCAGCAGCCTCCCTGCTCCTGCCCGCTCCCTACCCAGTGCAGGCATAATCTCCTCCAACCCCAGCCCCAGCCCTGGCCCCTCCCCAGGAGCTTTTCCCCCAGCTCCCTGAGGCTGCTCAATGGAGTACAAGCCTCCTCCCTGGCCTGTCAAGGGCCTTGCCCGTGAGACAAGGGCCTTTCTGAAGCAGCCTATGTCCCACTGTACCGAAGAGGATACAGGGGCCCCAGGAGGGGGAATGGTCACCTCTCATGGTCCTGAGTGAAGGCAGCCAGGAGAGCCAGGACTCAAGAATTCAAGAAGGAAGTGAGGAGGGGACACAATCATTCTGGGCTTAGGACTGAACGAATGTGTCCTGTCCCCAGCTAGGAATATCCCAGGTTCTATTCACCCTCCTCCAATCTTGCACATTAAATAGAGTGGAGGAGGTGCAGGAGGGCAGAGCCCACCCTCCCTGGCTCCGCAGAGCCTGAGGCAGCCAGCTGTGGCAAGCAACAGCTGGATATACATGCCAGGATGCACGGTCCCACGCTCTCTGCTGGGGCCCGGCAGTTGGGGAAGGCAGGGAGGGTCTAGGCCCAGGCAAGTGCCAGGGAGGGCAGTGTGGCAGCCCCTGAGGCTGTGGGCAGGGGTGGGGTGAGGGGGAGAAGGGAGGCCAGGTGAGCACTCAGCCAGCCCCAGAGCCGAAGGTCTTCTCCAGGAGGCCACTGGGACTCTCAGCCAATCACCCCGACTCATGAGTGACTTTAGGGGTTCTGTAGAGGCAGCAGCCCCTATCCCGAGCCTTGTCCCTCACTCCCTGTCTCTGGGGAATGGGTTACAAGGTGGCAGCAGGGGATGCAGGGAGGATAATATTAAGCATAATCAGGTTTTAATGCCAAAAAACCCGGAAACCACACAAGAACAAATTCATAAATTGTGATATGGCCACATAGTAGAGTACCAGACATGCATGAAAAAGAATGCATTGACTAGATAATGTTCAGTTTTTTAAAAAAAAGAAAGTCACAAAATAGTTCATAAAGTATAATTCTAGTTATGTATAGTTTTTAAATGTACAAAATTAAATAATATATTGTTGTAAGAATTGTTCGTATGTGATGACACTATAAATAAGAACAAAATTGAGGAAATTGGGTATTTCCGGAGAAAAGGGAAATGTAATGTGACAGGAGCTCACATGAACTTTAAAATGTTTGGAAATAAACTTCTCAACTGAGATGAAAGTACAGGGTTTCTTGTTTTATTATTGATAGTATTCAAATAGTATATGTATATTTACATGTTCTTTTGTACAATTATATATTCATTTTTTAAATAAAAATTAAAGGTTTAAACTATGCATCAAAAATATCATAAACCTTAAAAGGCAAATAACAAAGTAAAAAAAAAAAAATAGAACCACTTGGAATGGGATGCATGACCTCTGTTGCCTAACCCCTCCTAGCAGGGGTGTCCAACCCGCCGCCCTCAGGCCACGTGCAGCCCAGGACGGCTATGAATGTGGCCTGACACAAAATCAGACATTTATTTACAACTTTTTTTTTGCTCATCAGTTTTCACTAGTGTTTGTATGTTTAATGTGTGGCCCAAAAGGTTGGACACCCCTGCTGACAGCTCTCTGCCCAAATCCCTTAAAAAAAAAAAAAAAAATTCTCACTTGGGGAAGTATTTATGGATCCCAGAGAGAGAGGGAAGGAGAGAGAGAGACAGTAACATCTATTGGTTGCCTCCCATATACTCTCTGACCAGAAACTGAACCTGCAACCCTGGCTCGTGACCTGACTGGGACTGAACCTGCAACCTTTCAGTTTATAGGACGACGCTCCAGCCAACTGAGCCACACTGGCTAGAGCCATAGCCAAGCCCTTTTGAGAAGTTGAAAGAATCCAGGAAGAGAGAGGATGTTGTCAAGCACTTGCTCCTTCATGAGTATTCACTGAGAAGGCCTCAGTAAACAGGAACACTGGCCTTGACTTCATGGAGCTCTAATGGAAGAGACAGACAAAGGGCAAGTTCACAGGCAATCCCCAGTCCATGTTTTAAGGGCTACAAGTGTGTGCTACAGCTTACATGGACAAGTGGCCATCTAACTTGATAGGGGTCAGGGGAGGCTTCCTGGAGGAAGCAACACTAAACTGAGACCTGGAGGATGAGGAGGAGCTCTCCATGAAAGAAGCAGGGCAGGGAGGAGTATTTCCGACAGAGATAAGTGTATGCAAAGGCCCAGGGCAAGGTGACGGGCGCATCCTGAGGAACCCAGAGTTCGGTGTGGCCAGAAATGACAGAAGGTAAAGCTGGAGTGGTGGGCCAGAGGCAGAGCATAGTGGGGGTAAGACATTTGAACCTCATATTGAAGGCCTTGGAGGCAGAGGCCCTGGTGGGTTCAAGCAGAGGACAGCCAAGTTCAAGTTCACATTTGAAGCTCGCTCTAAGGGCAACTGGAGAGCACACTGGAGGCAGGGAGAACAGTTAGGAGGCTGCTTCAGTCGTCCAGGATGGCAGCCCCAGGGGCCCAATCTAAAAGAAACGTGTGAGGTGCAGAACTGACAGGGTGTGGCAATGACTGGCTGGTGGGGATAGGAGGTGCCAAGAACAGGAGTCACACGTCTGCTTAGCCAAGTCATGGCTATGATGCCACTCACCAAACATGGGACACCAGGGCAGGAGCAGGGTTGACTGATGGGGATGTAGCAGACCCTGGGATCACTGTTGGTCCTGGGGGTGCCACCTCCTCCTGCTGTCCCTGTCCCCTGTGGTTCCTCCCTGCCCAGCGTTCCAAGCAGCAGGTCCAAGTCTGAGTGTTCACTCTCCAAACATCCTCAGCATGTCAGCCATGTAGGCAAGACAGAAATACACAGCCACCTGGTTCTTGCCCTCCAGGCCCCTCCAGTCAGCAGGGGAGGTGGGCTGCGTGCGCAAATGGCAGCAACACAAGGTCTGGTCTGTCGGAGTCAGAACTTTATTGCTTTGACCAAGGCTGTTTGCAAGGGCAGTAAATGATTAAGGGCCACATGAGGGGGACAGTTGGTAATTGCCTCAGCGGGTCAGAGGAGAGATCCTTGGGGACAGAGAGGTGTGAGGCTGCTGGCAGACTCAGAGCCGGGGCACGGGGATCGATGTCCCAGCTCTGCCCTAACATGGGTGACCTTGGCCTGAGGGCTGTGTCGCTCTGGGCCTCTGTTTCCTCGCCTGTAAAATGGGAACCAGGATAAAGCTCAAGCTCCCTAAGCCCCAGGCCAGTTCGGAATCAACAGCTCGAGCGCACCCTACCTTGTCTGAAAATGTTAGGTGTCGCTTGTTTACAAAGTGTTAAATTAGTCTGCTCTGCCCAGGTTATAGGCTTTGTCTGGGCCTGTGGTTTTGGACCTGAATTCAGATGTTAAGTGTCACTTATTTGCAAGGGGTTAAAGTCCACTCTGTCCCAATTATAGGATTTGTCTGTAGGCCAGTGGTTTTGGACCAGAGTCAAATCCTGGTTCCGCTCTTTCCTGGACACCTTTAGACAAGTGACATAACCTGTCCAGGCCTCCGTGCCTGTAAAACGGGGCGAGTGCTCCTGGCCATGGTATGAATAAGATCACTGTCTCTGCCTGGCAAGGGCCCCAGCAGTGACGCCCATTGCCACGGGGGTGGCACCAAATCACTGCGACAAGTTCCCCTCAGTCTCAGGTGCCCCAGGGCCCTGGCCATTCTTAACCCCAAATCTTCCCAGCCACACAAGAGACCCTCAGTGCCCCCCACCCTTGCCATCCTAAAGCTGCCCAGTGTCAGGGGAGGTGGGAGAGCCAAGTCCTCAGCTGCTCTGGCTCAGATAACACGCACACCAGCGGGGACCCTGGCCTGCAGAAACTCCCCAGATAAACGCTGCCTGCCCCAGATAGCTGGGGCCTATCAGCCTGTCATCTTGTTCTCCAAACCACATTGCTGGTGATAAAGGGATTGTGTGGGGCGGCATCTGCCCGGACCCAGGTGGGAGCTTTTCGCAGGTTTTTTCCCTCTCTTTCTCTCATCAACAACAAATGTTTGGCCCCTTCCGGGACAAACCAGTCCTTTGGCAGCCAGACTCTCCCCCCCGCCCCTCAGCTTCCCCTCCCTCTCTCACTCGCAGCTCTGTAAGCAGGCCATTTGTCCCCTCTGTGGGACTTCCACGGAGGTGAGGAAGGCAGGGAGAGGTGAGATTAGGCGGTGGCAGACAGCAAAGTTCTGTTATAGGTCTGCGTGGTTATAAAGGCTTGGTGCGGGCTGCCTTTGCTAAAGGGACCCCTGTGACAATATTGAATGCTAATTATACATTAGGTATAGCTTATCGGATCCCGTGGGAGAGGCCTCGCCTCAATTGATTCCATTTCACAGGTAAGGTGACTGAGGCTCAGAAGGTCAGACAATAACTGGTACATACAGTGGAAACTGAAGGCCCGTTGTAGGGGCTCCAAGCCCTGTGCTCTTGCCCTCTGTACCCTAAGCCCAAAGTCCACCTCTGCCTCTGGCCATTTCTGGGGCACGGAGAGGAAACAGGTGGCTGCTCTCCTAGGCATGAGCAGAGAAGTCTGAGCCACAGCCGGAAGTTGGCTTTGGGCCAGGGCTGGTGTTCTGGGCTGGGAACCCGGGCCAGGAGGATTACCACCAGCCCCCAAATTTGGGTCTTCACATCCCAGGGCTGAAACAGCCATGGAGGTCACCGAGAGCCAGGGTCTCCCAGAGCAAATGGGAGAGCAGAGGCAAAGATGAGCAAGGCGACGTGTGCGTGGGCTCACCCAGCCAGTGAGGTCCCGTCTCATCAGCTTTACAGCTGAGGGAACTGAGGCCCGGAGAGGGGCAACGGCTTACAAAAGCCTACACGGGTCATTAAAGCAGAGCTGGCAATCAGATTGACCTGTAGCGCGGGGCTGTGTCCACCGTCCTACAATAGACACACACCACCAGGTGCAGACACTCACGGACGGAGACTCAGAGCACAAGCACGAGGCCACCCAAGTGGGCACAAGGCCGGCACACACTTCCAAATGTACATGCTCACATGCCACACGCTGAGTGGGACCCACCTCTTCTACCACAGGACCTAGGGGTGACAGTGCGTGACCTGTTATCTTTCCCCACTCTCCCCCCGCCCCACCCCGGCCAGCATGCACCTCCAGAACAGCACTGAGCCAGGGAGCGTCACGCTGTGCTTAAAAAGGGCACTTAATTTTTCATTCTTAAATGCTGGGATGCTCTTGTCTTCCAGCTTCGCCCAAACCCCTTGGTGGAGATGGATGGGGGCACGGAACACAGTTATCAGAAAGATTAAGCTGGGACTTGTCATTTTTTTATATCACGGAGCAGTCAGCCCTACGAGTGATGTCCTCCACTCTGCCAGGATGAGTCCAGAACCTTTAGTGCCAGTAGTAAAAAAGACTATAAAAAACACCATCGGAGAAAGGGTAATGATGAAATTTAACTGCTCCCTATCACACACCTGGGGTCTGCTCGCTGCGGAACCAGGGGGTTCGGCAACATCATCCTTTACTGCTGTGTCCTTGTCTCAGAGTTTAAGGTCCTTCCACTGAACCAAAACGTTGTGTCCACTGCTGGGACTCGGGAGCCCATCTGCCCCACCCTGCCTTGCCTGGCCAGGAGCGCAGAGCAAGGGAGGAAGCAGAGCAGACTTGGTCCCAGGAGGCGCTGGGGTCCCGGCAGAGATGTCACAGGGCTGAACATCCCAGGAATCCTGCTGAGCCTCAGGGTTATGGAGGAGGTCCAGTCACAGCTGCTGTTAAAACTGGCGTGAGGCTAGATGTGGTTGCCTCAAATTTCATTTTCCTCCTTTCTTCTCCCTTCCTCTCTCTCTGCCCCTCCATCTCACTTTTATGTGCCAGGTACTGTGTTACATACCTAATGGCTACCAAGGGCCTCCTATGGCTCTTAGGACACAGTTATCTGCTTACCTCGTTCTAGCCACCGCCCCCTATGCAGTCCCTCTTGCCCCACGTTCCCATACCACCCTGCCCCTTTATCCCTCCTAATGCTCTGTTCTAGCTGTATTGAAATCCTCCAAAATAATTTGCTCTCTCCAGCCTCTGGGCTTTCTGACATGCTGTTCCCTCTGCGTGGAACACTCCTTGGCTCTCTCCTACTCATCAGCAGGTCTCAGCCAGAGCCTCCTCCAGGAAGCCCTCCCTGCCACTCTCTGGGTCCATGTTAGGTTTTTCCTCACTGAGAGCTCCCTCGATTCCCTGCATTTCCCCTCCAAGATATGTGTCATCACAGTCACAATGGTCATTGTTTCATTGTTTGGTCTGTGACTGTCCTTGTTGAAGGCACTCTTCTGGGCCTGGGGATTTAGTGGTGAACAAAACAGACAAAATCCGCAGCCTTCCTGAAGTTTATATTCCAGTGGAGGTAGGTAGAACAGGACTGTCTTTTTGTGGACATGACACCGAAGGCGTGATTGAGTCAGGAGGTCCTGTGAGGAAGGTGGTATTGTTCTGACTGTAACCAAGAGCCCTTGAGTCACCCAGTTAGGGAACAGCAGGACTGAGGTTCAAGCCCAGGCCTGCCAGGTGCCGAGCTGCGGAATCTCCGCTGGAATCTCCGCTGTGTGATACTGCTCCTCCTTGCTCACACTGCTCGGGCCTCACTGTCCTCCTCGCTAGTCCTTGGCCTGCCCGGCATGCCCTTGCCTCTGGGCCTTTGTATGTGCGGTTCCTTCCGCCTGGAATGCTCTTCCTGCTGATAACCTTAGGCTCACCCCTATGCTCCTCCTTCAAATCTTTGCTCAAATGTCTTCCCTGACACCACTGGACACACACGCTCACACTCACACTTCTTCGTGCCCTATCACCGATTTTGTCTACACTTACTAGAATACGAGTTCCCCAAGGGCAGGAATGTTTGCCTATTCTGTTCATTGTCGTGTCTCCGATGCTTATGAGAGGGGCTCAGTAAACGTTTCCTAGATGGACAGATGGGTGGATGGGTGAGTAGATGGACACAAGAGACAGAGCTAATGAGGCTGGGTCCCTGCCCTGAAAGTTCTCGAAGTCCAGCCAAGGAAGAGGGACCTTGTCATCTGAGAGGCACGTTCTAACACAGGCATGTACAGAGAAAGAGCAGCACCCCCAACACTTGTCCCCTCCCCGCCGCAGGACGTGGCCCGGTCAGTCTGTGGGCAGAGGGGGCTCCAGCTGGTCCCAGGGAGGGCAGGCTGGGAGGGGCTGTGTGAGCCAGATGCACCTGGCTCACCCTGGCGCCTCTGGGGGAGCTGGGGAGAGAAAGGGCAGCAAAAGCACAGGCTGTGGAGCCCCTGGGCCCCACCCTCTGACGGCAGCCGCCCCTGCACCTGAGGTGCCTGCAAAGGGCCATCCCCTAGGGCCTAGGAGGCTCGGACTCCGGTCCAAGACCCCGACCTTCAGGGACCTCCAGCAAGCCACCTTTCCTCTGAGAGTCCCAGTGTCTTCTCTTCTGTTAAATGACAAGATATAAACACATAAATTAATCCAAACCTTTTGAAATATGAGAATTGCTGTCAAACTTTTTCACTGAAGCATTATATATGTACAGAAAAGTAAACACATCATATTTAGTGATTTTTTCACAAAGTAAACATGTTCATATGACCAGCACACTGATCAAGAAACAGAACATTACCAGTTCCCCCCAGAAACCCCCTTGGGGCCCTTCCCAGTTCCTCTCTCCCCCAAAGGTAAAGATTCTCCTGATTTTTAACACTATGTGTTTAGTTCTGCCTGTTTTTCAAACCTCAAGGATCCCTTTCTAACATCTAGAAAATGCTCTTTTGATTTCAGTATCTGCGGTAGCCAGCTTGTAAGATGACCCTGATGATGCTGGCCTGCTGCTGTTTGCCCTGCATCAGGGTGGTCTTGGAGACCAATCGAGTATGGCGGAGGGGACAGTGTATCATGAAGGGCATTGCGGCTTCTGCCTTGCTCTGTTGGATCACTAGCTCCAAAGAAGCTAGCTGCCATGCTGTGGTGAGCTCCACAGGAATAGGGCTGAGACCTCCCACCCACCGCCAGCACCGACATGCCAGGCCTGTGAATGTGCCCTCTTGGAGGCAGATCTTGCGGCCCCAGTGAAGCCTTCCAAAGGCCACAGCCCGGGCCAACATATGACTCTTAACTTTACGAGATCCCAAGCCGGAACTGCTAGCCAAGCCACTCCTGAATTCCTGACCCATGGAAACTGTGAGAGATAATAAATGTTTGTTATTATTTTAAGCCACTTATTTAGGAGGGTGGTTATTTGTTCACAGCAATAGATAAGTAATACAATATTCATTGACTGAGCAAATACCCAATCAGCCAAATCTCCTAGGCTCTCAGGAATCCTTTAGAGGAATTCCTTTTTAAAATTATCTTAATAGTATCTACTCACACTTGGGAAAAAGAAAAAAAAAAAAAAGGCCTTCCTTTTGGTGTATGACAAAGACTTGGTTCAGGTTAAGGACTACAATTGACTTCAAAGTCCCTCCAGGGTCTGAGGCTCTCAGGCCTGTGTTGGGGTAAGGACCTACTGCTGACTCAGTTGATCTCCAAGGCTCTTTTCCTATTAAAACTCTGAAACCAAGGATTTTCAGCAACCTACCTCCCAGTCCTTGCTCCTCCATATTGGTGGGCAGTAGAAAGTAAGAGAGAGGACCCTGAGCTTTGAGATCAAGCAGGCAGGTCTGTGTTCAACCCTAGCTGCCCCCTTTCCAAATCTGTGTAACCCCAAATAAGTAGCTTCACTTTTCTGAATCCATTTCCTCATCAGAAAAATCGGAGAGCAGATGCTTCCCTCACACTTTGTTGCATAAGGTGGAAATGACATGTGCCTCGTAACTGTAAGACTTTGGAAACACTCAAGGGCCTCGGCGGATGTAGCGATCATCAGACCACAGACTGGTGGGTGCTCCCAAGGGTGTCGGAGACTGTTGTTCCCTGCCACCTAGGCTGAGTTTGGTCCTGTTTGGCTGCCCCATGTGCTGCAGCTGCACACCTCCTGGATCATCTATGCCAGACAGTGAGTTTGAGGGGCCAGGTGAGCACACGGCCTCATGCAGAACTTAGTCAGAGAAGGCTTGGCTGCCTCTCCCTCGTTAGAGTCGCCCGGGGCCTGCGCCCTCCTTAGCAGAGGCCTGGATAACGAAGGCCACAGCCTATTAATTGCGGTGACAGTGATAAAGCAAGGGGGGAGGCTGCTATTTGTCTTGCCCGTAACCTCTCGCATCATTCCAAGATGAATGAAAACTCATTTTCTGCTTTGATTCAGTCTAATTTCTCTGGGCCCCCTGGGCCTTGTGAGGGGATAGGACTCATGGCCCCTGCTGAGAAGGAGTTGAGAGGAGGAGGAGGAGGGGTCAGAGGTCACAGAGGGAGGAGGACAGGCTCCACGAGGGAACCAAGAACTTGTGGGGGGCAGTGACTGGAGCATTCATTCATTAAGCATGGGGCTTACACAGGTGCTAGCTGATTAGATTTCAAACTAATCCCAGAAGGAGGGAATCTGCTACCCTCTTATGGGTGGGGCAGTGGCGGTGGCAGAGAGAATGTGGCTTGTACAAGGTCACAGAGCTGGTGAGGGCCAAAGCCCGGCTTCAGCACAGAGGGTCTGTCCAGCACATCACCAGCTCTCTCCAGTCACCCCCCAGTGACCTCCCATGTGGATGAATGACTTCATCAGCATAGAGACCCCTTGGAGGGGAAAGGACTGTCCAGATGGGGGAGCTACCTTCCCACATGTCCATTCTCCCCCAGGATTGAGTCGAGGGAAATGAGGAATGGGATGGAGGGTGGATCTTTTTCCCCATCAAGGAGCAAAGGCTGACTGAGGGCCTTGTTGGAATAGCCGTTTTCTCTTTTGTGAGACGGAGCCAGTGGTGCCTGCCTCCCAGGACCACAGGATGGCTGGACAGGGGTGACCCATGTGGGGGAGGTGCCTCCTCTCTGTGGAAGGGAGGGGAGCCCTGGCCTCCAGAGGTTTCAGCTGCGTTGTCCCAGGTTGATTAATCATATGTCTGGGGGTCACCTGCCTGTGAATCCCTGTGACCACCCTGCCTGGTCATGTGTTGTATCAGGGTCCCCTCTGATGATCCAGAGGTCCAACGAGGCCCCGAGAGTAGGAGGGGCTGGGCCCCATGACCTGTCTGCTAAAGTGGCCTTGCAGCCCCAGAATGCTGCATGGGCCGTGAGGAAGGTGGGGGATGCCCCCGAGGCTGGTTCACAGTAGAAACTCAGCAAAGCATGCTGAGCATGGTTCATACAACATCCTCCTGTGCTGAGGGGGTGCCGTTGGGATTGGGGTAGGTGGTGTGGTGCACGCGTTGGAGTGTGGGCTCTGCGATCATGTAACTGGGTGTGAGTGACACCCTGATGTGACCTTGGGTGAGTTGCTTTGCCTTTCTGGACCTCACCTCCCGTATCTGCGAGAAGGGATACTGATAGTATCTCCTTTGAATGACAATCACCCACCTTGTGAAAAGCACTGGGAGCAGTGTTGGGCACAGGTCAGAGTCTGAATGGTGCAGGGAGGGGTGGTGGCCAGGAAGCTCTGGTGGGAGGTCAGGGTGTGGGTGAGAATCAAGGCAGCTGACTCCACCCATGCCCCTCCCCTCCACCGAGGAAGTCCTCCCATCTACCCCAGATCTGAATTGCAAATAACCTTCCCTTCCCCACCACCCCAGCTCCAGCTGGAGCTGAGGAGGAGGAGCCCTGAGAAGACGTGCTCTTGCCCCTGCAGGATATCTGTAGCCGGGGTTGGTCTCAAAGGGTCTGCAGGCGGAGTCCGAAGACCAGGGCTCCTTTTCAGCTGTCTGGGAAGGAGGAAGCAAGGCCCAGTTAGAACCCCCTAGCCTGGCATTCAAGGCCCTCACAGTCTGACCCCACATTCTCTCTCTGCCCTGTAAAAAACATCTGCTTTTACCTCCCTCACCATCCCTCTGCCCCCACCACTGCGCCAGTCTCGCCTGCTACTACCTCCCACTACTGTGTACTGGCAACGGTCCCATTCTATAGATGGAGGGACTGAGACTCAGAGAGCTTCATAGCTAGCAGGTGGCAGAGATGGGATGTACAACCAAGTTTTGCTCACTCCAGGGCCCAGCTCTTAGCCATTATCCTGGCCTGCCACAAAGCAGGCTCTGTCAAATACGTAGGAGAAATGAAGTCAGGGAGTCAGGAACTGTAGTGAAGGTATAAAAGGAGCTTCTACAAGAGGTCATTCATTCACTGATTCGATACTAACCAAGCACCTTGTAGGTGCTAGGCATTCAGAAATAACAAGAACGATGATGAAAATAGCAAGCATCAATTATAATAGCAACATTGATAAAGCGGCCTGACAGTGATAATGTGAAAGCTATTGCTAACACTTCCTGACCTCCTACTATGTGCTTAGCACTGTGCCAGTTTCTTTGTACGCAGAGCTCTAAACCTTATGGTTGCCCTGCCTGGCAGCGACTGTTATTATTATGCATTATAGATAATCTGAGTCAACTGAGGCTCCAAGAGGCTAAGTGCCTAGGCCACACAGGTTTCATGCACCTGAGCCAGAATTTGAACCCTGGCCTGTCTTTGAATAACAACAATAATGAGCCCTGGCTGCTGTGGCTCAGTGGATTGAGTGCTGCTGGCTTGCAAACCAAAGGGTTGCTGGTTCGATTCCCACTCAGGGCACATGTCTGGGTTGCAGGCCAGGTCCCCCATTGGGGGTGCACAAGAGGCAGCCACACATAGATGTTTCTCTCCCTCTCTTTCTCCCTCCCTTCCCCTCTCTAAAAGTAAATAATTAAAATCTTTAAAAAAAAACAATGGTGATGATAACCAAGCTGATTCACTGCAAGCAGAAGGCCTGGCCTCAGCCTCTTCCGGGATAAGCATGGGCTGCCCACAGGATTAGGCTGGCTTGGGTTCGAATCCCTGGTCCCACCACTCCCCATGGGACTTGACGTGTTGCTCATGTTCTCATCTGTAAAATGAGAAAATACTCCCTGACTCACAGGATTGTTGTGAACACCCAGCACCTCCCTTATTGGGCAGGATTGACATTTGCTAACCAGAGAGCAGACCTCCTAGCCAGGGCCTGGGAACCAGGGTGGTACAGGACCAGGGTGTCCTGTCCACCTCTCTCCTCCCCACCTCTGCTCTGTGGGGCCCTCTATCTCCCTGAGAATCTGCGGTAGGTTCATGCTGGATGATTATTCTTTTTCTTCCATCACATTGTAGGTGGGGACATAGCAGAGATAAAGGGAGAAACTGAGTCTTAGAGAGAAAAGCACAGGAGAGGGAGAGGAGGAGAGGAGAGGGGAGGGAAGGAAGGAAGGGAAAGAAAGAAACCAAGAAGGAAAGGAAATTGAGGTAAAATAGAAAAAAAAAACACACACACGAAGGGATGCGACAGAGATGGGAAGATGGAGACAAAACAGAGAAAGAACAAGAAAGAGAGAAGTATTTGAAGCTGGAAAGATGCCGCCACAGAGAAAGCAGGTCCTAAGGGAAGGGTCCTTCCAGCAGGCGGGCAAGGACGAGACAAAGCTGACCCCACCGGCCCCCCGCTGAGCCAGGCTTTCAGACCGCCGGTCCGCTGCCGCTGAGAAAGAAAAGCCTCTTCTCCCATATTCAAATGAATTTGATATTCAATCAATGAAGATTAACTCGCTCAAGGTAAGGGGGTTTTTACATCCGTAAGGAAGTCAAATACGATTATGCAGATGAGAAAATTATCCTGAGATGAGGAGAGGTTCACATATGATAATTCTATGGAAGGGTGGACTCCAACACTGATTAGCATATCTTCCAGACCAGACTGGGTAGAGGAGGCGAGGACCCAGAGGTGGGCATGTGGGGATGCGCCCGCCAGGATCCCACTCTGAGAAGATGGTCAGAGCTGTCTGCTCCCTGGGCCTTTTCTGGAAAAGAGGTTGATCAGTGAAGACCTTAATGAGAGCTTGCTCCTGCTGCGTCCAGTGAAAGTCCTTGGA
This sequence comes from Anoura caudifer, assembly GCA_004027475.1. Lineage (NCBI taxonomy): Eukaryota > Metazoa > Chordata > Mammalia > Chiroptera > Phyllostomidae > Anoura > Anoura caudifer. The sequence goes on from PVKU01000107.1 coordinate 206,647, forward strand.
CCTCGGCTTCCTCTTCTCTCAGATGAAAGAGTGCTCCGGAGCAGGGCTTCTCAAACCTGAAGATGAGGACAAATTGCTTGGAGATCCTCCTGAGGTGCAGGCTCTGATTCAGGGGGCCTGGAGGTGAGGGATCTGCATCCCTAACCCGCTTGCAGGTGACACTGAAGCTGCTGGTCCCTGGGCCACACTTTCAAGGGTCAGCTCAGGGATTCTAATGATGATCCCCACGTGTCATTGAGAACCTCTGGCCTCAATGATCCCTGGGATCTTGAGAAGTCCGTGGATCTACTCCAAGTCTCCAGGGACCTTCATGCCCCAAGGTCCTCAGAAGCTACAGGCCTCGGCAGGCATCAGGGTGGGGGCCATGGGAGAGGTGGGAGGGACAGAAGATGGGGTGAGTAACCCAAAGTGGGAATGGGCCAAGGACACTCACTGGCCTGGGCTGGCCTGGGAGCCTTGCTGGTAACTGCTAAGAACATCTCTGGTGTGTATGAAATACCTGGTATGTATAAGCCCCATACATGTATTCTCTCCAGCCCTCAAGTGGAGATACTATCATTTCCATTTGGCAGATAGGGAATTAGGCTAAGAGCAGCAAGGTGACTTCCTTGAGGTTGTAGAGTCAGGATTCAAACCGAGCCCGGTCTGACACCCAAAGCCCAGGCCTTCTCCACTCTAGCCATTGCCTCCCACCCCTGGGTGACCTGACCCCAGGAAGTTAGTGGCTGGGCCCTGGGCCCCAAGGCCTGACTGAGACAGGGAGTCCCATGGTAGAGGGCAGTGACCAGGGGGTTGGAGGTCAAGCAGATTCTGTCTCTTGTTAGCTCTGTGACCTTGGGAAAGTCATTTACGTTTTAAGTGTCACGGTCCCCCTTGGCCAAATGGGATGACAAGGCCAACTTCTAGGGTTGCCGAGAGAAGGAGGTGAGCTCCGGCAGCACGTGGATGGCATGGAGCTCTCACAACACAGATTTTCCCCTTGTGAGGGGGTGGAGGCTGGCTGAGCCAAGGCTCAGAGATTCTAGAACTTGTGACTCTCCACTGCCGCCCTCTGAGGCCAGGGCCCTCCTCCAGCACCAGCACTACACCCCGTGCCTCCCCAGTGGTGTGCCAGGGCCGACCCAGGCCTGTCCAAGCCGGGTCCGCGCTCGTGGCCAGTAGCCCCACAATCCGAATGGCTGGGACTGGACCCTGTGCGCCAGGAGCCCACCAAGGCCGGTCTCCTTTGCTTTCCCCAAGAAAATTTGGGGTGCTGCCTCCAGCACCTCTACCACAGCAAGCACCCCATTACCTGTTGAGGGGAGCTCTGGCCCTTGAGTTCCCCTTGTAAAGACAGCCAATGGGCCGAGCCATCTCCAAGGAACCTTCCAGAATCAGACATCCTCCCTTTCTTCTAGGAATTTGCTTCAGAGAAGCATCCCATGTTCACAGCTGTAAGTAAGGCCCCCACACAAGGAGCCAAGTGGGACTGAAATCAGCCTCTGATCCACTCACCAACCTGTGCTTCTTTTGCTAATTGTCCCGAAAGCTCCCTGTGTGTCATCAGGGAAGAACTTTCCTCCTGTGGGCCTCAGTCTCCTCCTCTGTGAAGTGGAGCAGTAATGGTGCCGAGTGAAGGTTAAATCCCTTCTCACCTCCCCCGCCCCCGCTTTGTGTCTGCGCCGCCTCCCCTCACTGCCAGTCCCCCCCAGCACCCCTTTGGCCACCGGTCGCTGTACAAACAGAAACCTGGAGCTGGGACAAGCACCCAGGAGGGGTGCTGCCCCAGTCTTCACCCTATCTGTGTTTCTGTCTCCATGTCACTCCCCAGGACCCTCTGCGCCCTGCCAAGGCAGCAAGGAGGAGTGTGAGCAGAGAAAGGGAAAGAAAGGGGAGGAAAGGGGTCTGCGGTGAGGCGGGTGGGGGGTGGGAGGGCTCTCTGCCGCACTCATGCTCGTGTGACCCTGTGAACGTGTTTCTGTTTCATGTGTCTGCGACTGTACTGTCTCTCTGTCCACGTGGGGCAGGTCCGAGTCTTAGCACCTGTGTATGTGCGTGAGTGTGTCACTGTGACTTTGTGCCTGTGCCTGTTTTCTGTGTGTCCCTTGCTCTGTGTGTGCCCACCCATCTCTGTACCTGGTGTGTGTATGGGCCTGGATATGTGTGTGTGAATCACATGTGTGTGTGAATGGGTGTGTATAGTGTGTGAGGTGTGTGTATGAGTGAGCATGCGTCCACATTAGTACATATCACTGTGGACATGAATATCTGAGTGTGTGTCCAGGTGAGTTGTGTTAGTGTGAAGATTATATCTGACTAGGGATGAATCAGCACATGTGTGTCTGTGTATCAGTGTGCATGGTATAAGTATGTGTGTGTGTCTAGGAAGCCATGGATCAGCGTGTGGGAGAGTGTGACTGTCTGGGCAGGGTGTATTGGTGTGCATGGGCTGTATATCCTTTGTGAGACTGGGTGAGTGTATAGCAGTATGTGGAGTATGTACATTTGTGGGGGGGGTCAGCATATATGGAGTGTGTGTGCCTTTGAGTGTGTACGTATCTCTGTGCGGGTCTGAAGGGGTATGTTTCAATGTATGGTGCCTGTGTGTATCTGTGCATACATAAATTACTGGACGAGTGTCTCTTGGTGTCTGGAATGCGGGGTGTGTGTGTATCTCGTCTGAGTGGGGTGTGTCAGTGTGGGAGCGTCTGTGCGAGGCTGCAAGTGTCTGCGTGAGTGTGTGTATCTGCATATCTGTGCGGGTCTGCGCCGCTCTGGCTTGGCGGGGCCCAGGCACTGTAAATCCATCAACTCCACATGATTTTGTCAATTCTGACAGCTAACTTCAACATGACGACAAATCTGGCCCCAGAGGATATTAAGCAAAGACACATGAGCCTATAATTTTCTGCTTCCACGTGTGAGATGCTATAATAATCAAAAGAAAATGAGTTTCTAACTACCCCAGCTCTTTGTGCTGCTGCCTTCATGCCGGCTGCACTAATTGAATCACCCGGCACCACTGTATCAATGGTAACTTGGGTATTGGGGGGTAATCAGGCGTGTGGGGGGGACCAGCTTGGAGAGGTGAGGGGGCTTTTGTGAAGGTCCCATCTGCCTCATGCACCAAAGCCGCCCGCCGCCCGCCTGCATTTGGCTGGACAAGCAAGTGACTGAAGGGCAGCCCCTCACCCAGGGGAGGGCCAGGGAGGGGACGCCTGGGGGAGGGGGCCCCTGATCCCAGGAGTAGGACCGTGCAACACAATCAAGATCCGGACTTTGAAGACGGGCCTACCTGGGCTCAATCCCGGCTGAAGGCCTGTATGTCATTTGCCCCGGGGGTCGAAGTTTCCTTGTGTGGCTCCCAGTCCGCCTCACTGGGGTGCCGTCAGGATGAGTGAGTGCACACTGATCGGGCACTCCCAGGTGCCTTGCACAGAGGAGGCACTTTGAAGTTGCCGTTATTTTTGCCATTAGCAAAGGTTTACAGTGCTTTACCATGCCTTAGCTTCTTGTCTCTTCACAGTGTGAGATAGGGCTCATTATCCCACTCGACAGCTAAAGAAACTGAGACTCAGAGAGGTTACGTTACTTGGCCACCTAAGACAATGTCTCTTTATATACAATTGTGGGAGTTTGAAGCAAGACGTGTGTGTGTGTGTGTGTGTGTGTGTGTGTGTGTGTGTGTGTGTTTTCCCAACAGACTTGTGACTCAGTAAAAGTAACAGTTGCTCACCCTCGTACAGCACTTAGCATGAGGCATCTACTGTGTATTAACTCAGGTAACCCTCACACTGAGTTTATAAGGTAGAGATGCAATTATCCCTGTTTTACAGATGGGAAGATTAAAGCCCAGGGAGGCTGAGGAACTTGCCCAAGGTCACATGGCTGGTAGGTGGTAGAATAGGGCTTCAAGCCTGGGAAGTCTGTCTCCACAATCTTCATTTTTTCCACCACCTGTTCTTCTCAAAAATCCAGAAGAGGGCACCCCCATACCCCCTTCTAAACTGAACCCTTCATTTGTCTATGAGAAACATCCTTTCTCCCCCGACAATCTGGACTATTCTTCCTGAAGTGAGTGTCCAGAGTAGAATGGAAATTCCGCCTTTCCCAACCCCACTGTTCACCCCCACACCAAGGTGGGCGATTACCCCATGTTGCTCTCTGGCTTGTGCCTCACTACTGCCAATCAAACACCAAGTTTCCAACAAGCAGCTGCTGTGTACCTGGGACTGGGCAGGGGCCTGGGGGTTGGACGGTGGGGAGACAAAGAGGAAAGTATTATAACTCCACATTTGTGGGCAGCACTTTGCTGTTTGCAAAGCTTGGAGCAGTAGAGAGGGCTCAGGCCTTGCAGCCAGGCAGATCTGGGCTCTGATCTTTTGGCACTATTACTGACTAGCTAGGGCCTATGGGCTTGTGACTGAATATCTATGACTCAGTTTCCTTAACTACAAGATGGGGACAATTCTGCCCCTGAAATCAGGAACAAGGCAAGGATGTCTGCTCTTACCACTCCTGTTCTGCACTGGCCTGGAAATCCTGGCCAGGGCAACAAGACATGAAGAAATTAAAGAGAAAGAAAAACCATCTTAATTCATGGACATGATCATCTTTACAGAAAACCTTAAGGAATCAACCCCCAACAGCAACAAAAAGCTAGTCTAACTAGTAAGTTTAGTAAAGCTGAAGGGTATCAGATCAATGTGCAAAAATCAACTGTATTTCTACCTACTAACAATAAACAATTGGAAATTGACATTAAAACAGGGCTGTTAATCCCACTTCACAAGATGGCTGGAAAAAATAAAACGAGGTAATATTTATCTAGAATTATGTGGCTCACCTGCTTCCTGATAGCATTCCTGAGAGGGGGAGAAAGAAAGAGGCTGGTAGGAAGTCACACCCATCCCCATTCCCAGCCCTCCCGTCTGCACCACAACCACTGGGAGGGAGTGTATCTGTTATGTCCTCGGTGGTTGTGCCAGTTACAAATCTTCAGGCAAATTTGGGGGAGCAGGGGTAGGAAAGTGGTTCTTCAGAAATCTGGGGGCTCCCTGGGAAATACGTTGTCCGTGAATTCGTGACCACCACGTGATTGTCCATCACGTGGGCTTTCCGGAGAAGGAGCCGGGAGCCACATCCTGCGTGTGCTCCCCTCCTCCTTCTCCACCTGCCCTTGTCATCCTTCTCTCCTTCTACATCTCTGTTAAGCCGGGCCCGGGGTGTACTGTGTAACCTGAATCAGTCTCAGGGCAGTCTTACCCTAGCTCACATCCGAAAGAAAACTTAAGAGCCTCCAAAAGCACTGATTTGCAGCAAAGCCTTTACCAAACTCTTCTTGGACAAGTGGCCAAGTGGGGAAGGAAATGACCTCGCAGAACAGGTAGCAAAATCCTCTTTAGTCCTGTCTTTCCCCAAAGTCTCATAGGTCACTAGGCTCTCACATCCTTTTTCCTTTGTCTCTCCTGAAACTCCAGCTTTGTTCTCTCTGCCTCGCTCACCAGTTGGATTGATTTCATTCTGATCCAGCCTTTGCCATTTACAACTTTATGTTCTTTCTTGGGTGGGAAGCTTCTTCAACTCTGCATCCATCCCTATCCCCTTGATTAGCTCATGTGAGGGAAGCAAAAAGGCTGTGAACATTTACACCTTAATGATTGGTCCCTGGGTATCAGAAGCCCTCAAGTCATAGCCTTGTAGGGGGAAGATGAGTATGGATGGCTGCGCCATGCCACAGTGATGAGCACTGTCCTTGAAGTAGGCCCAAAGCCCCATTGATGCAAAGAGGAGGACCGATTCCTTGGAGGGGCTGACGACAGGGTGGATCAGACTCAGGGCTTGCAGGATGATTGGGCATTCATCCGATGGGAGGATGGAGAGAAAGGGAAAAGAAATGGCAGTTGTGCTTCACCTCCTGGCACTTCACATCTATCATCTTCGTTATTACCCACCCACCCCTAACAGTCTTGGGAGGTGAGTTTACACTGATATTTCCATTTTACTGATTTGGAGATCGAGGCCCAAGAGAAGTGAACTTGTCAAGGTCCTCCAGACAGAAGCTGGTGCAGGTAGGATTGAGTTGTGGTCTCTATGGCTTCAAAACCTTTATGGTGGACAGATGGAGGGAGAGGAGAACTTCAAGTTGCCCCTGTATGGCGGGGAAGGGTGGCAAAGGAGACTTGTCACTGAGACATAGTAAGTGGAAGCAGTGAGGTGCAGACTGGCATGTACAGCGCAGCACCACTTGTGGGAAAGGCAGGAAAGACAACGTGTATTTTCTTATTTTTGTGTAACAGATCTCTGGAAGGACGTCCAGGAATCTGGGGGTGTTAGTTTTCTTAGAATGGGAACTGGGGGGTTGGGGAGACCTGAGGGACTGGTTCAGGGAGGGGAGGGAGCCATTTCACCCTCCCTTTTATATTTTTTGAAATTTGAATCATGGGAATGTGTCATCTACTCAAAAAATAAACTGGCTGGTGTGGCTCAGTTGGTTAGAGCATCGTCCTGATACACCAAGGCTGCAGGTTTGATCTCCTGGTCAGGGCACGTACAGAATCAGCCAATAAATGCATAAAAAGAGAAACAACAAATTGGTGTTTCTCTCTCTCTCTCCCCCTTTCTCTCTCTCTCTAAAATCAATAAATAAAATTTAAGAAAATAAACTAAATTGTTCTTAGAAAATAAACAAGTAAAAGAATAATCGTGTAATAACATTAAAATTCAAAACGAAATGGTGCCCAGGCATTGACCATGCACTTGGGGGAGCCTGCAGTGGGTCACCTCTGGGTCCAGGCTGTGGCCCACCCTGGGGGCTCACCTCCTAGAGAAAGGATTGTGGGGGAAAGGGAAGAGAGCCCCAGCGAGCGTGAGTCAGCAGTATGGCCCTCTCAGCTCACTGGCCCCACGGACCTGACAGTGAGGGGCTGTCAGACAGAGGAGGGGGCTGCGGGAGAGACATCCGAGAGATGGGACAGGACATTTGGGCAGTTGGGGCCGATTTGTTGCCATTTTCACGGGCAGACTTGGGAATTAAGTGGCATGAAATTGAGCACAGACCAGGTTCCCCCTAGAGACGGGCAGCCCTCGCCCAGGAGCAGAGATGCAGAGGGAACGGGAGTGGGAGGGGTGGCCCAGGGCCACGCTTGGCTGCTTCTGGGTGCAGATGGAGGGAGAATGGAAGGGGGCTGGGCCAGCTCCTCCTCCCCAGCCCCTCCCCGCCCTCCTCTCTCCTCAGATGAGCAGAGGGGCCTGCCAGACCCCAGTGTTGTCAGGCTGAGCCCGGGCTGGCTCCCTTGTACCCAAGATCCCTGGGAGTCAAGGTTGGGGGTGGTGGTCAGGCCGAAGCCCCATTCAGGAGCCCCTTTGCTGATCTCAGCTTCTCTCTGCTGCCCTTTTGTTCAGTGCCCAGGAACGGGGGCGAAGGGGAGGCAGAGAATCTGCCCCCGCCTCTGGGTGGGGAAGAGGTGAATGAGCTAAAGCATCTGTTGGGGAGCTAGCAGAGACCTGGGTTCCAGGTGGGGTTCTAACAGTGTGGCCTTGAATGAGTTACTTATCCTCCTCTGGGCCTGCAGCTCCTTATCTGTAAAATAATAATAACATTCAGCACGTGTATATATATATATATGATGCTGACTATGTACCCAGCACTGTTACACTGTCTGGTATACTTTGTGGCTATTCATTTGATCTCAAAAATACCTTATCGAGCAGCCCTGTTATCAGTTCCACCCCCATCACACAGATGATAAGACAGATCATCCATCCAGTGACTGCTGAATACAGGATTTGCTGGTTAACATTCTGTTACCTCGGGGAGTCCAGGGGAAGATTAAACGAGACAGTGAAAGTCTGCATGGGACACCTGGCCCACAGGTAACCCGTGTTAGCTAGCTGCTGTCAGCCCTGCCCGGTGAACCCTTCAGTGGGAACAGGAAGCTCCAACGCAGAACATCAGAACTGGAAGGAAGAATCCAGATATCCTCATTTGCACTCTCCTGTTTTGACAGAGGGAAAACAGAGACCCAGGGAAGGGACTTGCACAAGGCACATACTAAGATGGGGCTGGGCTAGGATTCAAGGGTCAGAGACCTGAGCCCTTGCTCTTGGGGGTCCTGAAGACAGCCCTGGGGCTTTGGGGAGCGCATCCAACTTTCCTTTCCCACGAGGAGAGGCCTCTGTCTGCCAACCTGTGTGCCTCCCCCCCCTGCCCCCCCCCCCGGCAGAGCTTTGCCCCACAATTGGGAAGGCTGTGTCTGCCTCCGCACCAGGCCCAACAAGCCTGTGAAAGCCCCACGGAGCCCCGCAGGTGGCCAGGGGGAGGACAGGCCCCATGGTGCTTAATAGGACCTAATCTCTGCCAGTGTTGTCGGAAATGAAAATGAAAAACAGCCGCGATTTTGTGCTTTAAAATTAGAATGGGTGCCTACATCATAAGCCCCTGGTCTGCATTACCATACAGATTTATCCCAGGCCCAGCACGCGGCCAAAATATGTAATTACGCACAGGTTTGAAGTGGGGAAGTTGCTCTTCTCTTTGCTATCTACATAATATGGATTTTTTTTTTTTAATGAAAGCTAGATCTGGAATTTTGTGAGGGACCTACTTCATGAAGGACTCCGCCTGTGGTGGATTTGGAGAAAGGAAGGGTCTTAGCCTCATCAGCAATATGTGAGGGGGGCGCAGGGATGTGTCAACTTAAGAGCCATCTTTCTGGGCTGGGAGTGGGGGATGGGGAGTAGGCAGGTAAAGAGGGTAGGGGAGGGAAAGCCTTGCTTTAAGTACTGTGGTCTCTATGCTCCATGCCCTACTTGTATATTCTCCCCATTAATCTGCAGAGAAAATCTAAAAAGTAGGTATCTTTATCCCCCCTTGAAAGATGAGGAAACTGAGGCTGGTAATTGGTGACACACTCCAGAGTCTATGCTCCTTCCAATACGCTGCGTGTGGCCCCCGGCTTCCTTCAGCTCCCATCACCTGACTGATGACTGTGGAGCTTAGTTAAAGCCATCGCATGAGGAAGGGCGGGGTGATGGATGCAGAGTGATGGGTCAATGTTCAACTATGAAAACGGAAGGGAATTGGGGTCGCATGGGGGCACTGGTAGGAAGAGAAAGAAAAGCAGAGATCCCGACCATCAGCACAGAAAGTGACACACAGTAGATGTAGCATAAGTGATTGATGGAGTGAATGGACCAAAGCCCTAAAGTAAAAATCAGTGTCTTCATTCAGGGCTGGGTGGTGGATAATGTCCAGATACTGAAAGGGAAGAATAAATCCACTTCCCAACATGGGATCAGTGTCTCAATCCAGAGTTGGATGGGAAAGGGTGTTGACATTCCATTGTAGGGATCAATACCCCCAGAGAAGATTGGTTGAGGTAATCAGTGTCCTGGGTGGGGATCAATGTCCCAATACAGACTTGGTTGGGAGGGATCAATGTCCCACCATAAGAAGGGGTCTAGGAATCAACATCCCAATGTTGAGATCAATGCCCCGGTTCACAGCTGGTTAAGGGGAATCAATGTCCCGATACCAGAACCAATGGCAGTTAATGATATACAATGATGGGTGTGACAGTCGTCCCAACGTGAGATCAGTGATGGCCAAAATCCCACTGTAGGAATGGACGGGGGTTCATGTCCCAACGTAGACGTCTTCAGCCCACATGGAGAACAATATGGTACCTATGGACACCCTGCAGGCTTCCCCAGGTGGCTTTTCCTTGTCGTATTTGCTCTAACAAGAGTGTTCCCGGGCCCTCTGGCTCTTTTGACCCCGTGGCAATGTCCTCCATTGCAGAAAAATTGGGAGTGGAGGTCAGTGTTCTGCCTGCAACGTGGCCCAGCCTGGCTCCCTGGGAGCACTCCTATTCCTTTAGCCTGTCTCCAGAGCCAGCCAGCTTTGCAAGTGCATTCAGAGAATTCCACCAACCAGGAAAAGGCTAGTTACTTTCCAGGGATTATTTCCTGCAGGGAGACCAGGTCTTGGACTCTCCTAGGCTCGACCCAAACTAGTGGCAGGTGGGATAGTCACAACCAGTCAGTTCTTGCCCCATCGGCCTGATACGTGTCTAAAAACCAGTTATCTGTGTTATTTAACATTATATCTATCATTCGACTCAATGCTTCCCCCTGTTTTACAGACGAGAAAAGTGAGGCCAGAAGAGTGAACTAATTGACCACCAAGATGTGGCTGAGATAGAACTAGAAGCCTCATTTCCTGCCTGACAGCTCAGGCCTTTTTCAGCTGTATGAGGTTGACATGACAGAGTCCCCCACCCCTGACACAGGTGGGTTCTAGGAGTTTATCACACAGTTTGGGCAAAGGGGTTGAAAGAGCTCTCTCCCAGACCTTTACTTTCCTGCCTCATCCCCATGTCCACTCCAATTCCCAGACATGGGGGCGTGGGGGTGGGGAAGTGCACGAAGGCTTCTGTTGCTTTCCAGGGCTGGAGATGGAGCTGGAGGATGACAAGGGTAAAGCTCCCAGCCTTAGCCGCCACAGGGGCTTAAGAGGGGGGTGCGATTTTTCTCTCTCAGACAAAGGCTGGGCCGTGGCATCTGTCAGCTCACTCTCGTGTCTTGCAGCTGCTCAACAGTCAGACCCAAGGCAGGTGCCAGTTTGGGGAGGGAGGGGAACATCGACGCATGCACTCACTCTTGACTTTCTCTTCTCCCACACACCCCCCCCCACCCATGCAATGCCTCCTGTGGCCCATCCCACCCTAATAAGCCCACCTTGTACCCTTAAGGCCCAAAGCTTTGGAACAAGACCCCCATCCCACATGGCCCCACTGACATTCCCCTGGACTTGTCCTGCCCAGTCTGCTCCCAGTGCCCAGCCAAGGAGCAGCTAGGAGGAGGGGCTGTCTGGTATGAGACAGGGGCCCTTGCGTCTATGGGATGTCTCTCACTTAAGCTTCTCTTACTGGGGCCAGGGGCTTCCTGGAGACCTCCTCAGAGGCAGAAGGCTCCAGTTCTTCAGACTGGGAAGGGGCAGGTGAGATGCTCAAGCACACAGCCATGGGCAGACACTGGTGGTCAGGGACAGAGGGAGAGGGTGGTGTATTATCAGACTAAGTGGAAAGAGTGAGTGTGTGTGTGTCTGTGTGTATAAGAGTGACACAGGTGAGGACACACCCCGACAAACGCGCAGGCACAGTCACGCACATTTTTGCACACATACAACCACGCATGTGCATACACACACGGAGCCATGTGACAAGTGGCAAAAGCGTTTCAAATGCCCAAACAATCAAGACTCTGTGCTCTCCATCTTCTCAAAAATATTTATTTATGTACTTATTCCTTTAAAACACATGACCACCTCACTCCCTCTCTGAAAAGAAAAATTTTAAGTCAGCTGAGACTCCTCTGTTGAGACACCTAATTGTAAAGCCTATTTTACTGTCCATGTATTTTATTTTTAATTCTATGGGCAGAAGAGAATGTGGTAAGGGGTGAGGGAAGTTGGAGGGGTGACGGTTGCCCTATTAAGAAGATGATGCGGAAGGAAAATAATATCTCTGTGAAAGCTACTTGGAAGGGGAAAATGTACAGATTTTATACAGATGCGCCCGTGAGCCCCTCCCTGGCACAGTCCTCTTGACCTCTTCCTCCCCACCCCAGTCTTCCAGACACCTCCCTCTTCTCCTCCTGGCCTGCCCAGGCCTCTCCCTCTTCCATCCCTCCCCACCCCCGCCTCCCTCACAGCCCCCATGCCTCCCCAGGGCCCCCTCCTCAGATGCAATCCCCCTGCTGTAATTTCTGGGGGAATTGCTTCATCTCGGGTGCAGATATATTTGTGTCAAGGTGCAGCTGCACAGATAGCCTTCCTCTATGCATAGTAAGAGGGTTTCAGAGAGAGAGGTTGTGCCCAGAGCAAGGCCTTATCAGAGCAAGCTGCCTGCCATTTATCTGATTCCCCATCAAATAGGAAAACGGGCCTCAGGCTGCTGCTTCCACTTTCCTTGGGAAAGCCATGGGGGGAATAATAATTTACTCCAATCTTTTTGTTTCCAGCTCTCACCTTCAGCCTGACACAGCACAGGGTCTCTTGCTGCCCCCTGCACCCAGCAACGCCATCCCGAGAGAAGTTAGGGCCCCAGCCCCCAGAGGGCCCACCCCAGGACACCCCCCAAAATGCCCTTGCTGGTTGAGTGGACCTTCATAATGGATTGGCACGAGCTGGAGAAGATACCCTTTGGCATCAGGGAGTATAGACACGGGGGAAGGGAGGCAGGGGCACAGCAGGGACAGGGAAGCTTGGCCTGGCTGCAGGGGGCCTGGCTGCCTTCCCAGCCCCACACACATGCAGCTCGCCCACCAGCACTGCGTCTGTGCGCACGTGCACGTGCATTTCTCAGACTTGACCCCATAAGCATCCTTGTGTAAGGACCAATCGGTACCTTTATCTGTGTGTGTCTGTCCATCTGTCTGTCTGTCTGTGTCCAGGTGGAGATGAATGGAGGACTGGGGGCGGTTCCTGTTCTATGTCACCAAACTCTGACCTCTCATCACAATCCCAATAGCCAAGAACAAGCCCCAGACAGGATGACAGGGACTGTCTGCAAGGTCGAGAGCAGTGGGTGAGGGAGGGGTCCGAGCCAGGCCTGGAGGCGGTCATCTTGCCCGGCCCTCCCTGGCAGAGCAGCTCCAGGGAGCAGCAGGCAGCCCATCTGGTGTGGGAGCTGCAAAGGGATGGGCGGTGGGGAGGGGGCTGCTCCCCACAGGCCAGCCATAAATCACAGTTATGTGGCCAGGGGGCAGGGGGTGGGCAGGGGCCAGGGGGCAGCCACAGCAGCACACACAGGATAGGGCAGAGAGGCCAGGGTCAGGTGCAGCTGTAAATCGTCACCTAAATGCTTCCAAGTGAAAGCTAATCAGGGCGCAGTGACAGAACACACCCAGCCCCACCCAGCCGCAGCGAGCACACTCACGTCTGTGCAAGCACATATACACTCACAGATACAAAGACATGCCTGAACATGTTCTACATACAGAGCTGTGCTTGTGAAGGTGTCACACTCTTACTTGGACACACAAAGACATGTGCACATCAAATTACTACTTCTACATGTGTATGTGTTCACACACACACACACACACACACACAGAGGTAGCTCGGCACCCACTCAGGTTCGTTCAGACCCAGGGACACAAAGATCTACCTAATATGTCTCAGCACCTGAAAACACACACACACACACACACACACACATACACGCAAAGTGGGCGTGCAAAGTGTTGAGCACACTGTACAGTGCCCAGAGCAAGTGCAGCTCAGAGAGCAAACCCCCTGCAGGAAGGACATGGCAGTGAAAAGCGGCAGACAGGCTTATCGGGGCTGGGCCCCCCAGCCCTGGAACCGCAGCACCTGGGTTCCGATCCCAAACTCTGTCAGGCTGGGACTCTGTCCCATTCAGCAGCCTTTCTCCAGAAGTTCACCTCTCATCTGTCCAGAGGGCACTCTGTTGTTTGATCTCCCCCGGTACCCACGATGGAGTAAGACTCGTCCACTCATTCATTCACTCACCAGCATTTATTAAGTGCCTATTTTACATCAGGCAGAGCCTACTGTGTGAAGGCTCTGGCAATGGGATCCCCACCCTCAAACTCAAAACCTAGCAGAGGAGAGAGAGAATCGAGCAGACAATGAGAGTCTTCAGGGATTCTTGCTATGAGACAGGCTAGCCCAGGGCAGTGGAGGCACAAAGCAGGAGCAGCCAATCCAGTCCAGTCCAGGAGGGGAACCAGGAAGGCTTTCTGGGAGAGGCCATGTCCCAGCTGATGACAAGCAGGAGGTGGCCGGGTGGAACAGTGGAGCAGAAGAGAAGACGTGCCCAGTCTGACTGGAGAATGTCAGTGGAAGTGGGTAAACTCTGCAGGGGGCACAACAGAGCCTTGACTGTGTGGCGGTGCACCCCACGGGGCACCCACCTTGGAGCCTTGATGCCACACTTCCTCACCTGGACCCCAGCAAGGGCACGGGTTCCATTTCCCAGGGGTTCCCTGGTCACCCTCATGTCTGTCCAGGGAGAGACTGGAGAATTGGGCGCAGCCTTCCCAGCAGGTGCCACAGTCCACGTGTGTGGGGGGTGAGGACAGGGGCTCACCAGGGGGCCCAAGAGCAGCGTGGTGGACTGAGCTGGAGCACAAGAACATGGCGCCCTCCCCATACCCTCCCTGCTCAGGCCTCCTGGGCCTACTCTGATTCATTTTCCACTGAGAAAGCTTTGAAAACCCATTCAGAGTCACTCTGCGAGTTCTATGGACTGAGGTGCAGGGGCATTGAAAAGCAGCACTCTGGAACCCCCAGTCTCGATCCAACCATCTCTGTGCTTGCCCTGTCGGACTTCCAAACAGGACCTCATTTAAACAAAGAACTTCATGTGTGAAAACCATTAATCCATAGGACAGAGTCCAAAGTCAGCTTGGCGCTCAGATCCCGCTGCAACCTCTCCCTCCCCAGCCTTACTTCTATGATGCAGCCTAATGGTCTGTCCAAAGCCCCCAACACCACTCCACTCCTCTCCTCTCGTCCCCACCACCCCTTCAACGCGCATCAGCTCTGTTCTCTCTCCACCCCACTGGGACTCTCCCGTCAAGCTGAACGCTAACTCATCATTTTTATTTTTAAACATTCCTGAGCACCTGCAACGTAGCAATAGACACCTTATCTCATTTAATCTCCTTTATAAAACTCTGGGAGGTATAGCCTCATTTTGTAAGTGAGCAAACTGAGGCTCAGATAGCTTAAATGACCTGCCCAAGGTCACTGTCACCTTGGGGAAGCAAAGGGAATGGTCATTCTAGGTCCACCTTGAACCTCCGGGACCATTCCCCCCACTTCCCTCCCATCCCAGAAAGACAGTGGAGCAGGAACCTCCCTCCCTCATCCTTGCACAAAGGCCAGAGCAGAAGGAGTGGGTTCTGGTGGTCAGTGGCCAGAGGAAAGGAAGAAGCAGAAAGTAGGGGCAGGGAGTGCTGGCTGAAGACTGGAGAGCGCCAGGGTAGTCGTTGGTGAAATGAGTGCTAGTGAGTCATGTGACCACAAAAGGAGGCTGTGCCTGCCACAGTGGCCATCTCCATTGTCAGCTGTGTCTTGTCCCCCACCTTGATGGGGCAGCTCCCAGAGGTCAGGCATCAGCACCTTAGGGGAGGCAGAACAGGACAAAAGAGAGCAGATGTTCTGGGCTCCCGGTCGTGCTTCTGAACTTCTTGGAGCCTCAGTTTTTCCATCTCCTAAATGGGGATAATAATAGGATGGTCCCGGGATTGTTGAGAGAATTAAATGTGACTGAACTGGCAACCTGTGCATAGCAGACCCCCCCCCCAAATCCAGCAGCTTCCTGTCACCCAGAAAGCATGGGGGTGGGCCATATGTTTCTTAATTGATGGACATGGCTGGAGTGGGGGGATCACATCTTGGGGTTGCTTACTGCAAAGGGCCTCTGCTCTGGGCCTGGCTTGCAGGTAACATGGGGTGGTGGGAGGGGTAGAATAGCTCATTGTTCCTCTTCTGCTCCCCATTGGATGTCCTGTGTTGCTCCCAGAGAGGACCAGCCCCCTCAAGAGTTTAAGTAGATGAAGAACATCAGGAACATTGAGAAAGCCCTTTTCTAGCAAAGCTTGGCTGGTTAAATGTTCGTCTCCCTATGTTGGGCTGTTCCTGTACCCACCCCTCACCCCTAGCCATACAGAGGCTTCTGATCCCCTTCACGGATCACCAGGAGTGGAAACAATTCTTCCCATCACCAACACAGACAATGGCCAGGTACAAATTGGCCAGCAAAGGAGGGAGCAGTTGATACGGATTAGAAGGAAGGGCCTCCCTGGCCTAGGGCCTGAGGCCTCCATTGATTAGTTTCTTCACCAATGAAGCCAGCTTGGCCAGTGGCCAGTGGGGACCCAGGTAGGGGGTCACAGCCTCAGTCCACCTCCTCACCTGCCATGGAGCCCTGAAGAGTTAATGCCCCCACGCAGGGTATGTAGAGAGGGGCAGGAAAGCAAAGAGGGGGGAGAGAGCAGGGAGACAGCAACTCAGCCTCAGGCCCAGCTAGCTTCACACCCCCCGACTGGGCGAGTTTTCCTGGTGTTGAGAAAATGGTCAGCAGCTTGTCACAGTCCACTGATTCCAAACAGCCCTCTGGAAATGTTGTTGAATTTAAATCCAAACACAGAGATACCCACGCACATGCCTATTGCTCCTCCCGCCCCTTCCTTAAACATGAACATAGTTATCTCATGGTTACATACACACCGCGTGATTCAATTCAGACCAAAAGCATTTATTGAATACCTATGTGTGCCAGGCACTGCAACTATAAACAGCTTCATGCCCTAAAGGAATGTACATTCTAAGAGGAGGGACAAATGTGGAAAGAAGATCATTACAGAGCAGGGGGACAGGCACAGTCACAGGAGTATGAGCCATATACAGAGAAAAGAGAAATTAACTCTAGGATCAGGGAAGGCACTTCCCAGAGGAGGTGATGACATCTCTGCAGGGTTTTGAAGGATGAATAGGAGCTTTCCAAGTGGACCTAGTAACAAAGGATCATTATCATTACCTGCCTCCTTCCAATACCTCTGGCCACACATTGCACACCTCCCTCTCCCTTTTGATAACTATGTACTTTTCATTATGAATTCCTTTCATCCGTAACACTATCGAGCTCCAACTGCCTGAATGTTCTTCCCACCCTTTCCTTGACTATTCCCTATTCAACCTTCATGACTTGCCTGAAAGAACTATCTCTTCCTTAGAGAGAGCTACACCCCCTTCTATTTGCCTCCATAGCACCCTGCGTCTCCCTTTCCTAACTCCCAACACACTTGTGTTCACTATTTCCTCCATGAGGGCAAGGACTATGTCATACCTACAGCTTCTGGGACAGTGCCTGACATTCCAGGAGCTCGTTGGATGGGTTGGTGGATGGATAAACACAGATGGATGGGTGGATGGGTGGTTTGTTTATTCAAGGAGCTACAGGTAAATCAAGTAAATGAGAACTGAGAACTGCAAGGGTGTGTAGAATACAAGGAGGTGGGCTGATGATGGGAGAATTGTGGGAGATAAAAGCAAAGAGGTCAGCAGGGTGGGGGTGTGGAAGCCCTCCTGACTCACACCTAGCACCCACTGGCATACAAATTGAATTCTAGAACATTAGCTGTACAAGAGCCCTTTGAGATTATATAGTGTTAACCTTCATTTTACAAATGAGGGAGCTGAGGTCCAGTGAAAGCAGGGTTGCTCCAAATCACCCAGAGGGCAAATCAGTGGATTGAACCCTTAGGCCCAACCTCCTGATCCAGGGCGGGCTCAGCCTCCTATACCCCTGGAGGGAATAGGAGGTGATGAAACCACACCCGCCTCCCTGGAGTGGGCCTGACTCAGGGGGACACTGATTGCTAAAGGACAGGCACTGAGTCTATACACAGCACCTGTACCGTCAGAGCAAGTGACTGAAACCCAGCTTACTCTAATTTACCCAAAAGGTCAGAAGATTGACCTGTGTAACTGGAAAGGGTGGGGGTGGGGGCTGCCTTGAGGTACAGCTGGATTTGGGCATTCAAGCAGTGTTGCCAGATCTCTCCCCTTCCTCCTTTCTGTGTGCCAGACACACTCTCACCTCCTCCTGATGGGCTTCTTCCATGTTGGGTTGGGGGAGGGGGATGGGAAGGGATGGGGGAGGGACAGCACATGGCTCATGTTGCTGGAAAGGAAGTGGGGGGGAAGCTTGCCCCTCTCAGAGTCAGTATATAACACCCCAGCTAAGGATTCTGCTGGTCCTCACTCTGGTATGATCCCAGAGGTCAGAGGATAGACACTGTGGTCGAGCAAATCTGGATCCACGTCCACGCCAGAGTTTGGGAGAGGGCATGGGACAGGGACCGACAGCTCATCAGGTGACATGGAACGGAGAGGGCCTTACTCCAAAGGCAAGGGCTCTGTTGTCAACGGAACCTCGAAGGGACGTGGAAATGTCAGAATGGCAGGTGGCCACAGGAGTGCCTCGGAGTACCGCATAACTAGGGCATTAGAAAGAGCACTTCGAAATAAGAACAGCAACAGTAATAGCTTTTAGAGCATGCCATGCAAGGGCTGTGCACACATTGTCTCATTTAATCTCACTGAAACCAGGAGGGAAAAGAGCCAGGATCGAGTCCCAGCTCTGCCGTTCACCAGACCCAGGGCCTGCCATTGAATCCCTCTGGACCTGTTTCCCCATCTTTAAAATGGGGAGAATGTAACCCATCTTCCAGGAGCTGTTCGGTTCTCTCTACACTGTGAACAATGTGTACAGCGTCAGGGGTAGGAGAGGTTCGAAGTAATGCTCTCGCACTGATTCCAGGTGGAGACAAGGAATAGGAAGATGCTTTTAGCGAATCGGGAAGCGTTCAGGTCAAAGTCGCTGCAGTCTGGCTTCCGGTGTGACTCAGCAGGAGGAGCAGGCTCATCCAGGGCCAGGAGGCCCCGCTCTGGGAGTCCCCTTGGCCTGGCTGCTCTCTGTCCGGGTGAAGGGGACGAACAGAGGAGTTAATGGATTACAGGGCCGGGCAGGAAAAAGAGAGGATTTTTCATTTTAAAGTGTTCTGAAATAATTCATATTTGCTTTGCAGGGTAGCGTTGTGCGTTGTCAGCTCTGTAATAACTTCTAGGCTTTTATTTATTGTTTTGCCTTAATGATTTCATGTTGCTTTGGTGTGGAGAATTCAGTGTCTTGTAACACATAATGGCAGAGGAGGCCCAGGCCATGGCAGTCCCCAGCGAGGAGGGCGTCATGCTCCCCTACAGACCCTGCCTGGCTCCCTGGAGATGGCGTAGCCAGGAGCAGGAGGCAGCAGTGGCTGAGTTCCGTATAAGGGGCTTTATCCATGAAAACCAGTTCTCACAACACCCTACAAAGCTGGTACTATCATCCCATTTTACAGAAGTGAAAACTGAGCCTTGGGGAGATTACAAGATTTGCCACCTGACTTTGGGTGACCAAGCAAGGACTTAAACACAGCTATGTTGTACTCCAGCCTTCTGTGTACTGGTGGGTCTTCAACTTGGGTATGTGTTGGAATCACCTGGGGAGAGTCTTTAAAATATGGGTTCCTAGGGCCCAACTCTGCAAATTGGGCTTTAGTAGGTCAAGGATAGTGCATGACACTCTCTGTATTTAACAAGCTGCCTAGATGAATCACAGCCACATTTGGGGACTCAACTGGTGTCTGAGACCATAGTAGTCACACACTTGGACCCTGCTCTTCAAGAATTGTGGTCCCATAGTCAACCATCTCCCCATCGCCCATCTCTCTCGCAAATGTCCCATCAACTACCCCTGTCCCCCGTCATTCTCCATCCTGTATCCCTGAGAGCTAGTACTGCCCACCAGACCTCTAGCCCCTTCAATGAAGCCAGGAGAGGAAAGGGGAGGAGAGGGAGGAGAGGCTTTCTTGGTTGCCATGGTGATTCTCTACCTCCCAGTCTGTGGGGGGAGGCAGTCTCATTGTGAGCCTCCAGCCAAGGCCTGGAGGGAAGCAAGCTGTCCCGAGCAGGGAGGAGGCAGAGGGGTGGGAAGAGGACTGTAGTCACTGGGGAGAGGGGAGGAGGTAAAGGAGGGATAGGGGACAGGGTGGGAGACCAGGCGCCCAGGGTAGCCAGAGCAGAGAGCCAGCCCCTCCAGATGCTGGGACTGCCAGCCTTCAGCCAGAGGGTGGGATAGAAGTGTGCAGAAGCTGAAACTGACAGGGTCTGATGCTCCCTGAGCCCAGAGCTGGCAGGAGACCCTGGGCAGGTGGTGGCAGAGATGCAAGGATGGACCAGACAGCCAGAGGCTGGCACAGGATGGAGCCAGAGCCTCAGGGCTGGGAAAGACCAGAGCTCCGAAAGCAAAGAGGAGGTACGGAAAAGTAAAACAAAGCAGCAGAACCGCAGACTTCAGCCTACTCCCACCCCTAGCTGGGCCAGGGCTGGCACGGCCTGGGATCCCAGCCTGCTGGGCTGGGCTGGGCTGGCAAGCCGGATGGCACAGGCTGTGGCAGAGGCAGATGGAGCGAGGAGGGGGCCTGACCCTCGGCCCACCAGGGAATGGCTGGGATTGTCTGTTCGTTGGAGCCCTCCCACTGCCCCCACCCCCAACCTCCCGCCTCTGGGAGCAGGGCTAGGGAAAAAGGGGGGTGGGGAAGAAGCACCATTTCAGAGCCATGTCCCTACCTCCTCCTGCTCCCTTTGGCTTTCTTTCCCTGCCAATGGCACGCACTGCCTGATCCCAGCCTGGCTCTGGCAAAGACCAAGATGTTGGGGCGGGGTGGGGGGTGGGGCGGGGAGCATGATGGGAGAGAGAGGAGGGAGGGAAAGAAGCTGGGAGGCGACATCCCAGAGAGGAGTAAAGGAAGACTGGGCAAGAGGCCTGATGCGAGCTACTCCCCCACCCCCCACCATTTTTAAGCAAGCACTTCCTGTGGATCAGGCCTCGTTCAACACTTCACAGGGGCTGATTCACTGAATTCTCACAACTTTCCTAATGAGCAGGTGCTGTTATTCTGATCTCCATGTTACAGATGAGAAACTGAGGCAGAGAGAGGTTGAATGTACCCTAGGAATTTACAGAAGAGAGATTCAAACCCAAGAAAGTTTCAAAATTCGTGCTCCCAGCCCCCATACTCTACTGTTTTTCCCCACCCCTTGCCCCTACATGTTTAGTCTATAAACTTCTTCCTTTTTTGCCCCATCTTTTCTCGGCATTTCTCTAGCAGCCTTTATTCCTTCAGGTAGCATGTTCTAGTCTACCCAGGTCACCATGCCAGCACTGAGTGGCCATCGCCACATGTGTGGATACATGAACACGTATGCATGACTGTTGAGGAGACCACATGCATGTGAATGCATGTGCACACCTGTATACAACATACACGCACATCCACATGTCAATGTATATGGATACAGGTCCGTTCACATGTGTATCCACCGTACATACCACGCCCCGGGTAGATCTTGAGTGTTCTCGCCAATAGAGCATTAACTGTGGCAAGATAATCCCAAACAATGGTGAAGCCAAAAAAAAATCTGTTTGGCTTTGCAATGAAGTACTGCTTGGCATATGGGGGTTTTGGCAATATATTTACCTTTCTAGGTTTAGCTCGGGCTGATGTGGGCTCCTGCAGCTTGGCAGCCCCGGATTCCAGGGTAATCAGCTGCCGAGAACCTGCCAGATGCCAAGCCCTTGGCAAGGCACCTACCACACATTTGCTCCGGTCCTCACAGCCACACAGGAGGCAGGCCTTGCTGGTCCCATTTTATAGGTGAGGACCCTGAGACTCAGTGAGCTGTGTAGTTACACAGGGAGAGTGAGGATTCGAACCCCAGGTTAGCCCGTGGGTCTGTAAAGCTTGAGTGCCTGCAGGTGGGTTGGTGAGCCAGACATGTGACTTCCCAGGCGTGCCTCATCCGTCTGGAATGTGGCTGCCTCACCGTCTGGTCACGTCTGGGCCCCTCTTCTGCAGCCAGGCTGGTGGGCGTGGACGGGCCGCAGTGGCTCATGCTGAGCTACTCTACAGAGAGCCCCTCACAGGCCCTGTGCAAGCAGGTCTGCGAAAGCCTTTTCCGCAGTGACAATGAAGATGATAATGATGGCTCAGACGACACAAAGACCAGACAGACTTATCACCCACCACTGAGCCTTTGACATTGCTGGAATACCTACTATGTACCTGGCATTTTACTGGACTCTGAGGACAATACAAACAGGGATCAAACTTGAACTCTGCCTTCCTTCAGCTAGCTTAGGAGAACAGTTTTAAAGTTCTAGAAAACGCTTTAATAAAAGTTTAAAGGAAACCTAAATGCTGTAAGAGAGATGCAGATAAAAAGTGAGAGATTGCTTCCAGCTAGAGACATGAAGGAAGGCTTCCTGGGAGAGGGTGTGCAAAGGGCCTCGAAGGGTGGGGATGACAGTGTGGCAATGGAGAAGGGCATCTTGATCTCCCAAGGAGCACCTTCCGAGGTGCAGCGGGGATACTGGCAGGTGGGCACGGAGAGAGCAAGTAGCCCCATTTTTATTCTTCCAGGGCAAAGGCTGTTTGAAGGGACTGCTCGGGGGGGGGGGGGGTTGGAATCAGATGACAGAAGATCCCGAGACCTAGGACAAGAAATTTGGACTTTATAGACAAGAGGGAGCCATCAAAACTTGCTGAGCAGGGGAAGGCCTCAGGAACTGTGTTTCATTTAGGAAGACGAATTCACAGTTGTGAAGGAGCCTCCTTCCAGAGGTGTTCTATGCATAGACAAGTTAATATCCAGATGCATTTTTATTACATACATTTTTCTACATCTTGCTGTTCTCATTTAATAATACCTCTTAGAGATCCTTATACACAAGTATTAATACATGGAGAGCTGCCTTGATTTTTAATAACAGTACACTATTTCATTTTTGGGTCTTAGCAAAAACTTTGTAAAGAATGAGCTTGTTTTACATATTCATTTGTCCACTCATTCATTCACTCAACAGACATTTATTGAGCACCTACTATGTGCTGGACAGCAATCCAGGTGCCAAGAGAGAGCAGTGAACAAATGGGCCAAAGTCCTTGCCTTCCCTGAACTTACCTTCTGATGTGTCTGAGTAAATCTGTAGGATACATTGTTAGAGGTAGAATCATTGAATTAGAGTGTCTGTGCAGTCAAAAATTTGTGTACATAAAGACACATTTCCCCCACAGAGGTTGCACCTATTTGCCCTTGCATTGTAGGAGAGTGTCTGTTTCCTTAACCTTTACCAACAAAACATTATCAAACTTTTCGATCTTTGCCAGTGTGACAAGTGAAAAAGAATTGCAGTTTTAATTTGCATTTCTCTTCTGATGAATGGGGTTAAACATGTTGTCATATATTTAAGAACAGTATTTGGGTCCTTTTCTGTCAACTCTCTGCTATCCTTTGCTCATATTTCTGTTAGGTTGTAGATCCTTTCCATGGTGATTTGTGGATTCTCTTTATCTATTAAGGAAATTAGCCTTTTGCCTGTGATGAGTTACAAATAATTTTTCCCTAGCTTGTCATTTGTATTTGGACTTTGTTTAAGTACAAACTTTTTAAAATAGAAAATAAAATTTGAGAAGAATTCTGCACAGGCCCTGGTCAGATAGCTCAGTTGGTTCACGTGTTGTCCCCATAGGTTAAGGTTGCAGGTTCAGTCTCCAGTCAGGGCACATACAAGACTCAACCAATGAATGCATAAATAAGTGGAACAACAAATCAATATTCCTCTTCCACCCCCACACCACTTCCTCTCTCTTTCTAAAAATCAATAAATTTAAAATCATTTTTAAAAAAATTCTGCTTATTCCCAGCTTTGCGTCCCATAGTGAAATGCTTGCTGGGGTTGAGAGAGATATACGTCACAAGAACACGGCCTTGGGCTCCAAACTGAGTTCTTAACAGGACCACAGGTCCAAGCCAGAGGAACGCAATAGTCCTACCCTGTCCTGATGCCTCATTTCAGGAGATCTTTGGACAAAGGGGAACAAGCTCGAAGGAGGGTAACCAAGAAGGTGATTAGGCCTGCAATCAAGCCACATAAGGAATAGCGATGGAACCACGTCTCTGCACCTGGAGCAGATTGTTGTCTGTGAATATCATCTTGGGCAATAGGACTAGCCACATGACGCAGAACGAGGGCCTGCAGTGGAAGCTCTGGGAAGCTGTCAGTCAACCGGGCTCTTTTTAACGCAGAGCTGTCTGAAAATAGAATGGCCTACTTTGCAAAGAAGGGAGCTTATTGTCATCAGAGAGTACAAACCAGAACTGTGTGACCACCTACTGGAGAAGCCAGGGGTTAAACCAGGTGCCTTTCAGAATGTCTACTAATCCAGAGAGCCTGTAATTCTAGAACACCACAAGGAATCTTAAAACTCCTCGTTTTGCCAATGAAAAAAAGGGGGATGGGAAACTAGCATACACTGAGCACCTACTTTGTCCCAGGCACCTGTAACCGTATTTGAAAGGATAGGATTAGACAGAGTGAGGGATTCACTTATAGCTGCACAACAATCCAGTGGCAGAGCCAGAACTGGAACTCAGGTCTCCAGAATCCAAATCTAGACCTCACTCCATTGAACCATCTGTCCTGTTCAATAATTAAACCCATGTTTATTGCATGTCTGTTGCATACCTACTCCGAATGAACACTAATGTGGCCAATGAGAGCAAATAGTATGCAGGCTATTTGCAAAAGCTCAGGGTTTTTGCTCTGCTGAAGGCCACTGTCTAGTGGGCAAGTACAGGCACCATCTCTGCGTTGCCTGGCTCAGTGTGAATGGTGCCCTCTGGAGTGCTGGTAGCCCTGGGTAGACCTATAATGAAATATGAGGCAATTTGGTAAGTGCTATAATAAAAATGTGTACCAAGTGCTTCAGGAACCCAGAAGGTATGATTAATTCTACCAGGGAAGGGAATCCGGAAAAGCAGAGGTGACATCCGAGCAGGGCCTTGAAGGATATGTAAAAGAACAAAGAGCAGAAGAGCATAATTTCTATATTCATTCCATATACATTTATTGAGCAGCTCCATGTTGCCAGGAAGAGATGAATAATTCACAGTCCAGTAGTGGGGGCAGGCGAGTCACCAATAAATTGCCATGGAGTGTAAATGTAATAGAGGAAACCTGCTCGTGGTAGAAAAGTGAAGTGACTCCTGGAAGAAAGTTGTGCGGGGGAGGCTCTTGGAGAAGCGAGGGGAGATTTTGGGAAGGGAAATAAAAAAATGTCCAAGCTGATAATAAGAGAGTTGGGAGATAGGGGAAAGGTATTCCAAGCAAAGGGAACGGCATGTGCAAAGTTGCTGCGTCTTGAAAGCTCATCCTGTCTTCAGATACCCAAGGCAGACCTGGAAGTCTCCAGTGTGAAATGTTGGGATGGTGGGCAGCCAGGCAGGAGGTGGAACTGACATGCAAGCTTTTAGGCAGGACCCACCAGGCTCTCAGATGAGTGGGGAAGAAGCACTGGTGTGCACTGCACTAGGATTTAGCAGACTTAGCAACCTTCCTTCAAAGCTGTGCCCCAGACTGGGAGCTGGAAGGGAAAAGTGTGAGCCACAAATCCCCGGCTCCTCCTGCTGTGCCCAGTGCGGCAGAGCTGGGGGGGTCTCCATGGCTCTCCAGTCCTGCTGCTGTGACCCTGACTAATCCAGCCTCCTGGCCCATCTGACACACACTTCCACTTAACATTTTGTTAGCGACTCTATAAACGAGCTCTCCCTGACCTTCAATCCCTGGCTAATTGCTGGTTTCATGTTCAAGACTAGCTTAATTTTACGTGATAATTACCTGAGAGTGGCAATACATATGGCATTGCATGTTCGAAATGTCAGGCCTGGAAAACTACCAAGTGGCCGTAGTCTGGGGCAAAAGGAGGAGGCAGCTGGGTGGCAGGGGCTTTAGAGAGGCAGCCAGGGGATGAGGCCATGAGGGGAGAGAGAAAATGCCCGGTGGAGACAGCGCTCTGAGAACTGAGGCCCTGCCTGTGGTAGGGCCCAGGACCCTCCACTGGGCCCAGACCACCCAGGGGCATACAGGCCAGAAGAGCAGCGTGCACATTTCCCAGTCACACGTGCACACACATTGTGGAGAAACACGGACCAGATCAGAGGCACAGCTCACACACTCTCTCAGTCGCTCCACAAATGCTCGCCGAGCACCTGCCACATACCAGGCAGTATGTGGGCGCTTCCAATCCCCACCCTACTCAGGGAGGTTGGAAGCGCGTGGAGGGCATGTTTCTGCTGTCACAATTATGGGGAGCGGGCATTCTACCGGTGTTGAGTAGGCAAGGTCCCCAGCAATGCTAAAAGACTTGCAATTCCCAGCACAGTCCCATTCCATAAAGAAATGCCCACCGCACACCCAGGTGAGAACCTTCAGAGCTAAGCCAGGGCCACAGCACGAAGAAGCCAAGTGGCGCTTGCCCTGCCCCCTTGGAGTCGACAGGAAGGACAATAATGGCAAGTGAGGGTTTACAATGCGTGAGATGCCAGTAATGAAGGAGGACTCAATACATTTAGCAGGTGAACTAACAAAGTCCATTTGTTCCCCCAGCACCTCCAGTTTGTGCCTAGAACAGTGCTTGGCATGACGATGGACACACACTAAATGGTGTCTGTGAGTGTCTGCACCACGTGCCACACACCTGAGTCATCCCCGCCCTGCAGAGGGATGGCTTGGGTTCACCTTTTCCTTATCATTCCAGGATACAGGGCAAGGCAGGTGGGGTCCACAGCCCCAGGGTGGTGAGGCAGGGGAGCAGACCAGGAAGAAGAAAGGGTGCCTCTGGCCAGGAGTGAGGGTCCTTCCACTGGAGCACATGTCCGCACCCACCACACAGGCCGCAGCACACAGAAGCACCATCCCCAGATTAAGATGAGTCCCCTTTAGCCTCCTCACCCGTAGAATTATGGACTCCTGTGCTGTGTTGGAGTAAATTACTTGCTTAATGAGATTTCAATTAACAAAAACAAATTAAAATCACTTTGGTAATTAAGCTGCTGTGAACCTCACCAGCAGCTCTCCCTCAGACCTCAGATTTCCATGGGGAGGGAGCTGGGAATTGGGGTCCATTCAGCCATGCTGTTGAGGCCTGGGTGGGGCCAGGAGCTCCCTGCCTTGCAGATTTCATCCCAAGAGCCACAGCTTCCTGGAGCCGTTCTATAGGCACCAAAATTGTGGGTGGGAGGGTGGGGACAGCCCACAGCAGCTAGCCCTGGCTCTGGCTGGCCATGTGAACTTGGGCACATTAATTGACCTCACTGAGCTCAGTTTTCTGATCTGTGTAATGGGGGTAAAATGGTGCCTACATGTTTGGGTTAAGGGAGGATTAAGTGAACGAATGTGTGTAAAACATTTAGAAGAGGGCCTGCCTCCTAGCAAGGGCTTTTAATCTACTTTCCCCTGTGGGGTTAAGCCCCTCCCAAGGTGGTCTTTCCAACCTTGCAGTTTGCATGAGCCTGAACCCCAGTCCCCTCCAGGGCAGCCCTGTAGCTCTGAGTTGGGTAAGTAAGCATCTACCACAGACCTTGCCTTGGAGGTGAGGTGTCTGCCAGGTTCCATCCCACCCAGGCCCCCATCTCTTTCTATCAGAGCCAGTAGCGCAGATCTGGGAACTAGAATGCCTCTTCCTCTCAGGTGGCCTGGAAAATACTCTTCTCTTTGGGTTATGGTGTCACCCACATGCTCCCACCTGACAGGCCTGGAGAGTAAAGTAGAGCAGGTACCGCTGGCCCAGCGGGTGAGGGAAAGGAGCAATTCTCGGTGCTGGTGGGAATGCACGTTTGGTCTTCAGAATTTTTAATGACACAATGTTAGTTTTGATTTTTGAGTCACTGTTTGCAACCTTCATTCAGAGGGACTAAAACAGAAATTTAAAATTAACATGTATTGCCCTGGCTGGTATCTCAGTTGGTTAGAGCAGCATCTGAATACGCCAAGGTTATGGGTTCAGTCCCCTGTCAGGGCACATACAGGAACCAGCCGATGAGTGCATAAAGAAATGGACCAATAAATCATTCTCTCTCATAAATACATAAAAATTAAAAAAATAAAATTATTATTCAAAATTCACAAAACTGAGTATATAATAAATCTAAATAAAGTTTTAAATGATTTATCTGCTTTTTAAGTTTGTGGCACTTACGTGTTTGAAGTTATGAAAACAAAAACTGCCCTCAGACTTTTGGGATATTTATGTTATATATAGCATATTTTATTTATAGATAAATATAAATACAGACACATACCAAGTGTTGCTTTTTTTTCTTGTGGTGGTTAAAATGACAGATGGTTTTGTCTTACGTGTTAACATTCATTCATTGAGCAATTTTTTTCATCCTACACACTACTGAACTCAATGGCAGCTTTTTAGTGCCCACCAAGTGCCACAATGAGCGAGCCAGACTTGAACTCTACTCTGAGGGAACGCAGAGCTTGTTGAAGATGGACATGGGCATGAAACAGTGAAGTCACTACTGCAGGAAAGGAAAGGCAGGGCCTCAGAAGCCCGTTACAAGAAGGGCAATCCTGGAGAGGTGGTGTGGTGTCTGTAATAAACATTTATTTCTTTCGCAAAAGTACTAAAATAGAACAATTTATATATTTTTAAATGAATCCCAAGAGTCCTATAGCTAGTTAGTAACAGAACTGAATGTAGACTGAAAAGCCTTCTGGTTCTCGGGCAAATGATTTTTTTTTTTTTTTTAATCTGACACCAGTACCCTGGAGAGTTTGAACAGCATCCCAATTTTGAGTGAAAAATATCCCAAGATGGGCAGAAGAGATGTCTGCCAGAGGTGATCCCACCATCTACCTGTCAGACCTAGGAGGTATCCTCATGCACGCCTCCATGTCAGCTAGAGGAGGTGGGCATCCACACACTTTTATCAGATGGAGGAGGTGTGTACGTGGTGTGTGCACACGTGCTAATCGGGTCTCTGCTGGATGGGCGTCTCACCCTGCATCACCTGCAGAGGTGGAGTCCAAACTTTGCTCGAAGGTCCAGGAGCCCCACCCTCCCTCCCTGCCAAGCTGATCTCTAGTGCTCATTCAACCCAACCTGGCAGCCAGGCCAAGGGGAGTATACCCCAACATCCAGAACTTCCCACTGTCTGTTCCGTCCCATTCCCTGAGAAGTACTAACTTCACAGCCCCTCCCCTGCAGACCCCTCTGTCCTGGGGAGGGACAGGGCAGGGTGCCACCCTCACTGAGCTGAGTGCTGCCGCCAGCGATGCTCTCTCATCTGGAGATGCACGGCCGGAAGGGTGGTCCTCTTCCTGCTCAGACTTCTCGTATCATATTTTGTGCTGACTTCAGGCAACCAAGGGAGGAGGACACAGTTGTACTTTCCAAGTAGCTGGAACCCCTTAATCAATGTTAATTGGCTCTAATTAGCATATGTTAATTAATGATATTTACTACAAATTAAAGGTATGAGTGCTCCCAGAGGGTTTCCTGTTCATCCAATTAGTGCCAATTAGTTGCAATTAACACGTGTAAATGAGATTCCATTGAACCCAAAACAAACAGCACAGAATCTCTCAGATTCCCTCTTGCACCTTTTCAGTCAGCCAGAGGAAGGGAGGGTGGGAAGTGAGAGCCGGAGGGGAAGAGACAGACCCCTGGGCTGACCTCCTGGAGCAAGATACTGACTCTCCATGCACCAAGGAGGAGAAAAGAAAGAGCCAAATTGGGCCAAGCAAGCTACTGGACAAGTCTGGACTCCAGAGGCCTTGACCATGCCCCTGAGCGCCATGGGCCATTCCTTGGGCATCTCTGTACCTGCCAGGGCCTAACCCAGTCCATGGCGGATAGCGGGTGCTCAGTAAAAACTGGCTGAATGAAAAGTTGGTTCCTTTGCATCAAGGATCAATATCTTTAGATGTAAAATTACAGGATGCATTGATTAGGAAAACAGGCAGTGCTCTCTTCTCCATAAGGTCTTCCCAAGGGCTCTACCTAGGAGCCAGAGAGTATTTGCCTCTATGACGTCATTTTAATATAATCTTTATATGGAGATTTTACTTTACTACCAATGTTGCCATTTCCTAATTTTATTTCCTTTTCACTTAACTACTACCTGAGGCCCAAACTTCTAGCATGGCAGCAACTGGAGATACACGTATTTTGCTGAGTATAATGTGTACCCACGTTTTTGTGCGCATTAGACACGGAATTATTATGCCTATTATTATACCCATGGTATGTAATCGTTATACCCATGTACAACGCGCACCCTTTTTCCCCCCAAATATTTGGGCAAAAAAGTAAACATTATACACAGCAAAATACAGTAAAAACAGCCAGAAGGGGCTACCGTGAACAGTGAAATGCTACCCTAAATTGTCCACCCACACAGAGCCCTCAATGAAACTGTGATGTAAGGTATAGCTCCCAAGAAGTTGTTTATTCCTCCCTTTTGCTACACCAAACCTTCCATTAAAGTTGATATTGATTATTTTTAAAATATTGGTTGGTCTCTGTGTGCCAGGCGCTACTGCAGGGGCTGGGGATACAGCTGCAAACAAATCCTCTGTAACCCCCGCCCCCAGGGAGCTCACATTCCTGTCTTATCGCCTCCCAGCTGGCATTGGGATGTATCTAGAGTCAGACTTGGGTTCTTATCCCAGTTTGCCTCTCAGCAGCTGGAGCGGGGGCAGGGTATTTTATCTACCTGGGCCTCAACATGTTTATCAGTAACATGGGTGTAATAATACCTGTCTACCTCTCCTATGGTCATGTTATTGGGAGGATTAAGCTTCCTTCCTTGTCCCATTCCTTCGTGGGACAGAAGTTAGAGTTAATCCACAGGGCAGGTAGGAGAGGAGTCAAAACTCAATGTGAGCCCCCAAATAAAAGTCTGATAAAGTCATCTCTACATCTGAATCTCTACACCCAGCTGGCCACAGCAGCCCCCCACCCCACCCCCACCTGCACTGCACTTCCCAGTTTACAAAGCTAGTGCTAGGTCAGCCTCCCACAAGCCAAAAGCCCCACACTGTGTCGAATAAGTGGGGCAGGGAGGAAAGGTTCAGAAATTGGAAGTGCTTTCTGGGTCATGTGGCTGCTGAGACTGGAGCCCAGACCTCTGGTTCCCCTGGGCTCATCCTCCTTCATCTGTGACCTTTCTGAGTGATGGGAGATATGAGTGGGGTCCAGAAAGGTCACTCCTGCTGGGCAGGAGCGAGGGTTGGCGCACCAGCAATAGGATGAGCCTGGCCCCAGGTGCACCTTTGTACATCCAGGTGCCAGGACTCTTCCAGTGGGGCCAGGCATCACCCAGGCCAGTGACCCCAGCACCTGCAGCTTTTGTGCCCCTTCCCTCACCCTCTCAACTCTGTCCCCGTGGGTCCTCAGGCAGGGTGTCTGATCATTTCCAGTTGCCTGAGTGACCCCTTTATAAAGCCAAAGAGTCTGCCTCGATGGTCTCTAACACCCTTTCAGACCTGGTGTTCCAGGATTATACAGGTGGGACCCCTGTTCTGCAGTGGTCCCACCTGTATAGTATATGTGTGAACATCTGGGGCAACTACATGGTTGATGGGCAAAGATAGCCTTGATTTCCCTCTTTCTTTGGGGATCCCTCCCACCCGTGGTAGCCTAATGGCTCCCACCCCTCCCCCACCCTTTCCCATGGCTCTTACATCATCCTCCACTCTCACCGCCACCTTCTCCAGGACAGTGATGAACCACCAGTCCTGGTCCCCTAGACACCAGACCTCAGAAAAAGCTCTCCCTCACTCTGATCAAAGTCAAAGTCCATTTGGAAGGCCAGTGGGAAGAGTGGAGCTGGTAATGTTTAATAAAAATTCCTTAGCTATACCACCTTCCTGGAGGGGCATGCAGCTGTGGAACGAATGTCTGCACTGGGCCTTCTGCACTGGGCGTGGGTCTGCATATGCACAAGTACTCTCCCCCCATCTCTCTCCGCCAGGTGAATACGGGCTCCACCTGTCCCCAAAGGATAGATCCTGGGAGGAGAGGCTGCCACTAAGAAGGTTGAGTATGAGAAGCCAGGGACACAGTGGGGTGAATTCTCAGCTTTCAAGGACAAGAATGTTGACTCCAAACCAGGAGTTTGGGGAGCCCCAGAAACTCTGGGATGGAGAAAAGGAACTCAGGCAAAATGTCTGCTTTTTATCCCACTAATGCCTCTTGAGAAGTGATATCTCTCTAAAGCCAAAGTTCTTCGATGAGGCTTAACATGGCCACTTTGGAAAAAAACTCAGGTCCAGGAATGTAACAACAGAAAATAATTAAGGTCTAATAAGGTCAGTGTTCCACCTTAACACCTTTTCAGTTCCAGTTAAAACCTCTACTAATTTGCCAAGGAAAACCAGCCTCACTTGGGTCTTATTATTTGAATCACGTCCTGTCTCTTAATTTAAACGAGAGACTCACATAAGGATTTTTTTTATTTTAAATTACAATGCCGACTTTCTTCCAGTTGATTACGGTATATGACTCTCTGTTGGAAGGCCATTATTTTTTGCTATGATTTACAAAGCATTTAAAGCGAAATCAATGTAATAAATATTGAAGTATTGTAATAGATAATTCCATATATTTAACCGGAGACACAGCGCAAGCCTGGTTTGGTCATCCAGGAGAAGGGCAGGGAAAGGATGGGGTGGGAGAGTGACCTGATATTCGCTCAGAGGGTGACAGTTCCTCTTTTCTCCTGGATTCATTCAGCCGGGATTCACTGAGTTCTCCCTAAGGTCCTGCACACTGGACTTGGGGCCAAAGGGAGTGCGGGGTGCCCAAGATGGGTCCTCCAGGTGCCAGAGACTCTTTGGAGAAATTCCCCTGCAAGGGAGGGACCAGTCATGGAGGCCACCAGAACCTGCATGAGGAGCCCTGTGATGGGGAAGGCGTTCGGCAGAGGGAAAGGCCCACCTACCTGTAAGGGAGGTACGCATGTGGCACCAGGTTGTGGGTTGGCCCCCGTAACACATCTCCAGGGCAGGCAGGCCAGGCAGGCCAGGCCGTGTGCTTTGTCTGCAGAGGGTCTTTATAAAGACTTTGTCGACTACATGCTCCTGGCTTGTGGTGGAGTGTGGGTAGTGCATGAACACACACGTGCGCGTGCACATGTTCCGCAGCTCCCAGAGGAGGAAGATATATCGTCCCTTGCCTTCCCACCCCAAGCCTGAACCCAAGCCCCAAGTCCCTAGTTTTGGACATTTTCTGCCATAAATCCCAGAAGAGGACACACAGAAGGAAAAGGAGCAGAGAGAGGAGATTTACTGCAAACTTGCTTCCTGACACCTCTTGGGCCCGTCGCATAAAATAACAATATCACCAGATAAATCACACAGAGTCTCAGGGGACTTTACCCTTGTCCTTGTGGGGTCTTTGGTGGAAGTCAGTGGGACGTGGTCAGAGGATTCCACCTAGCTAGGTTCTCTGTGATAACACCAATCCCATACAGCATGGGGCGGGATGGATGTCTCAGATCTAAATCCTGGGCTTTGGGGTGGGGTGGGATGATGTAGAGAGCATTAAGCTATCATTACCCAAAAGAGAGTGTGGCATAAGGAATTCAGCATGGCTTTGGGCAAATCTCAGCTCAAATTCCTAGCTGTGTGACTTTGGGCAAGTTACTTAACCTCTCTAGACCTTGGTTTATTTCTCTGTAAATGCAGGACAAGGATTATCTACCTAACAGGATATGTATGAAGATTTATTGAGATTAATGTGTGCCAAAGTGCCTGGCATAGAGTAGCTACTCAGAAATTTATCTGATTCAGGAGAACCGAGGTGGCACAATCTTGAGGGTGTGAGTACGTGTGTGTGTGTGTGGGGGGGGGTAGCATGTGTAGAAGGGAGCACACTCTGGTCTGAGCACCAGCAGTGTCTCCTGCTGCTGGAGGATCAGGAGTTCACCCGCAGGGCAGCTGTCAGCAGCTCAGTGGATGGATGAGTGAAAGTGTAAGAGGTGGGAGGCGAAGGTGCTGGGGAGGGAGCCATCTTCAAATAAAAATGAAAGGAGCATGGCAGATGAAATAACAGGGCCATTCAATACAAGCCCCGCCCCAGGCATCTCTGCCCCAGGACCCAGCCTTCCTGCCCACCTCCCCCAGTCCTGTGCCCCTGTCCCCTTTCTTGAAGTTTCCTTCAGCACCGAGGCTTATTAGTGTCCCTGATCCTTTGGGAAGGCCTGAAAGCAGGATTCCCCCCCCCCCCACTTCTGAGGCCCTGGACCCCTGCCTCCTCCCAGCCTCCCTCATCTCCCACTGAAGATTGGGACCCAAGGCAACCTGCTCCCAATGTGTTGTCTGGGCAGATTAGTGCCCCGAAGCTGGCAGGCCTATTAGAAGGCCTTTGTGAGGGAGGGGGCTGGGGAGGAGAAGGGGATTTTCCATTCTCTGAGCAACTGGATTACCCAGTCAGGAGATCAGGGAAAAACTCGCTGCTTAAACCATGTCTTCTTCACAGCCCAGCCTGTGCCCTGGCTCTCAGCCTCCGTGTTCTCAGCAGGAATCTACAGGAGCCTGGCCTTACCTGCTTTTGAGGTGTTTGTGTATATGTGTGATCTGAGTCAGCCTTGAGGGCAAAACTAACTCTCCTTCCTCCCCAGCCCCCAAGCTGTGACACCAAAGAGGGACTCAAAAAAATCAGCTTGCCACCACCTCCATTAACCCTCCCCTTCCCCAAAGACCTCGGGGCTGAAGATGGATCCAGAAGATGGAGTTCAGAGAGCTGAAGTGACTTACTCTGAGTCACGCAGCAAGTAAGGGGTAACCAAGCGGATTTCCTGACCATGGCTGGATGCACAGAAGCATGCTATCTGTGGAGTGAGCCCCGTCTATGCCTGGGCCTGGAAGGAGCCCAAGACTCTGCTTACTATTCTCCCTTCGTAGAAGGGGGCTTGCTGCTGAACTTTGTTCAGCCCCAATATGAGCTTGAGATGGAAGGAAGCCCTGCTCCTATTCCCAGTCTCTCAGGCTACAAGGGACCAGACTGTGGCAGATAGGGACGTGGAAAGGAGATTAGGTTTAAAGACTTTAAAGTCTTAAGGTC
Source organism: Anoura caudifer (assembly GCA_004027475.1). Taxonomy (NCBI): domain Eukaryota; kingdom Metazoa; phylum Chordata; class Mammalia; order Chiroptera; family Phyllostomidae; genus Anoura; species Anoura caudifer. Next base: position 241,186 of record PVKU01000107.1, read on the forward strand.
TAGTCCCAGCCTTACCACTTCACTTGCTGCATGGCCTTTGGCAAACCACCTCCCCTCTCTGAGCTCAGTTTGCCTTACCTGCAAAATGAAGATAACATCTCTTTCAGAATTGTTTTGAAAATACTGGAAGAGCATCAAGCATAGCATCTTATGTACTAGGTACTCAAAATCATGGTGGAGGCAGATTGGGAGGCGATATTATTTCCTTTACCCAGAGCTGTGCCCATTCCCCAGAACAGGAGTCTCCACTGCACGTTCAAACAACTGGTTCTTCCCACTGGGAAGGCAGATCCATCATGTTCAGAGACTGTTGGCCTCCCCCACCTGGTGTAAGGTTATTGGGGGGTCATGCCCCCATACCTTGTGCCCACTTTCTAGAAGGAGGCCCAAAGTCCCCCACCCTGGTCCCGCGTGGCCCCTAGAGGCCTTTAGCTGACAAAATGGTCATCTGTGACCTTCCTAATGGCCTATGTTCCTTTCAGCCAGAAAATTCTATGATCCTGTGACCCCTTAAAACCCTGCCCTGCTAATGGTTTTATGATCTTCCAGAGGAATCCTCTCTTTGCCCTCCTTAACCCCCAACCCCTTTCAGTAGGTCCTAGTCAAAATAAACACCATTTACGACCAGAGAAGGATTCAAGGTCCACATGGCAGACAAATGCAGAGCCCTTTGAAGGGGCCTGGGGAATCCATCACATCCTGGGGTGTGATGCTCCCCAGGCCCAAGGGGAGGTGGGCCCAGGGAAGAGGCGCAGGCCTGGGAAGCTGTGCTCTGGATCTAGATCTGGAATCCGAGGATCCCGTGCTGTGTCTGGGGCTCCCTCCCCAGCACTGAGCCTGCCCTCCCTGCAAAGGAAGTGAGAGGAGAGGAGGAGGGGACTGCCCAGTCATCAGGAAACTTTTCTGTCATGTGTGCAGACTGCCTTGGGGGCCAGGAGCTGACTTGGCATGTCATCAGGGGAGTAGGGGGCAAAACGAAAGAGTGAGAGGAAAAATAAAGAGGCAAATGGAGAAATAGCAAGCCTGCATAGGTGAAAGAATTAGAGCTGTGACCGCAGAGGTCTTGGGCCTCGTCAGTACTTCCAGTGCCCCGCTGGATGGTGGAGTATTGTAGCCACACTGGGACAACTTTCCTAAAGGAGACTAGCCCAACTGCCTTCAGGAGAAAATCAGGCAGTGGAGCTAAAGAGAGAGAACCAGACTGTGTTCTGAGTTGCTCTGAGAGGCCCTGAGCATCACCATTAGTGAGTGAGATCACGGAGAGAGAAGTGGAGAGCCTCCGTGCATAACGAACACCTCCCCCTCCCTGCCACCCCGGGTGAAAGGCAGGACCCCTCCCCCCACACTCTTCGGCACCCTTGATGGGAGAGAGGGGCCCACAGGCGGCAGCCCACATTGTCTCAGTTTTGCTTCCCAGTTGCCAAGCGGATGAGATGCTCACCTGGGTTCAGCCTCCCCAGGCAGGTGCAGCGATGGGCAGATTTGTTTTCAAGGAGGACCGGCCCTGCCTGGGGAACGGTTGTTGGAGAATATTAAGACAGAATTCCCAGAGGCCCGAGTCTGAGAGCAGCTTTCTAGGACATGCAGCGCAAGGCTTTCGTCAAACCACCACACCAACCCCCAGAAATGGGGCACTGGCCTAGGGGCTGGTGTCCCTGACTCAGAGCTGGGGGAGGGAGGAAACTCCCCCCCCCCCATGGGGCTTATCATTCACCCTGCTAAAAATGCTGTGCTCCCTGGCAGGTTGGGTGAGGAGCTAGACAGGGGATATGTGCAGGATGCAAGGAACCTATCACATTTATCGGGTACCAGCTTACGGCATTTGCATGTATGGCATTGTAATGAATGTTTGATGAGTGCGAGTCCAGGGAGCTGCAAGCCCAGAACAAAGATGGAAGGACAGAGAGATTGCTGGAAATGCAGGCATGAGTTTTTCCAGGATAAATATAGTTTGTCCAGAACTTATCCTCTTCCTAAACCAGGAATAATTATAATGACTTTTCATATGAGTGAATTTAGAACTTTCAGCAGAGGGCCCTGGTGCCCAGCACAGTGCTTTGTATTTTAAAGGTCCTCCAAGACACAGAGTTTTAGGACCAGAAGGGCCTTGGAGAGCATCTAGGCCAGCAGGTCTCAATGCTGGTTGAGTATGTATAGAATCCCCTGAGGTGCTTAAAAAATAAAATAAAATGCTGGGCTCCCACCTCCAGAGATTCTGATCTAATTGGTCTGGGGTGGAGCCCAAGTTATCCGTGTTTTTTAAAAACTCCCCAGATGATTCTATTGGGCCGCCAGGGTTGAGAGGCACTAGCCTGGGCCAGTACTTCATTTTCCCACCCCCACATTTTCGCATTATTTTCATCAGAGGCCTCACAGAGGGCGAACACCCAATTCTGAGATCGTTTGATAGGTCTGGGTCCTCCAGGAGTTAAAAGGGCAGCTGTTGCACATTGGACTATGGGCGGTGGCATGTACCCCAGAGCAGGAGTACAGGAGTTGTGTGTGCAAATGTGCACGTGCACATAGATGCACATTGAAGTAGGAGCCTGTGCGGAGGATCCTCCTGCGGCTGAGCACTTGTCCTTCCACGTGCGTACACACTTGCAGTGAGAGAGAGAGAGCACTTGCACATGTACCTATAAAGAACTGCCTGTGGGATGGCGTGCATGTTCACGTCAGCACCATCCACGGGGCAGTGTGGGTGTGTGAGAAAATGCGTACAAACGTGCCGGAGATTCTACGATGCCGATCTGTGTGTCTGTAATTATGTACAGGGGCATAAAGCAGGATCTACCTTTACAGAACCTACACTTACATTGACCCGTGGAGACCTATGGATAACAATACACACAGCGCTGGCTGGCGGTGTGAGCGTGTGTGACTGGCAGTCTGCGTGCGCAGTGGGCGAGTGTGTGTGGAGAGAGAAAAGGTTTCCGCTGTTTCCATCACGTTTCTCCTTAGTAATCATTGGGAAATGCATGTGTTGGAAAACTGCATCGTTCGTGGTTAAATATATCTCAGCCTACACAGATGAAACATGATTATTACGCCAGCTGAGATGCTACACATTAACATTGTTTATCATTGATAGAATTAAATAACCCGTGCACGGCCCTGGTAGCATTTCTTACAATTTTATTTAACACTGTTTTGGCCAAGCAGCATTTGGCAAACGCCACATATACGCTGTAGATTACTGTGACAAATGCATACTTTGTAAGATATAATATACAACACATGAGAAGTATTAACAGAGGGGTGTTAAAAATTCCAACTGTCCCCATCTTTCTTTAGGTTCAACTCATTCCCCTTCCTTCCCCAGACCTGATTAAAACCTATCCCTTCACACTTCCCTAGGAGGTCCCTGCATTTGTATTTGAGAGATAAAATGGAGGGTGAGGATTTGGGATGGGGAAGAGATAACACTCTGAGACCTTGTCTCTGGAATGTTTCTGCTCCTCCCCAGTCTGTCAGAGGCAGGCCCGAGCCCCAGCATGTGTTAAAGCAAGAAGACCAAAGGAGGCATTTTTATAGGTTCTGCAGGCCCTCAGGTTGACTGATGAAGTTATTCATTCAGAATGAGTAAAAAGAGCAATGAACTTATCAAATTAGTAGTAAATCCTTCATGAAAAGATTCATAGAAGTGGTTCCTTGCATCTCTTTTTTAAGGGGAAACAATATCTTTTCTTTAGCCCAAATGAGAACAACCTGGCCCATAGTTACCCTTTCAAAATGTGTGCTGGCCAGTGCCTACAATGTGGACTAAATTATGAATGGCCAGAGAGACACAGAAATCTCAGCAGCTGAGGAGGCTGGGGTCTTCATCTCTACAAGTCCAGAATGGAACATGGACAAGAAAAGGGTAGAACCACAAATGAGGGCCATGCAAGCTCAAAATGCTCCCTTGCCAGCCACCAGGCAGTCAAAGAGGTTGCATTTACTTCCCAAAGATTATGAATAAATGGCACTTGTAGGTCTTTTCAAAACTTGGAAAAGACTTCTTAATCTCCCAGAAACCATGGCCGAAATTCTACATGGAACCTTAAAGCCCTGCTTGGATCTGTTTTTACCACCCCTGGGCTTCATCTGGGCATGGAAGTACCACGATTGAGACAAGGAACTCCCTACACCTGCCTTCCTGCATTCTGAGTTTCTCCGGCTTCTCTCCTACTGAGATGTAAAGACTAAAGATGTCCAAGTACAATCTGAACATTGACTGACTGGATCCACCCCCCACCCCAAGTCTTCTGCCACCAGCAATGAAGCAGTCATCAGAACTACCTTTCCAGATAGCCCCAGGCCCCTGTACGACAGCAGGGGTATCAGCCAACCTGCTTGGGGAATAGCTGGATGCCAGCACCAAAAATTGTATCGTATCATCTTCACATCGCTCAAGGCAGGAAGTTGGCTCTCCAGAGCATGGTGCCACACGCTGTCTCCTGAGTGAATATAGAAAAAAAAAAATGTCCTAATGTTTGGATTGGAAGTAAGAATGGTGACAAGCACCCGTCAATGTGTGTGCCTCTCCCCAACACACACACACTCCCACACACCCACACACACCCTGTCCTTGCAGACAAATCATGAATCATCTCCGTGGCTGAACATTTTAGCGTTCGTAATATTCTCAGAGGCCCAAGGTTTTCAGGCAAATCCCAGGTCTGTGCACAAGGACACTGCATAAATCCCTCCCCTTATGAAAGGCCAGTCTGAGCAGATGGGACCACTCTTAAGTAAACTGCTGAGCCCTCCCTTGTCCATCTCGGGAGGAGCAGCAGGGGGTCAGTCCTACCAGCCAGGAGAGCAGAGAGCAGCAAAAGCTGCTAATTCTGAGGCTATGTTCACATCCCCAACTTATCTCTCTGAGGGGGGTGTTCGTTTGACCACAGAATCCTCCCTCCCCTCCCCCAAGGGGAAATCAGATCTTGAAGTTAGATTGGAGGAGGCCACAGCGGACCAAGTGGTGGCCAGAGTTGGGAAAGCAAATATGAGCCCTGGAGAGCCGGCCGGGGCTGGGAAGAGCTGAGAAGCCAGAGGGCCCTTCAAACTCAATTTCTTTCCATGCTAAGTCTGGGGCAATAATGTCACAAGAGTTCCACTCTCTGATAACCTGCTTCATTAATATTCACTTTAAAATATTTTTTAAAAAGAAGAAGGAAGGGCAAGATAATTAAACACTTGGTGGAGTTTGAGGTTTCCTCCATTCTCTTCTGTGTCTGGCCCGCCACCTGCAGCCTAAGCCAAATATATACACTGTGCTGTCTACCACCTCAGCCCCTACTCATCTCCCCAGGTGTGCCAGGAAGACATAAGGCAAGTGGACGGAGAGAGAGACAGACCCAGGCACTCCAGGTGCTCACAAGGAAATGCATAGACTGTGAAATTACACCAGGGCTGGACAACTTACCACCACACTGGAACCCTTGGGGTACTGAAATAATTAACTTGCTAATCAGCTACACCTTGCTTTTTTCCTTTCTTTCTGGAAAAAAAAAAAAAGATTGCAAATCGCTTTCACATTAGGTTCCTATGTCAGTCACTTGGAGACAAGTGATGCTCTGAAAGAAATACACTTTGTGCCTCCATGGAGACTGAAATGGATCAGGCCAAGTTAGGCCTCCTCCTCTTCCCCACCCCTTCCCACCAGGCCTGGGGGCCACACAGAGGCAGAATGTTTCTGGAGATGCAGGGCTTTCTATGTCCACGCCACAGAGCTTTTCCATCTCCGCTAAGCTTTCTCGCTTTTGGTCCTCTTTAGCCTGCTTGCTGGCGCTAAACAGCCAAGATCCATGTGGAGAAAAGAGGATTGATTAGAATCGTAATAATAATCCCCTCGGCATTCGTCCGGCTTTAACGTTCACAAAGTGTTTTCACACATTATCTCATTCAGTCAGAGGAGGTTGGCGCTGGAAAGGATGTTAGCAACCACTTAGCCCCATCGCCTGCATTACAGATGGGGAAACTGAGGCCCAGAAAGGTTAAATGTCTTTCCCAAAGACCAGAGCTAAGGACAGTGTGCTGTGGGGGCCAGGTCCCCACATTCATTGTCTAGAGATCCCCTGTGTCACCTCTGATCCTCTGAAAAGAGGGAAAGAGCATGGTCAGCTTTTTGCTCCACAGTGGATATATAAATCCAGAAATCAAAAAAAATTAAAAATAGGACATTAGGACACATAAAGGCAAGCCTCATAGAAAACGATTTTGAGGGTGGTTGGGAGTGCGGGACTAAGCCCTGAATGCAATGTTCATTAACATGCTTCGCTCTCCTCCTTCTCTGTCTCTTTGTCCCCTCACCTCCCCCTTCTCTCCAAGTTTAAAAATGTGAGCATTATGCAGTTTGAGACCTAAGGCTTAATTCAGCCATGGGCCCTGGAGGAGAGGGCGCACTTTTCTTCGATTCAAATTGGGCACCTAACCCCTGTCCCCCAGGATTCCCAGCATGATGGGCTCCTGTCTGCATGTGTGTCCACTTGAGACATTGCACTGAACAGTGAAAAACAGGCATCTGAGCCTTTCACAGATCAGATGATTTGCAAATTAACAGCTCTTCCCCCCACCACCCCAAGGCTCTGAAGAGGTAAAAAAAAAAAAAAAAAAAAAAAAAAAAAAAGATTTCTGATGGAGATGGGGAAGGCGGAAAAATATAAAATGGGGAAAGAAGTGAAATGACATTGTATTCTGTAGAAAAATACTTCCCTGTGCATGGTGCGAAGTGTTGGGTCATGGATGTCTGTGTTTCCACAGGGCTGCCTTGCCCCGGTTGCCCGAGCCTGTTGGAAGGTAAGCGGTTCCTTTGTGTGTGCGTTCATTACTAAGCCCAACTCTTTTCCCTCTAAAACTCCTTCTTCTCCCTGTTGAGCTGACCATGCTTCTGGATTTATGAAGAGAGATGTTTTAGCAGAAATCCCCTAGAGTGTCCCATCAGCCCTAAATCCCAGGCCCACTCACCCCCCCCAAGACCCCATGACACACAGCATGCCAACACGGCTTCCTCTTGCCTATGCATTAGCCATCCATTGTGGCAACCTGACATCTCTCACACATAAAACCGTAAGAGAGAAATAAAATATCTGTCTCTTGGCGAAAATAAAGCTTTGCCTCCCTCCTGATGTATAGGATATAAAATAAAGCCGCGGCTCCAATAGTGGCTTTTCCTTATGCCGGAGTTGCCTTTGCACACACAGAGACAATGAAGACGGATGGTTTGGGACGAGGCCCAGCCTCCTGGGGCTGCCTTCACCCTTTTTTATTATCGTCAATCCCACCCTCCCGGCCTTTTTCTTTCTTCTTCACTTTCTTTCCTTTCTGGTTTGGATTTGCCTTTTATATGCCCTTCTCTTTCTTTCCTCTGGAACTTTATTCCTCTTGCTCACTTTCTTTCTAAAGCATGACAGAGACAAGGAGAGAAGAGCCAAGTTTCTTACCTTCCCCAACATGCCTGTCGTCTCTCCCTGCCTCTCCCTTCCCCAGAACCCCAACTCTCCCTGGACCACCAGCCCCTGAGACGAATCGCTGTTACTGCTTGAGGATTTGCTTTGGTCAAATGTACAAACGTCCCCAAGGGACAATTAAGAATGTATGTAGTGGGGTAGGGGGGTGGCTTTTTTTTTCCTGGGGAGCTGCCCTTTCTCCCTCCTTCCTCTCTCTAGACCCAGTGGTTTATGGGTCTCAACAATTATTTATTTAGCCTCTGGGGAGGCCAGCAGAGCAAACATGCACCTCCCAGGAGTGAAAGTTGATGTTCACCTCCCAAGCCTCAGTGCTGCATCATAGACAGCCTGTGGGTCCTGGGCCGCTTCCAGCCAAGGCCAACATTCTCCTGCCTCTTTCCCAAGTCCTGAAAACTGAGGGTGCTGTGAGATAGCTAGAACTGTCTCCCTGAGTCACACAGTCACAAAAACATGGTCATTTCCCTGTCCCCTGCCACAGTGCATGTGCCTACCTCTTTTCTTCTCTCTCCCTAGAGGCCTCACACTTACCAGGTGTGCATCGCTCTCCATTCTGCTTCCGAGTCTCCCATTCCTGTCCAGGTGGGTTTGTTCCTAGAAGCCTCTTCCCATCCTTGCCCTGACCTCACCCCTCCCACTGCTCTCCCAAGCCACTCAAGGCTGCTCCCCACCCCATTCAAAACCGCACCTGCTCCACTCAGGGCTGCAGGACACATCCCGGGTCCTGGGGAAACTAAGTATGACCCAAAGAGGAGGAGCAGGGTTGGGGCTCCTGGGGGAACAACAGTGGAGGGGGAGGTTTAGTGTGACCTAGAGGCGGGAAATGTCCAGCAGAGGGGCAGTGGGTGGCTTTCAGCCTCTGAGATTGATGAAGGACCTCTGTGTGTGTGTGGGGGGGGGGGTTGCTCCCAGTCACCCCTAATCTCAGATCTTTATTAATGCAAATGTAGAGGGGCTGGTGAGGCAGCAACATCTATTGAACTCTGGCCCCCAAAAGCAGGGAGGGAGTTTTAGAGCGGCCAAGTCCAGAAAGAACTCAGTCCCAGTCCCAAAGGTAGTTAGCTTTAGGGGTCTCTCCCCCTCTGTGTCTCTTTCCACGTGATCTCTCTCCAGATATCGGCAATGACCACCGCCATTAGGTAAGGGGAGAGAGTCAATTAGTGGGAGGATTAATTACTCGGAGGCACGAGCTCCGTTTGTCTTCCTTACGGGGTGTGAGCTCACGCTCAGACGGAGGAACACGGGCACGCACCCAAATACGCATTGTTGTCACGCCGTCTTAGACGTTTTATTTATTTGTTGGATTCCTGCCCAGAGCCGCTCACACGCTTTTCCACGGGCGCTGAGTCTCCCACCAAACACGCCGCCTCCTTTTCTCCCGCCTGAGAACGCGCCTGTCACAGGCCCGCACACCCGCCTGCAGGGTCCTCGGCTCCGCGCCTTTCCTCGCCGCCTTTTTATTTTTTTAATCGCTGGGTGTCTTTCCGGGTCTTTTCCCCCTTTCTTTTCTTCCACTCCTCCATGCATTTTCCCCAGTGCGTCTTTGCTCCTTTTATCGCGGCTTACTTTTCCACATTCCTCTCTTTTCTCCGGTTTTCTGCCTGACACTCTCGTCTCGTCCCTCTCCCCTCACTTCCCTCCCTCTCTCCCGCCTCCTCCAGTCCCCCCTCTCCCTTCCCCTCCCGGTCGGTCCGCGTCCTGTCTCTGCTCCGCAGCGCTGACTTGCATCCGAGATCGCCACGCTCGACCTGCTCCCCTCTCCACGCCAGGATCCCTGCAGCCCTCGTGGGAAGCCGGGTTGTTTACCCAGCCCGAGCGCTCACCGTGAAGCCTCGGCCGGATACTGCCCTTTCCCGGCCGCTGGGTGCCACCCCCTCAGAAAACGTGGCTGAAGCAAAGTGATAAGCACCCCCCCCCCCAAAAAAAAATTCTCTCCTTCAGCAAACCGCCTGATTTGAGTTTCTTTCCCGAACAAAAGGAGGTAATACCGATCTCTTACTGTGTGGTCCAGGGGACATAGTGCTATAAACTGTAAAGCGCTGCACACAAGTAGGTCATTTCCAGATGGAATGAGATTAAGGAAACCTGGCGCAGGACAGAATGGAGAGGGAAAGGAGAGAGCGGGACAGGTAGGATCAGATCCGAGGGGGTCGGGCCAGGGTCCTGCATCGCATCTTCGGCGGAGTTCGCGTGGCCTCTGGGACCCGCAGGGTCCAGGACTCGTTCTGCTTTCTTCCTGCTCCCTCTTCCTGACCCTGCGTGGCTGGTTGCGCCCCATTCCCGTGGCTGGAGTCCACGCCGCCCCAGGCGCCTCCTGTCCCGGACTCACCGCCCACTGCTTGATAGGAACGAAGGGGGCGAGGTGGGGGTGCGGCCTTGAGCGGTCGCTGCTCTCGGGAGATCAACTGCAGCGACCTGCCGGGCCCAGCACCCACTGGGATCGTGGGAGAGGGAAGTGAAGTGGAGCTCGGAACCAAGGAGGCAGAGGTAAGAAAGGGGGTGCTGGAGAGGGCTCCTTCAGCCCTCCAAACTGCAGGACGGCTGAGGAGGGCTAGCAGAACCCCTCCATCCCCAGTTTGAGGACAAGTTCCCTCCTCTGGGGCTGATCCTCTAGGCCCTTCGCAGAACAGAAACCTATAGTGTGAAAGACGTTTTCTGGGTCTTCTGGGACCTTCTCCAAGAGTGTCTGAGGGTGAGGTGGGGAGGATTCTGCAGACACCGAGGACCCTCACTCCACCCCGTCCAGAATTTACGGGACCCGGAGCGGTTGCGCAGAGGGCGTTGGGCAGGACAGCGCGCGTGCACTTCAGTCCGCAGGCAGTGGTTGGCGGTGAGCGTGAGGAGCGAAGGTCGGTGCTCTGCGCCGAGCCGACGTTCGTTTAAATGCACAGCTGAGCTGAGGAGCTCGGAGACGGCAAATTTGTAAAGCTCGGTCAGTATTCTCTCCTCTGTGACCAATTACATTTTAAAATAAAAACTCAGTGGAAACAAACAAAAACATTAATCTAGTGTGCTGTCCCCAGGGAGGCGTTATATCTGGACTTTAAACTTAGAATCAGGAGCCAGGGGGGTGCTCCTGGAGTTGTGCTCTGTGACCTCCTGGTAGACGCTGGGGTTGGTTCCCGCGGACCTGTTTACTGAGCCATCTGGACGCCGCGACGAGCCCGGTGTCCCAGAGCATGAATCCTGTCTTCACCCTCAATTCCTCTACCGCGCTTGGCCCTCTGCTGGGAGGAGTTCTCTTTCCCCCAAAGTCCCAAGGTCTCTGCACCCCCAGACGGGTTCAGCAACGTCCTCCTGCCCACCCGAAAAGAGGTGGCAGGCGTTGGGTTCAGTAGGGGCTGGCAGCCGGGTCCAGCTGTCACCCCAAGGGTTCCCCTAACGACAATCCCCCACCCCACCCCCACCCCCGAGGTCCTTCTGCTTTGCATATGAAGAAGCCCAGCCGGGGCGGGGCGAGGGCAAGCCGCTGGGGATCGGGTCCGCTGTAGATGCCTGAAAGGGGCGGTTAGGTCTAGGGCGCTGGCGGCGAGAACCGAGACAGCTGGGGAAGGGAGGAGCATGGGGACCTCTGGATTGGACCAGCCCCTCCCTGAGACCTCACCCAGCACAGCGGACTGAGGCGGCGCCTCTGGTCCCGCTGGAGAGGCGAGGACCCCGCGCCTCGCAGCTCTAGTGTCTCCCCGGACCCTGTAGTACCGGGTACGGGTTGGCTTGTGGCTGCAAGTGTTGGGTCCACAGGAGGAGCTCAAAGCCAAGTCTAAGTCTGCGAAGCCGGCTCGCCGAGTTGGAGAACCGCCCTCCCGTCCCCAGCCCTGCCCTGAGCCGCAGCCCAGCCTGAGAGAGACCTTGGACCCAGGCTGATGCGAGAGATTACCAGGCCCAACACCGCCCTCCCCGCAGCGGGGAGCCGGAGCCCAGGTGTGCGTGCCTGTGTGTGTGTGTGTGTGTGTGTGTGTGTGTGTGTGTGTGTGTGTGTGAAGGGGGTGCGGTGAGGGCTTTAGAGGCTTCGCACCTAGAGGTCAGGATGGGCGGAGCACCAAAGAGGCGCGCGTTGGAACTGGGCTTCGGCTTCCAATGAAAAGGTGGCGCGGGCTGCAAGGCAGGGGCTGTCGGCAGGACCTAGGGTTGCTGGGCTGTGCGATCGTAGACTTGGAGGCAGAAAACGGGCCTTGGCAGAACCCTAAAACCCCAGTTCTACTGAGGCTCAAACCAAATTCGCTAGCAGTTCGCCACTTCGCCCGAAGAGGGTATTTCATTTGCAGAGGGCTAGATCCCCTGCCCAGCCAGGCTCAGTGCTGTTGGGCTTTAGAGCGCGTTTTCCTCAAGTTAGCCCGGGACCCTGTGTGGGGTGTCTGAGCCCTGCACCGCGAGTGGGGTCAAAAGGCCAGTCCCAAAATACCGGTTAGACCTGGCTAGCTGCCTCTCCTTATTTCCTTCCTCGCTAGGGCCAAATGCTCTTTCCTAGTACCCCCTCTCCAAAGCCCCCCCCCCAACAAACAAACAAACAAACAAACAAAAACCCGGGAGCATAATAGCAGGACTCCGTAGCCCTGCCTCCTTCAAACTTTACTTCGGGGAAAATCCCAGTTAAGCATAGAAATGGTGCTGTCGAAACGGAATTTGGTGTTTGACTGACTGTCCTGTGCCAGGGACTCTTCGAGGCTAAGGCTTTCAGGACTCCGAAAGCGACCACCGCGTCCGCGATAATCCGCCCCCGTGGGCAGCGGTCTCGAGTTTACACTCTGAACGTTATTAGGGAGGCATGAGAGTGAACTCCAGAGGGTGTGCAGGATCGGCAGTGTGTCGCGAAGTTGGTGCCAGCCCGAAGCCCGGAAAAGGGGAGGGCGGGAAGCCGTACTCACTCCGCCCTTGCGCCCACACCCCGATCCCTTTTAGCTCTAGGTAGTGCCCCAGGGACGTCCCCCTTCCCACCTACATTCCCCCCAATCCCCCCTCAACACACACAAACACACACGACGCTGTAGCCCCGCTGCTTCCCGCATGGTCGCTTGTTTTTGTCTGTAAAAGGTTTCTTCGGATCACAGTTTTGTCACAACTTCTCACCCGGGTTTTTGCAACTCCTCACCCGAGGCGTTTCCCCACCCACTCCTTTCCCCTCTCGAGTGCCGAGCCTCTGGGCTTCCCCGCCCCCACCAGGAAACCGCCGGAATCAAGTTTACAAGACTGCACGGCGGGAAACAGACAACCGGATCTCCCGGGGCCCGGGGCCCCGTGGACTTTGGATGGATTGGGGGAGGGGGAAACAGAAGGAAGGACCAGCGGAGGGAGATTCTGCTGCCAAGGGCCCTCCCTCCACTACTCCCCCAAAGACGCGAGCAGTGGCCAGGCCAAACTTCCAGGCCAAGAATGCAAGAGGAAGCGGGGCGGGGGGAGGTAAGCCAACACCCAATGAATTGCAAAGCCAGACAGTGCATTAGGGCCGCTGGGGCTCCCAAACCCAGGTGCACCCCAGCCTTCAACAAGGTTTGATCTTGGATTACTCCCACCCTTCAGCAGAACTCTGCCCTCCACTTTGCTTACTCCCGCGTTCCCACCGAAACCGAGACCTTACCGGATCAGGAGGGGGCCTGGGCATCTCGCAGCCTGCCGCCCAGACAGCGCGGGGCCGCGGATGCAGCCACCACTGATTCTCTAAACGCGGTCTCCCCGCACTCTCCTCGGCCTGGGGATGCAGAATGGTTTACAGAGGGACCGCGAGCCGCTGATTGGTCGCCGGCCGCCGTGACGTCGGCGGGCGCTGCATTAAGGCGAGGGGGCTTCTTCAGCTCAGCCAACAGCCAGAAGCAGTGACCGAGCCGCCGGAGCTGGGGAGAGACGCGCGGAGGCGGCGGACTGGGCCGGGAAACCAGGGATAGAGGGACGCTTGTCCAGGGAGAGCCAGCAACGAACCGCGGCCCGAGCGGCGACAGCGGCAGCTGGTGCCCAGCTGTTTCCGCCGCGCAGAACTGTAGCCGCTGCAGCAGGACGTTTTAAAAAGCTCTCCAAGCTACTCCCCCTCCTCTCGACTCCTCCCGCTGCAAAAGAAAAAAAAAAAAAAAAGGAAAGAGGCTAGAAAGGAAACCCAGATTTGCCACCAGAACGAAAAAAGAGGGGAAAAGAAAAAGAAAAGAAAGTCCAGCGACTGTGGGGTTGGACACAGGCAGCCGGAGCGTGGGCCAGCGATGCGGGGCTGCGCGCCCAGGCGGCCGCGAGTTGCGACTGGAGCCACGATGCACGGCCAGGCGCGGTGAGGAGCCAGCCCGTTTCACCTCCCCGAAGGAGTCCCGGAGCAGGAAGGGGGGTTCCGAGAACACGGAGGCCGCCAGGCAGGCCCCGGCCGAGGCGACGGGGCTGGGGCGGTGGGGAGCGATCGAGTGCGCCTGGCTGCGTCCTCCCGGAGTTGTCCCTCTCCGCCTCGATTGACACAAACACTTCTCCAAAAGCGGAGAAACCTAGGCAACAACAGCAATCAACAACGAGATCTTCCTCCTGCCCTCCCCTCCCTTCCTCCCCCCTCGGTGTGCCCCCCGCCCCCTCTCCCGTCCCACCGTGGGCGCCCAGCGCTTCCCGACCCGCTGTGCGATGCCGGCAGTTTAGGATCCAAAGCTTCTCTACTCATTTTGTTCTCTTCTTGTATAAAAAGAGGAGAGGAAATCCCGGTGGCGGGCAGCCGGGCACACACACACCCACCCTCATACTCCGACAAAAGCAGATGCACTTTGACTTCTGACAGCTCTACCTCAAGCCTGAGAGAACTCGGCGGCGCTTTCCCTGCAAACAGAGCTCTCCGCGTCGTCCTCCTCGCTCACCGTCTCCGTTTTATTTATTTATTTCCGTTACCGTCACCGTTCTCGGTGACCTTCACTCCTCCGCGAGTTCTGGGCAGAAGAGTCGCTTTCGCGTCCGCCTGAGACTTTTTTCCTCGCCCCAGGAGCTGCGGCGGCGCTGCTGTGCCATAGGGCCTGGGGACTCCCGGGCTGCGCACCACCGAGGCGTTTCCAACCCCCATTTGCCTCGCGTTTCCCCCTCTTTTGGTTTCCTGGTGCGGGTTTTGGCTTGCACCGCCGAGTGTGTATCCTCTTTTTGGAGGGGCTGGGGAGCTCGTTTCTTTCGTCTTTGGGAGTCATCCCCTCGGCTCTACCTGCTCTCCTCTTTCCGGGCCTCACCCGACCAAACCAAAGACCATGGTGCACTGTGCCGGCTGCAAAAGGCCTATCCTGGACCGCTTCCTCTTAAACGTGCTGGACAGGGCCTGGCACGTCAAGTGCGTCCAGTGCTGTGAATGTAAATGCAACCTGACCGAGAAGTGCTTCTCCCGGGAAGGCAAGCTCTACTGCAAGAACGACTTCTTCCGGTGAGTACTTCCCTCTCGAGCCTCTGCTGCTCTCTCCCCGCGGGTCCTTCCCCGGCCAGCCGCGGATCAGAGGTCAGCGTGACCGCGTTAGGAGCTGCGTTTGGAGAGGGGAGCCAAGTCCCGCAGGCGCCCATCTCTTCGCTAGCTGGACGCTGGGCGCCCGGGTCGTGGCCCTGCTTGCATCCTGGAAATTGTGGGTCTTGGCTTAGCTGCACGTGCCCGGGAAGAAAGAGTCTGAGCGCGTCTCAACCCAGAAGCCCCTCCAAGCTTGGGGGAAGGTAGCATGGTCTCGAGCTTTGTAGCCCTGGCTCCTCTCTTTCCCAGCGCGCGGAGCTCTCCAACAACTGCATTCTCCCTGCCTCCTGGGTTGCTTGCCCTCCAGGCTGGACTTTGAAGACCGGACTAGCTCCGTGACACCGACTTTTCCGTGTCCTAGAGGTCTTGGCGGGAACCGCTAGGTTTTTGCGTGGGGTGTCTGAGTCGCTTGCCTTGGCAGCTGCAGGAAAGAGTCCTTATCCTGCACAGCCCCGAGCGTTCCCGAAACCTCAAGCACCGGCCTAGGGTCAACTGCCTCAGCGGGACTGTGAAGTGCTGCAGCCTCCGCGAAGATCTTTTCCCCTGCTTCCCCGGGCTGGGGGTTGGCGCGAGGTTTGTTTCCCACCCTAGGCAGACCTCTGCTCTGAGGCCCGGGCTCCACTCGGAATTCTCCCAAGTGCTACTCGCCACCCTCAGGCACCTTCTTGCAGAAACCCAGGGGAAAAACGAAGATTTCTCCCCACGTCCCTCCTTCGCTTAACATTTTAATTGTATTCTCTTAAACTCACTGTTTTGTCACCAAATCTACACAAACACACAAGTCAACAGAGAACAGGAGCAAATGCGAGTTGTAATTCCCTTGCGGTGCTTGAAATCTCCCAGTTTCCTCCGCTGACTTGGTCTCTGTTTTCTTCGGAGTCTGTGGTGACAGATCAAACTGGGAGAGGAAGTGCGAGTTCAAAGCCACCTGTCCCAGGACGCGTGGCTGTGGTTGAGGCAGACCTCGAGGCAAAGCGCCGTGCGGGCTGGTATTGCCAGGGGGAAGCTCAGGCTGAGCCTCTGAGCCTTGGCGGGCGTGCCCAGTTTCCCTGGTACTGGCTGGAACCCAGCCGA
The DNA here is from genome assembly GCA_004027475.1 of Anoura caudifer. Taxonomy (NCBI): domain Eukaryota; kingdom Metazoa; phylum Chordata; class Mammalia; order Chiroptera; family Phyllostomidae; genus Anoura; species Anoura caudifer. Next base: position 257,140 of record PVKU01000107.1, read on the forward strand.
GGAGCTGCGAACTGTGCCGGTTGCCAGTGGGCCCCAGAGGCCTGGCCCCCACAAAGTGCCGCTCGGCACCTAAAGCCAAGTCACAGCTCTAGCTTGCTCCAACCTGCCCCGCTTTGGGCCTGGACGTGGCGGCGGTCCAGCTGCAGCCGTCTGGGCTCTCCGCGTCTGTTTGTTCACCCGCGGCGCGACTGGATCTTGCCAACCCCTCCGCCTGTGCGCGGGTCCTTAGACGGTGAAAGGGAAACAACTCCAGGAGAGGAAAGCGGTGCTCGGGAGGCGTTTATATGGAGCTCCGATTAGAATTTGATAGTTTCCCGAATCTAATCGGAAAGTAAGTGCCTCCTTCCCTCTGCCCTTCGCCACCTTGCCGCCTTCTTCGGCAGCGTTTTTTTTTTTTGGCTGGGACGACACTGGGCATGAAGGTAGGGGTGGGAGCAGCTTGGGCCCCTCGCTCTCTCACTCCAGCCGTGGACCTCTCCTCCCCGACTATTCATGGTGCCCCGCTCTCTCTCTTCCTGCCTTCTTGCCTGCTTGATCGGGATTTTGCCTTTCTTAATTTTTAGCGACCCTCTTCTTTTTCTCCTTCCTCTTCACCTGCCTTCACTTTCTACTTACTTCTTTCTCCATGCCTTTCTCCCTGCCTCCGTGTCCCCTGCCCCTAACCAACCTTCCACGACCCCGCTCCCCGCAGGTGTTTCGGTACCAAATGCGCCGGCTGCGCGCAGGGCATCTCCCCTAGCGACCTGGTGCGGAGAGCGCGGAGCAAAGTGTTTCACCTGAACTGCTTCACCTGCATGATGTGTAACAAGCAGCTCTCCACCGGCGAGGAGCTGTACATTATCGATGAGAACAAGTTCGTTTGCAAAGAGGATTACCTAAGCAACAGCAGTGTCACCAAAGAGAACAGCCTCCACTCGGGTGAGGCCGCAGTTGGGCAGGTCCTGGGGGAGGAAGGTCCGCCAAGGCCTCTGCTCACCTGTCCCTTCCTTCTCCCCAGCCACCACGGGCAGTGACCCCAGTTTGTCTCCGGACTCCCAAGACCCGTCGCAGGACGACGCCAAGGACTCGGAGAGCGCCAACGTGTCCGACAAGGAAGGGGGCAGCAACGAGAATGACGACCAGAACCTGGGCGCCAAGCGGCGGGGGCCACGCACCACCATTAAAGCCAAGCAGCTGGAGACGCTGAAGGCTGCCTTCGCCGCGACTCCCAAGCCCACGCGCCACATCCGCGAGCAGCTGGCTCAGGAAACTGGCCTCAACATGCGCGTCATTCAGGTCAGGGCCCCGGCGTGCCACTCAGTTCCCCAGAGACCCACATGGCTTCTCCAGGCCAGCTTCCAGGAGCTGAACAAGTTCTTGGAGGCTGGCGGAGGGGCAGAGAAGAAGCCCAGACACACCCCTACCCCTTGTGACTTTTGAAGCATGGCCTGATGCTTAAAACTACTGGAAATCCCTAGCTCTCCTCCTCTTCCTGGTCCAACGCAAGTGATAGTGGTGGCAGAGGGGGAGAGAAAGGGAGCTCAGCAGGAGTCTGGAGGAAGGGACATTGTTGGCACCATGGTGAGAGTTGGGATCCTTTTTTATGCACCACCTACCCTGTCCCGAAGGAGCCCAGAGGTCGCTGTGCATGTAGGACTTAATTGGTTCCTCTGGCTCCTGCACGAGGAGATCTCTCTCTGCGTCCCCAAACCCAACTTTGTGGGTCTCTTGCCCCAGTAAGACAAGTCCTAAACCAGATATTTCTCCTCTGAGGAGAGGTGGAGCTCCTGGCTTGAAAGCGAGGCGGTCAGTCCGGAGGGACTCAGCCCTACCTCAGGCGGTCCCAAGTCGGGTGGGGAGAGGATGTGGCCATCTGGGTAGCTGTGCCGGTGTTGTAAGGATCTGAAACTCCATGTGATTCCCGTCGATTCTCAGGCCCAAGTTTCGGTGTCGGGTTCACGGTGCCTGGAAGCTCTGTGTGGGTGGATGTGCCTGGGAGGCTGAGTGTGCACACGCGTGCAAGCTGCCCTCTGAAGGAGGCCCTGCGGCCTCTGGGAGATTGTGCCAAGGTGTGCGCACGTGAATTGGAGGCTGCGCGTCTGTGTCGCTGTGAGTGAGAGGCTGTGGATAAGCATCTTTAGCACTGGGAGATTGTGTGTGGGTGTGAAAAGGAGATTGTGCGTTTTGGTGTCACTATCGCTGTCAACAGGAGGCTGTTTAGTTCTCTGTCACTATCATGTTGGGAAGGGAGCTGCCAGCGACCATGAAAGGAAAACCGTGTGTGGCTGACACTACTTGGGAAAGTCGAGTGTTTATGTGCGTACAGCCCCCGAGAAGCTGTAACCGTGACGGTATGACTGTTAGAAACAGCTCCAACTGCCTCACGTTGGGCAGGGCGGCTTGCCCAGGTCCTCCAGACGGGAATCCTATTCATCATTGGCTCAGGGGCTGCCCTGCGCGGTCCTACTCAGAGGACCCCCCTCGCCATCACCACCATACACAACACACACGCACTCACGCACGCACGGAGCCCTAGAGCTAGGCGGTGGACAGATGAGAGACCGGCCGGGTGGAACTCCCGAAGTGGGGAATGGGGACTTCGTGGCTTCATCCCCGTGTATGCTTCAGGTCTGGTTCCAGAACCGACGCTCCAAGGAACGCAGGATGAAGCAGCTGAGCGCGCTGGGCGCCCGGCGTCACGCCTTCTTCCGAAGTCCGAGGCGGATGCGGCCGCTGGTGGACCGCCTGGAGCCGGGCGAGCTCATCCCCAACGGGCCCTTCTCCTTCTACGGAGGTGGGTGCGCTGCCCAGTGCAGGGCTCGGCCAAGCCGGGGTTGGCTTCGTTGGAAACGGGTGGCAGCGTAGAGATGGGTGGAGGCTGGGAAGTAAATCAAGGGAGAGGTAGTGAGACCGAGAGCCGAATTCCCAACCCTGAACGAGGCGGGCGGGATGGTAGGGAGCATCTCCTGTGTGTGCACCCAGTCTCCGCCCTGCTCCCAGCCCGGCGGGGGAGCCCACGAACCTCGAGCGCCCCGCGTTGCCCTCCCCAGCCGCCCGGCGAGCCCGCCTCCCCGCCCTTTCTGACTCACCCGGCCCAGGGCCCCGCCTTGACATCCTTTTCCCCTCGCCGCTCCACAGATTACCAGAGCGAGTACTACGGGCCCGGGGGCAATTACGACTTCTTCCCGCAAGGCCCCCCGTCCTCGCAGGCTCAGACGCCAGTGGACCTACCCTTCGTGTCTTCGTCTGGGCCGTCTGGGACACCCCTGGGCGGCCTGGAGCACCCTTTGCCTGGCCACCACCCATCGAGTGAGGCGCAGCGGTTCACCGACATCCTGGCGCATCCCCCTGGGGACTCCCCCAGCCCGGAGCCCAGCCTGCCCGGGCCTCTACACTCGATGTCCGCTGAGGTCTTTGGGCCCAGCCCGCCCTTCTCGTCGCTGTCGGTCAACGGCGGGGCGAGCTACGGGAACCACCTGTCTCACCCTCCCGAAATGAACGAGGCGGCCGTGTGGTAGCGGGGTCTTGCACAGTCCGCGGAGCTTGTGGTTGTACAGAAACGAACTTTTATTTAAGAAAAATAGAAAAAAGAAAAAAAAACATAAAAAAGCAAGCTACACCCCCCACACCTTCCTCCAGCCTCGGGGACCATTTTCCATCTGGGGAGACCGGATGGTAAAGGGGGACATGAAATAGGATCCAAATCTGCCTGGAGGGAGGACCGGGACACGAGAGCTGGCTGGCAAGGTGCAGGACTGGGGCTCCGGAAGGGAAACGCAGACCTCTCCCCACCTCCCACCTGGACCCGGCTCCGCGGACAGATACCGCGGGCGTGCGCGTCTAACCGGCGGGCGGCACAGAAGCGACCGCGGCGGCTGCTGAGGCGCACAGCACTGCGGCTGTGCCAGGAGCCGCGCGGAGGGAGGCCGTGCCTGCAGCGGGCTAGGGAAGGGGGGCGTCGCGGGGCGCTCCCAGGCCAGCCGTGAGGGCTCTGGCTTTGGGAAGCGTAATAGTGTTGGTCTCAGCAACAGCAACGACAAACTCTTACAGCTTCAGAAACACCGGCCTGCTGTGCATCAGGTGGGACTATATATATATATATTTTTTGTCTCTCTGGGGTTTTTTTGTTTCTTTTTGTTTTTGCCAAAATTGCAAAATTCTAAATGTCAAGCCCTCAGTATCAACTCTTCTACCTTCACAAAACTCGACACACAGAGATGAACCACAGACACACTGGATAGGGTGGTCTCCAGCCAGGCCTCTCAGTAAAACGACTTGAAAATCAGCTGTACTAAGAAAAGTATTTTACTTTCACTCACACACACACGCACACACACACAGTTTAAAAAAAGACTAACGAACTAAACACAGTCAACTGTTTACGTATAATGTTAAATTCAGGAGTTCAGTGTTTTACTAATATATCCTGTTTTGAAACCTCTTGTTCAAAAACAAAATGTTTTGAGCAATCAACCAAAATTGTTCATTTTCTTTTCCTGTAGATGTTCTGACAGATTTGCAGGGCTCACAGCTCACTGTGCTAGTATGTAAAAAGGTGTTGTTTACACGAGGCAAAGAGAAAACACGACATTCGGACACTTGCCAAATAGAATAATTATAGCACAAATACTGTAAAGGTGCCTGGCACCACAACCTGAGAAAGTGTTAAAAAAAAAAAGTGTTACAAGGTTTAAGAAAAAACATCTTTGCTAATTTTTAGTCCTGTTGAACATTCATGGAATTGTTAATATGACTTATATAGACCCACACAGGTTTTATTTTTGTGTCTTTAAAATAAAAGTCCAAAATATTTAAATTTTATGGTCAAATATGCAGTCAATAGCTGCTACTTTTTTCTTTATATATTAAATTTCTCATATGTCTTTTATTGTTCTGATAAACCTAAGCTTGTGTGACCTCCAGTGCATATTAGACCATTCACTGTATGAAAGAAAACATGTTGAATAAATTTGTGAGTTTTTAATAAAAATAGAAAATCTGATGTTTAGGTAATTGGTGTGTTACTTGATGTTTTAAGAACGAAAAGGGAGACAGGATGGAGAGCTGTATGACCCCTCAGAAGCGAGGCAGGACTAGGGTATGTTTGCACCTTGGCTGTGGTTAAACCCCATTGCTAATGCCCACCAGTCTTTTCTCCATGGCTTCCTGCTGTTATTATTAACTACAGATTTGCATTCTGTGGATTTAACTGATACAGTTGAAGAGGTGTTTGCTGATAAGTTAATATAGAATTTGAAATAGAAATCAAATCCATGGCTCCAGTCTGTCATTAGGCGTGAGATCCCATGCACTCTCTCTCCCCCCTCTCTGCGCAAACAAAACTGGACTTGCGAATGTCAGTTACCTGCAAATACATAGTTAGAGGTGGTCTTTTTCAGTTTCAATTCATTTCCCATAGATAATCCTGCTTTCTAATTTGGTGGTTTGAAAGAAAATGTAAAATGAATGTACAGTACAGCTAGAAGTGAAATACTTTAATCCCTTTCACAGCAATGATATGAAATAGTTGTTTTATATTATTTGTTACATTTGGAGTTCCCCAGAAGGAAAACTATTTTGCCTGGCACAGATACATATTACATTTCCCTGAGAGAGGACTAAAGATAGCCGATATAGAAATCAAATGTCAACTGGCAGTTGCCAATCAGTTCTGAAAAGTAGTTCAGTTCCTTCCAAGCCTTCATTAAACATGGAAGAAATTTAAATATTTTATCTACTATGAAATACTTGTGTGTGTTTTAATATCAGACACTGTTAGAGTTCCAGAATTTCTTTTCCGTATCACCTACATTTCAGTCTGGATTATTTACTTCTTTATTTTAAAAAATTGAGGTTTTACATTAAATGATATGTAATTTCCAGTGTTGTTTTTATATTTTGTTAAGACACAACTAAGTGTATCTTTTCTGACAAGCAGGCTTTAAAATGAGCAATATTTTACTGCACCCATATGATGGCTTGTCCAATGGGGAGGACTATCAAGGAGGAATGTGGTAGTGTTCTTGCAGAAATACAAATTTATGAAATACAGGGAAGACTTTTGAAACACTTGAGTTTCTGCACACAGTTGTTCTGAAACACCTAGTTTCTTTATCTGCTTTGTATGCAATCCCTGGATGGGCTTGTTTTTGCTCTTTTAGCATTTGTGTTAAATCATAGTCAACTTATTTATTATGGCCACCCCTTTAAAGACGTTCATTTAACCGAACCTATGCTCATTGGGAAGCTGCATTTTCCTATCAAGCCTGCTGAATTATTTAGCAGCTTTATTGTGGAATCAGGTACTTGATAAGAAGCATTTTAGAGTTGGGCGCTGGGCATGGACTCAATTTTTCTCTCTGACTCCGTGGCAGCAGCTCAGTCTCTCCCCTTGGTGCTGTACCCTGAACTCTAACGAATACCTGAACAGGTAGCAAAGCTTAGCAGTCAGTTTTGGAGCTGCCTGAGAGGAGGAGATCTAGAAATGTCAGGGACAGTTCTCATTCCCGTCTGAGCTGCGCTGCCCACTTCTGATCCTGGAGTGTAGAAAAGCGCCACACCATCCCCATCAGATGGAGCTGGGAGCTCCTGGGAAAGACCCCGGACTAGGCAGTCCCCTTCTGCCCAAGAGAGCAGTCTACTCTCTAGCGTGGCTTGGTGGCCTGGTTTCTCCCTGCAGCCATCTTAAAGCTGCCACCTCTTGTGCCTTTCACCACCTGCTCTCAGGATGCCAGCAGCCGGAGCGGCCACCTGCCCTGGGTGAGGCAGGCAAAACTCTCCCATCCAACTTCTCCACACTGTGGAAGTCTGGGGGACTACTTTAGGGTGAGATGAGGCTTGGAAGGACTATGCATGGAGAGCCAGGACAGGCATTGTCAGGGGCTTGGGACCTGGAGTTTGATAATATCTGAGAAAAGAGAAGAGTGGCAGGTAAGACCTTGGTTTCCCTAAACTCTTGAAACTCCAGGTCATGTGACAGGCAATTGATTGGGACCAAGGGGGTTATTTAATGTCACCGTTCCCCATCCTCTGCTAGTCCTACATCTGTCTGCCACTTTGCAGCCCTTAGGCAGCAGGCAGAGGCACTGTGAGTGGGGAGACTTTCTGACCTTCTCTGGAGAGGATGGTTCTTTTGGGAGTGTGCTCCTATTTATGCCCATCTGCCTGCTTATCTCACCTGCTCTCATCCCTAGAGCACTCAGAGGTTTACATTTCTTCTAAGAAATAAAGTCTTTGAAATATGCTCTCCCATGGTCCAGCCTCTGTCTACCTCATCCCTTCCAGAAACCTCTCTTTCCTTCTCAAGAAACTAGAGTTGGGAGGGGCAGAGAGATCCTTAGGAGGTTGCTCTCCTGCCTATGCCTCAATTTCTCTCAGCTGCATCTGGAGTTTTAAAATTCTTTCCTCCATTCCTGGAGTTCCCTCCTGACCCACAGTATGAGGTAAGAAAGCAGGGGAAGCATTTTTGGGGCCCTGGGATGTGTGCACAGGAGTAGAGTGGTCTTGATTTCTTCCTCAAAGGGCTTCCCAAGTCAGTGGGGACCAGGAGAGAGAAGGGAGAGGAGGTAAGCAGGTCTGTAGCATTTTCTGCCTGGAATCACCCAACAGTGTCCCATTTGCATGACAGCTTAGAGGTGGTCTCTGACCTGTTTTGCCATCCTCCCCCCTTCTCCCTTTTCTTTACCCCTAGGCCAGGTTTCTAAGAATTATTAGTGTCCAAAATAGGATGAGAAGAGGATTGTGGGAGATAATTTCCTAAATGTGGGCTGAGAGAAACATTTTTGTCCTTTGAAGCTCAGGGCAATGGTCCCTTGTTGTAGCCTGAAGAGTGAAGCCTGCTTTTGCTTTGAGGGGCTCCAGACACAGGCACCAGATTGCAATTACAGCAGGGAAATATATATATGCTGTTCCTTGGTGTCGATTTTCTGCAGACAGTAAAAAGCAGCTTTCTTTGCCTGAGTCCTGCCTAAGATGCTCTTATCCTAGCCTGGCATTCTTTCCCTTCCATGTCTGGGGGAGGGGGGTCTATCCTAAGACAGGTTCTCCTTCCCCTATGCAGAAACCTAGAAAAGGGACATGGAACAGGGCACACTAAAGTGGTAGTCTCTCATTGCTCTCAATCCTAAAGGCATGTGAAAACTATTAAAGTCAGGGACTCTCACTTTCCTTGGGTTCCACAGTAAACCCTGGGAGCTGAGGGTTCCCTGGGCAGTTCTGCTGTGGGATCCAATTGGCCTGGGCTGTACCCAAGAAGGACACAGGACAGCTCCAACATCTGACTTCCTGCATCCTTTTGAGTTAGTTTACATTCAGGGATTTTTAGTTCTCTACAGGTGACCTCAGACAGCTACTGGAAGAATAGACCACTTTGTAAGCACAACTATCATCCCTTATTGCTGTTTCTATTTTCATGTTTGCCTGTCCCTCTAGGCTGATCACCATCAGGAGAGAATCAAACTTACTCATCTTTGCATCTCTTCTAGCAGTGCCTGCCACATAGTGGGCAGTCAGGGAATGCTTGATGAAGGGAAGAGAATATAAAAGGATTGTATCTTTCCCTGTGCCTGAGTGTAATTAAATTGATCCTATTAAGTCTTTATATTTTGAGTCTACCCGGGCCCCTCCAATAGCAGACCTGATTTTTTTTTTTTTTTTTTGTATTTGTAGATCAGTCCCAAGTCTCTGAGTATATCCTCATTTTTGAACAGCAAAAATATCATCAGTGTGCAGTAGAGTAGTAATCCCCTTCCCACCCCCTTTCCCCTGATCAGACAAGACTACTTGCAGAAGCTACGTAATCAATCTTTATTTAAGTACAGCCATAGCAATTTCTAATTATTCCTTTTAATAAAGACGCCTGCAGTCCGCCTCACACTCATACATACATACACATCTCCGATGTAGGCCTCCCAAATCCTGGCTGCCGTTGGGCCAGAGGCTTAAGCCGTGCCCCAGGCCCCTCCAAATTGTGAAATGCCAGACCTTTTGGTACCAGTCTGTGCTGCCCGAAAGCGCACTTGAGGCTCAAGACGCTTACGCTTTACCCTCTTCTCCTTCCCAAATCGGCCACCATGCATCACGGCTACTTTACACTTTATTTGTAAGCATATCTTGGACAAATCTTGCGGTACATTTTAGGTAATGGGACAACGGCCCCTCGCTTCGCAATTTTTGCTGGGCGCTGGGGTCTAGCAAATATCTTGCGCTTTCCCGCACTACCCTACACAGCCCCCGGGCGCACGCGCACGCGCACACGCGGCTGTACCGCGACAGTCCTTTCAGCCTCCAGGGCGCTTCCGCCTTCACTCTAGTGGTGACGCGAAGGCCCCGCCCCCTCCCGGAAGTTGCTACCCGAGAGCTGGTCGCACCGCTCCGCGCGGTTCCTGGCTGAGCTGAAAAGTAGTCTCCGTGCGAGAGGAGTCGGCGGGGAGAGAGCTTCCAGGGCTGGTTCCGCACGCTCACGCGCCCGGCGCGGAGGGGAGTGAGACCTGGTGACGATGGCCGGGCCCCAGCCCCTGGCGTTGCAGCTGGAACAGCTGTTGAACCCGCGACCACGGGAGGCGGATCCAGAGGCCGACCCAGAGGAGGGTGAGGCTGACTGGGGCAGCAAGGCCACGTGCAGAGCAGTGGGTCCGGCCCTGTGAGGACCCGGGCCGCGTGTGAGGGCCGGCATCTTGTGTGGAGGAAAACTGATTCCTGGAGGGTTGCCCTGGGCTCCGGAGGAGGGCTGCGGCTTCTGACACGCTGTCTAGACTAGGCGCTCGGGTGGGCGGAGCATCCCTCGGTCTAAGGCTTGGTTGACTGTTGGTGGAGGGCTGTTGCAGGGAGCCAGAGTCTTAGGAGCAGATTGGAAGTTATCTTGCAGGATGCGTTTACAGGAATTGCATTAGCAATGAGGAGAAGAAAGGCGCGTCTGTTTTTAAAAACTCTGCCTGTCCCTAAGAATTTACTGGGAGAATGAAGTAGTAGATTTGCATGGTGATGTTTAAGCCTCTTTAGGCCTCAAGACACTAGTCCATGGGCTGAATGAGACTCGGTTTTGTAAGTTCTTGTTCAAAGTCTAGTTGGGAATAATCCTGCTTTAGACTTGAACCAGAGAAGTGTGAGGAAGGGAGAATAATGAAGGATAAATGGGAGTTCTGGACTGTCTTAGGGACCAGAGCTGTTTATCCAGGATAAGCAAACAAAACTCCTTAAGGGATAGGATGGAGTGAGGATAGAACGCGATGGTGGCCGACTTACAATATCCGAGTGACTGTCGAACGTGGAAGAAGAATTACGCTGGTATTATATGATCCAAGGCATAGACATATATCCTACTAGTAGATACAGAGTCAGCTTTCTGTTCGAGAACAGCAATAAGATTGAGGTCTGTCTACCTTGAGAGCGAATGAGTTCTCCTTTCCTGGAAGTTGGCGGGGTTTTGTAGAGGACATTTAAGTAGAAGTTGAAAGTGTTGGACAGGGCTACCATTAAAGTGCCTTCTGACTGAGAGGCTTATTACTTTTCCCCTCCCCACAGCCACTGCTGCCAGAGTGATTGACAGGTTTGATGAAGGGCAAGATGGGGAAGGTGACTTGCTGGCTGTGGGCAGTATTAGAAAACTGGCATCAGCCTCCCTCTTGGACACAGACAAAAGGTATTCTGGCAAGACCACCTCTAGAAAAGCTTGGAAGGAAGACCATTGGGAGCATCCTCTGTCTGGTTCATCTGGTAAGTAGATATATTCGCATGGTTTATTTATTTGTTTTTGCATAGAACTCTTTCTTTCCTAATTTTTTCAAGGTTAAAACCCCCCCTCCTTTAATGAACTTTGCAAGGCTAGTCTGTGTACCCCCACCTATTACCTTAAGAGAGACCATTGATTTGTCATTAGAAAGGACCTTAGAGGTATGTAATTTCACTTCATAAGGAATCTAAAGCCTGGATCTATCAAGTTGCTACTTTCCTTATATTTAACCTAATAGTTCACCCTAAAATGGAGTGAGAGAAAAGGCAGTATTAGAGACTGCCTTTTGAGGGCTTTGAAAAAGCATTGTCTCTGATAAGCATGCTGACTGATCCTTTTCCTTCAGTTTTTCAGTCTTGCATTGGGTCACTGTATGATATCAATTTGTGAAACTAGTTTTTTTGCGTAAAAGTAACAATCCTTCCCTATTCCCTGCAAAAGTATTAGAAGATGTGATTTATAGTTTTAAAGCAGAGTGGAAGAAGGGGCTGGATATGGTAATTATTGAGTGGATGTCATTTGTTTTTCTTCAGAAAGGTCAGAACTGCTATGTTGAGAATCCACAGATAATATGAAATAAACTTCCACTTAGGTTATGACACCGTATTTTGCCATGTATAATGCGCACTTTTTTTGCCCAAATTTTTTAGGGAAAAATAAGGATGTGCATTATACATGGGTAGTATCCAAAATACCTAGTATCTGTTCTTGTGTTTTGTAATTATTTGTTGCATAAAATTTCTTGTACCATAATATGTTCAAAAATAAATGCTAAAGTTTCTTTATAATACAAAACAAGTATCTAAATATAAATGAATAAAAAATTTAATTAAACAATTAAAATGGATGATTTTTTTCCTGAAAGTTTGGGCCAACAACGTGAGTGCTCATTATACACAGGAGCACATTATACATGGCAAAATATGGTACATATGATTTAGTCCTTGATGTAGTTCTGAGGATTCCTGATAAGCTCATTTCACATTCTTTGCCTAGAGACTGATAAAAAGTCCATATGTGACAAATATAATATTTATTGAGCTCTCACCATGTGTCAGGCACTGTGGTAAGCCCTTTAAGTTCTAAGAGCCTGGGACGCAATAAATCCTCATTACATATATCATCTCATTCAATCTTCCCAATAGCTTTGTGAGGTTGGTGTTATTTATTCCCATTTTATACGTAAAGAAATTGAGGGACAGATTGGTTAAATAACTTATTCAAGGTCATGTAGATAGTAAGTGGAAGATTCTGGACTTAAATAAGGAAGTCTGACTCCAAGATTTTTATTCTCAATTAGTACTTTTTAAAAAAAAAAAGTATTTTTATTTATTCATTTTTAGACAGAGAGGAAGGGAGGGAGAAAGAGGGAGAGAAACATCAATGTGTGGTGGTTGCCTCTTGTGCACTCTCTATGGGGACTGGGCCCACAGTCCAGGCATGTGTCCTGACTGGGAATCGAACTAGTGACCCTCTGTTTCACAGGTGGGTGCTCAATCCACTGAGCCACACCAGCCATGGCTATAGGAATGTTTCTTAATCTGATAAATGGCATACCTTTAAAGAACTTTGCATTTAGTTTTTGTATTTATATTTTCAACAGCCTTCTCTGTGTCTTGAGTTAATATGTGGTTTTTAAAGAAGTACTGATCTCACCTTTAACTGGAACATAATCAACAAAAGGAAAAAGCAAGCAAAATATAACCAGAGACTTTAAAATTAAGAACAATTTGACAGTAACGAGAGGGGATGTGGGAGGGGGTAATGGGTGGAAGGGTTTTCAGGAACTACTATAAAGGACACATGGACAAAACCAAAGGAGAGGGTGGAAGCAGGGGACGGAGGTGGGTTTGGCTGGGGTGGAGGGGAGTGGTGGGGGGAAAATGCAGACAACTGTAATTGAACAATATAAAATAAAAAAAAGAAGTACTGAAGGCCTCTCAAATCTTTGTTTTATTATTGGTGACTGGTCCCTGTATCTAATAATTACGTTTGCTGTACATGGAACCTTTATGTTCTACCATGGGACAGATAGGAAAATCAATAAGAACCTTAATCAGGTGATACCCTAAGAATAAGTAAAACCAGGACCCTTAACTAACATTCCATTTACTGTGGGATCAAGTTCAGACTCTTTCCCACTAAAGGTAAGACACTCCTGATTTGGTCCCTGGGCAGCTCAGTGGGCTCGTGTCCTACATTCTGCACTCCAGTGTACTTTTATGGTGCTAGACCTTTGCATATGCTGTTTTCTCTTTTCTTTCCCTTTTCCATGTCTGTTGAGCTGTTAGCATATGCTTAATAAGTAAAATTATAATATCTCCTACACATGAAACCATCTCTCATGTTTCCAGGAGAGTTAGGTGGTTCCTTCTCTATATTCTGTACTAATAACATTGTAACATAGTTATTGGTATGCGTATCTACCATTCCCACCAGACTATGAGGCCTTCCTCATAGGTATTACATTGTATTTGTCATTCCTTGGCATTTTTCTATGCCTGGCTCATAATAGGTGCTTAAAAAGTATGTAATAAATAATGTACACTTGTATGATAGAGATGGTGCATTTGGGATACTTGATGATGACCTACACATTTAAAAAATATTTTTATTTTTATTTATATTTTAATCCTCATCTGAGGACATTTTTTTCATTGCTTTTAGCGAGAGAGGAAAGGAAGGGGAAAGAGAGGGAGAGAAACATTGATATGAGAGCGAAACATGGATCAGTTGCCTCTTGTACGCACCCTGACTGGGGATTGAACCCACAACCTGGGCATGTGCCCTGACCAGGAAATGAGCTGGTGACCATTTACCTTGCTGAATGATGCCGAACCAGTCAGGGCATAACCTATACTTTTTTAGATTCAGGTTTGGGAAAACTGGTAATTCTCTCATACCTGTTGAAATCTGACCCTTTAAGGTCTAGAACAAAAGCTATATCTTCCTGATAGCTTTGGTTAAATTCATTTGTCCCCACAGTTAAAATGTCCCCCTTCTCTGGGTTATCAAAACTTTGTCAAAGCATTTTCAAGTCTTTTCTGTATTAGGGTTTTACAAGTCTTTCCCACTAGAAGCTTTCATTAGGATAGGATTAATGTTTTATTCATCTTTGCTTCTCCATTAGCATTTTAGAGGTAGTAGATGTGTAACAAATATTTATTGAGTACAATGTACAATATATTTTTTTTATATTGATAACTGCCATGGTGCTTTAGATGAAATAAAAAATATGGCCTGGTATTTGCCTCAATGTAACATACATTATTCCCTCTTCTCTCCCTTGTTTAGACAAGGAAGTATCTGATGAGGAAGAGTCTGGAGATGGCGATTCTGAGGGGCTGGGTCTGGAGGAGTCCGATGAGGATGTCATGAGTGCTGCTGAGGAACAGGAGAGTGGTGACGATGGGCACAGTAGTCAGGCCTGGAGGAAGGGGAGCAAAAGCCACTCCAGGAAAACGCCAGGCTTCAGTATCCAGCGCATCAGTGACTTTGAAAAATTTACCGAGGGAATGGATGACCTTGGTAGCAGTGAGGAGGAGGAAGATGAAGAGGAGGAGAGTGGCATGGAAGAAGGTGATGGGGAAGAAGACTTAGAGGGTGCCAGTGAGGAAGACAGGGCTAAAGACAAGAACAGTGACGATGATGGCGTGGTGATGACCTTCTCCAGCGTCAAAGTTTCCGAGGAAGTGGAGAAAGGCAGAGCTGTGAAGAACCAGATAGGTTTGTACATGGTTTGCTCTTTGCTTATTTTTCAGAGTGTCTGCATTTGATGTCCTTTTTATTTGTTTGTTTTTGGCTGTTCGCTCTCTCCTGTATCCTTCCAATTAGTTTGCGACATGCCCCACTTACCTGGAAGCCTAAAGCCCCATTCCTCTACGCATAGCTGGCCATTTCTACCCTGAGCTGCTTAGCTGGTTCTGCTCTAGTACTTCTGGCAACTGTGGAAGATTGAAGAGAAGAGGGTTTTCTCCTGTCTTTGGGCTTTAGCATTCTCTCTCATATAGCAAATATTTGCTTCTAAGATACTGAATTTATTTACTATAATAAAGAGTGTTCCCATGGCATGAAACTGATAAAGCTGTGCTGCTTAGAGACTGGTGTGATTTCCTAACCCTTCCACCCCTCCCCTCTGCAGAAAGATTGTATAATTGAGGAATGGAATTCTTTTTTCTTTCTCAGCACTGTGGGACCAGCTCTTGGAAGGAAGGATCAAACTACAAAAAGCTTTGTTGACCACCAATCAGCTTCCTCAACCAGATGTTTTCCCTATTTTCAAGGATAAAGGTGGCCCAGAGTTTGCCAGCGCCCTAAAAAACAGTAAGAACACTTATGCCATATTGGGATACTTTGAGGCACCACAGAGTTGAAGAAGAGAAGATGTGGTTTTAGTGATAATATGGTATAAAATAGTAGTTTTAACCTTAAAAATAGAAATATAATTCTTTTATCAAATGCAGATAACTTTGATTGAAATGGATTGGGTGCTCTAGTCATGTCTGTTCAGTTTTTTCTTACCTGTCCCCTCTCCTTGACTTTCGGAGTCACTTCTTTTAATGCTCAGAGAACCCTCTTTGAAAATCTGCTGTAATGGAAAGGGAGAGAAGGAGTGACTACACTCAGTTCATTTGAGTTGGCTGTATTGCATACTTAAAAGATGCCCTTTTGTTGTTGTTGTTGTTGGGAGGTTTCTAGAACATGCTAAGATGACCTCATTCATATCTCCTTTGGGTCGCACAGAGTGAGGACAGACGATGACTACAGAGGGAGCAAAACATTTCAGAAGAGAATTGCTGAGCTGTGAAGACCAAACATTTTAGAAGCAAAAAAGACTTTAGAAATACTGTTTCCCAGTCCCTTCATTTTACAGATGAGAGAACTGTGGCCCATAGAGAATGAATGGCCCAAAGTTACAGAGCTTGTTCATGCATGGCAGAGAGAAAACTCCAGCTTTTATGCCTTTCTTTTTTTAAAATTTAAAACATTTTTTACTTATTGATTTTAGAGAGAGGAAAAAAACATTGATTTATTATTCCATGTGTTGATGCATTTATTGGTTGATTTTTGTATGTGCCCTGTCCAGGGATTGAACCCACAACCTTGGTGTGTTGGGATGACATTCTAACCAACTGAGCTACCTGGCCAGGGCACCAAAGGCCTGAGGTAGAGGCAGATTTGGGGTTAGTGTGATTGGAATTGCTATTCCTCGTTTATGTGTTGAGACTTAGTGTTTTCATTTGCTCTTTAAAACTTATTGTTATCTTATCATGGAGTTAGGGTTGGAAGGGACCTGAGGAGGATGTCTGATTTGGTATCTGCCTTTAGGGACCATCACCTTGAACCAGTCAAAGTAAATACATATCGTATGTAGGATTTCTAGGGAAGGGGAGTCTGTGGACCTTTCATATAGGAGACATGATTTAATTAGGAATTACTTCCTAGAGTCCAGTCTTTAGGTAGTATATCCTGTTGTACTTGAAGTCTGTTTCCTATGTGAAAGGCCTGGTTAATCCTTCAGAAGCCCTGCAGATAATATGAGGGTGGGACTTTATATCTCCTCCCCCAGCTTTTCCCCTTTCTCCCTTAAATAAATGATGTAGATTGGCAGTTTTCAAAATTTTTGAGATTTTTGGAGCACTTTTCTGCTTCTTGCTGCCCTAGTATCCTAATTCCTGGCTTGCTTGAATGAGTCCCAGACTGCTGTAGGTTAAATGTCTGAAATATTTTGCTTAAGGACTTGTCCATTTTTTGCTTATTGTACTCTTATTGCATGAGCCTTTCCTTTTTTTTTTTTTTTGAGTCATCTTAAAATATTGACATTTTAAGGGTTATCAGTATCAGATATAATGGACACATTTTTTTCTAGGATACAACTTAATTTCTTCAGCTACTTCAGTGTTATTTAACTTTTATTTTACAACAGTTCTGATCTTTTTAATCTTTTTTTTTTTTGCATTTAACCAATTGCCTCTTTGCCTCATTGGTGACCTCCAGTTAATCTGACAGATGTCTGTTAATCTGACATGGTGGGTTATGGTGGAAGAGGGAGAAGAAAGGAACGTTTGTTCAGTGTCACATATTCTAAGATGGGAGAGTAGGGAGTTTTCTAATAACCAGGAATTCTGCACAGCCGACAAGTAGTTAATTTTTGTTTGTTTACAACCTTCTTATGACAGTATGACATAATATGTTATATACACCTGCCTGTCTTGGTAAACAGAGTTTAAGAACAATTTCTTGACTACAGTCTGAGGGGGTATGGCTCAGGGGTAGAGCATTTGACTGCAGATCTTGACTACATTATTCTAGGTGAAGAATCTACACTGTGTGAAAAAGTTGGTGTGGAACATAGGCTGAATTTGCACTGACCTCAGGACGAACACTGGAAATTACTGTCTTTAACTAAATCTCTTTTCAGTTTGCTTGGTCTTACAGTAATTCAAGTCAGGCTTCCTAGGTTTAGATTTCATCTCTATGACTGTGGGCAAGTTACTTAACATCTCATTAAAGTGATAATAAGGTTGTGAGGATTAAGGGACATAATATAAAGCATTAGCACAGTGGCTGGCACACAGCACCCCACGGATGTTAGGTGCGGGGACTATCTTTTTCTGCAGAAAGAGGCATTTGACAATGTTCCGCTATGCGAATGATAGTCATCATTGTAACAAACTATCATTCAGACTGTTGTCAGAGTTTTCTTGGGTATTTTATTAGTATTCGTATTCCATATATAATTTAAATCAACCATTTGTTCTAGAAAGCGGGTAGTGTTATATTCTACTATGATACTTAAAATTCAGCTTCTGCCTCTTATGCCTATGGAAAGGCAAGCAGAGGTTCTCCTGTTGCCAAACCCAGCGTGCTGCCTCCCTGAAATGTCCAACCTTTCCTTGAAATAGTTCCCTTTGGCTTTGGTGGCACTGCATATGCTGTTTGGGTTCTCCTATGTTCTGATTTCTTCTCATCTCAGATTCTTCTTTTGTCTTCCCAATGTCAGTTCTGTTACATTTCGGATCCTGTCCTCAGGTAGTGTTTTCTTGACATGTTTTCTTCTTGGCACTGTCATTTACTCCCACAGTCCTAACACCAGCCTCTGAAACAGCAGGCTTCCCGCTACATTGGAGTCACAGTCAACTTCTGAGCATGTCTTTGTATTTAGTGCCCTAAGCTGTACTTTGCAGAAACTAAACAAATACCTCTTTCCTTCCACAACACACATATACTTAGTCTCCGGTCACCTTGATGTTACATGTTGGTAATTAACTCTTGAACTGTAAAGTAATTTCAAAGACATTTTTTGATATTTTAGTAGCTGCACAAGTGATAAGTCATGAAGTAACCTTAGCAAAATTAAGGGATTTTTAATGCATAAAACCATTTCTCTAGCAAGATTAGGTTTTTCTTTGATTTTATTTTTAAAAGTTCTACAGTATTAGAAGGCAGGTCTTTTATGTTGGTAGCAATGATGTATAAGGAAGAGGGCAAGTCACTTATGGAAAACTCAGCAGGAGTTGTTTAAATGTTTTCCTCAGGAGCTATATATCAAACCTGTATAAAAGTAGAGGGAATTGTACAATGAATATATACTGTTACCAGCTAAGTAACCATCAGCTCACAGCCAGTCTTATTTCATCTATACCTGTACTAACTCTGCCCTTACTTCTGGGTTATTTTGAAGCAAACACCAGACATCCTATCATTTTATTCATAAATCAACATATATCTCTAAAAGAAAATGATTTTTTTTTAATTTTTTAACATTTTATTTATTTATCTTTAGAGGGGAAGGGAAGGAGAGAGAGAGGGAGAGAAATATCAATGTATGGTTGCCTCTCATGCTTCCCCTGCTGGGAACTGGCCTGCAACCCAGGCATGTGCCCTGACTGGGAATTGAACCGCAATCCTTTGATTCACAGGCCCGCGCTCAATCCACTGAGCTACACCAGCCAGGGCAGAAAATGATTTTTTAAAAAATAATTACAATACCATTATTTCACATTAAAACATTAACAATGATTTTTTAAAAAAAGATTTATTTAGTTTTAGAGAGAGGAGGAGGGGGGGAGAGAGGGAAAGAAACATCTTTATGTGAGAGAAGCATCGATAGGCTGCCCCTTGCATGCCTGCAGTTGTGCACTTGGCCTGCAACCCAGGCATGTGCCCTGATGGGGAATCTAACTGGAGACCTTTCAGGTTGCAGGCCGGCACTCAATCCTTTGAGTCACACCGTCAAGGCAATGATGATTTTCTAATAAGCATAACTGATTTGAATGGATGAGTATTCCTGTAATAGGCACTCTCTACTATCTTTTTCAGAGTTTGCTCTGTAGCTTTAAATGAAGTGATTAACAGAAAGCCAAACTTCAGCCATAATAAGTTGACCTTTTAGTGAAATGCATGTTATTAATGTACTTAATGAGATGCATTACAAACTGCAGTGAGCACCATGTTTCATTACATGTCCAAAATGCAATATTATTAAAGACCTTTAATAGAAACAATGGTTGACATTTTGATATTTCCCATAAGCAAAAAAATCCAAGAACACAGTATAATGTAATATAAATACAGAGGCAGTGTTGGAATTTTTTACTTGCCTACGAGTGTAAAAACAAATTCCATTTTTAATAAATTACATTTTGTTTGCTCCCCCTCATCTTTCCACTTACAGTTCATAGTCATCCTCTCATCTCTTTGTGGCCCTTCCCCTACTCCCTCAACTATTTTGACTTGAGTAGCCTCACAAATTTAATGTTTACTTCACCTCAGCCCTGATAGATACCTTAAAGAATCACTTTTAAAATTTTGAGTAAGTCATGGGAATCCACAGAGCATTGGTAATGTTTCTGTGTTGTTTTTAATTTTATTTAAGTAGGCAGTACATTCACATGGCTCAAAAGTCAAAAGATGCTAACAACTATATAGAATTCTCCTTCTCACTTTTTTACCCTCGCCACCCAGTTCTCTGTCCTCTAGGCAACAAATACTATCAGCAAACTCCTCCCCTTTTTAATTACTTAGTTGCAGTAGGTGACAAATTCATGAATATCTATTTCAGTGTTCTCTCAGTGAACACTTTATGGGTTCATGGCAGAGTTCTCACAAATGATCTGTAGAACCCTGAAACATTCTTAATTACTTGGAATAGGTTTAAGAATTACCTAGGCCTAAGGTACTTACGAGCTTCTCCAAGAGTAGCATTGTGTAGAATTAAGGACCTTTATTACCGTGGACTTCATCTAGCCAAGATAATGTAAGATTGATCTTTTTGTTTTGGCTATCGTTTTTAAAAATAGCTTTACTGTTCTAGTTATAAAATTATATCATGCTTCCTTCAAAGATTCAGGAAATACACAAAAGGATAAAGAAGAAAATAAGGATTACCTGTAATCCTGCTACCCAGAGGTGACCACGGTTGTCATTTTGATGACTATTCTTTCAGACCTTTTTCCGTGCTTACATACCTACCCTCCCTTTTTTTTTTTTTTTTACAAAAATGGAATCTGTACTATTTTGTAAGTTTATTTTTTCTACTTAATATATCATTTCATTTTAGTATATTTAGATGTATATCAGCATTTTCAGTAGCTACAGAATATTCCATTTTATAGGTTTATTGCAATTTGTTTAACCAATCTGTACTGATGGATGCTTAGGTTTATTCTAGTTTTTCACTTTTTTCTTTTTTTTTAAGATATATTTATTGATTATGCTATTACAGTTGCCCCCATTTTTCTCCTTTTGCCCCCCTCCACTTGGTACCCTCCATTCCCTCTGGCTATACTCCCACTTAGTTCATGTCCATGGGCCATGCATTAAGTTCTTTGGCTACTCCATTTCCTATTCTGTTGTTAACATCCCCCTGCCTATTCTGTGCCTACCAATTTGTACTTCTTAATCTCAGCACCTTTTCCCTCATTCTCCTCCTTCCCCCTCCCAACTGATAACCCTCCATGTGATCTCCAAATCTATGAATATGTTTCTGTTTTGCTTGTTTGCTTAGTTTGTTTTTAGATACAATTGTTGATAGTTGTGAGTATTGCCATTTTAATGTTCATAGTTTTGATCTTTTTCTTAAATAAGCATTTCATATAATAATGGCTTGATGATAATGAACTCCTTTAACTTTACCTTGTCTGGGAAGCACTTCATCTACCCTGTGATTCTAAATGATAGCTTTGCTGGATAGAGTAATAGTAGGTCCTTGCTTTTCATCACTTTGAACACTTCTTGCCAGTCCCTTCAAGCCTGCAAAGTTTTTTTTGAGAAATCAGCTGACAGTCCTATGGAAACTCCTTTGTAGGTAACTATCTGCTTTTCTCTTGCTGCTTTTAAGATTCTCTCTTTATCTTTGACCTTGGCATTTTAATTACGATGTGTCTTGTCGTGGTCCTCTTTGCATCCATCTTGTTTGGGACTCTCTGTGCTTCCTGGACTTGTGTATCTATTTCCTTTGCCAAATTAAGGAAGTTTTCTTTCATTATTTTTTTCAAATAAGTTTTCAGTTTCTTGCTCTGTCTCTTTTCCTTCTGTTACCCTTATAATTCAAATGTTGGTACATTTGAAGTTGTTCCAGAGGCTCCTTTCCCTATCATTTTTTTTTTGAATTTTTTTTCTTGCTATTCTGATTGAATGTTTTTTTTATTCTTTATGTTCTAAATCATTGATTTGATTCTCAGCTCCATCCGCTCCACTGTTGATTCCCTGTAAATTTTTTTTTAATTTCACTTAGTGTAACTTTCATTTCTGCCTGGGTCTTTTTTAAGCTGTTGAAGTACCCAGTGAGTTCCTGGAGCATCCCAATAACGTCTGTTTCGAACTCTACATCTGATAGGTTGCTTATCTAAATTTCTTTTAGTTCTTTTTCTGGAGTTTTGTTCTGTTCTTTCATTTGGGCCATGTTTCTTTGTCTCCTCATTTTGGCAGCCTCCTTGTGTTTGTTTCTATGTATTAGGTAGAGCTGCTTCAACTCCATGTCTTAGTAGTGTGGCCTGTTGTAGGAAAGCATACCCAAAAATTGGGTGGGACAGAGTCTTAGGTAATCGCTAGAGTAGGGCAACCTGAGTGAACCAGCTGGATGGAGTCTCAGAGATGGTGTCACTGCTCTCTGGCTCTGTGTAGCAGAGGGCTCAGAAAAGGGACAGTGGCTGCTGCCTGACCTCTGGAGTTTTGTCTGGAAGGAAGCTGTCCCCTGGCACTTGCCCTGATGCCGGACACTTTAGTTTCTCCTGTACACCACTGATGCCCTTCCAGCTGCTGCCCCAGGTCTAGAGCTCGGATGGAGCGAGTCTGCGTAAGTCCTAAGTCTGTTGTGGGCCCTTTAAGAGGAAGCACCTGAGAATCTCGAAGTTTCTCCACTGCCCCAACCCCCACTGATTCTTCCAGCCCGAAGTTATGGGGACTTATCCTCCTGGCACTGGAACCCTGGGCTAAGTGGTTTGGTGTGAGGCTGGAACCCTTCTTCCTGAGGTATCCCTCCCGACTTTTATCCACCACACGTGGGTTTGGTACCACCTGTTCCGCGTCTCCACATGTCCGCCTCTCCTATGCATCTGGATGGATGTGATTTCTTTTAATTCTTTGGTTGTCGGGCTTTCATATAGCTGGATTTTCTGATGATTCTGGGTGACAGTTGTTCTGTAGTTTAGTTGTAATGTTTGCTGTGGTTGTGCGAGGAGCCATGTTTACTTAAGCCTCCATCTTGTGATTTTTCTGAGTCAGGACCCCGAAGGCCTGCAGTGTCCAGCCTTGGTGGCTTTTCCCTTTTCTCTGTCAGAAACTGGGGGTGCGGCTGACATTGGTGTCTCACGTGCACGTAGGTCGCTGTGAGGCTGCAGGGTTGCATGTGGCTGGAGCAGGAGTTGGTGTGCGCTGTGTGGAGGCCAGACCGGTGTAAGCTAGTTGGCTGAGGGAGCTAGTTTTTCACTTTCATAAATCAAGCTTTGATAGATGTCCTTGTGCGCACATGTTTGTGCAATTTGTCTAAAAGAGGCACTGTCCAATAGAAATATAGTGCAAGCCACATATATAATTCTAAATTGTCTAGTAACCACATTAAAAAAGTAAAAAGATATAAAATTAATTTTTGTAATGTTTAATCCAATATTTCAAAAATTTATAATTTTAACATGTAGTCGGTATACAAATATAAGTGATATACTTTATGTATATATTTTTTTCATGTCAAGTCTTTGAAATCCAAATTGTATTCTATGTTTACAGTGCATCTCTAGATTTGGACTAACTACCTTTCGAGTACTCAACACTCACATGTGTCTAGTAGATAATGTATTGAGTAGTGCATATCTGTATTCCCTGAAAATGCAGTTGTCAGGACACGGGATCGTAGGGTACTTTTTTTTAAAAAAGGGCTTTTGGAATATGTTGAGAAATTGTCCCTAGAAGAATTGTAACAATTGAAATTCTCATCTCTAAGTTATTTTCCTGCACTCCTGCCTCCAGAGTATTAATTGATCTCTTATTTTTCCTAAACTGTAGGTAGGAATTGAAGGCAATCATTTCTTGATAACTTTCTGCTTGATATTTACATAATACCTGTTGACTTAGTGTTGCAATATGAGGGGGGACCCCACCAGAAAAAAACAGAATTATCTTTTGGAGCTCAGGCCCCTATAACACAGGCTTCCCCTGCTGGATGATTGTTCTAGGAACCCATCTGTATCAGTGTACCAGCTGGTGTTGTATGAGGGGCTGCGTTCGGCTTCAGTGAATATTTTGGAAGACTCCTTCAATGCATTTGCCCATTTCACAATGGGTGATTTACGGTGCACCTGCCTACACTGTACTGAGTGTTCAGCAGTTTTGGCACCCCCTCCTTATTCACCTGATCTCGCTCCAAGCCACATTTTTTTTTTATTTCTCCCAATGAAATAAGTCCTCAAAGGGAAATGTTTTGCCAATGTGGAAAAGTTGAAACCAAAAACGGCAGAAGCACTAAAGGGCATCAAAATTGACGAGTTCAAAAACTGTTTTGAGCAGTGGAAAAGGTGTCTCGATAGGTATATTGCATCAAATGGAGAATACTTTGAAGTTTAAACGTAAAGGAATAACTACACACTTTTTTATAAATTCCAGGGCTTTTTGGGTCCTCCCTCATATATGCTATGTTTTGTCCATTTGTTAGGGAATAAGCTCTGTGTTGGAAGACTTTTGGTCCCTCTTGAGCTACTACCTAATTTGTCCAACCTGGTTATTAGGCACTTACGATACATAGAGAGTTACTGGTAAGTTGGATCACAGAGCAAGTGCTTTTCCAAAGTAACCAAGTAGTGAAACCAGAAGGAGTGTCACATTGTTCCGCAGTAATGCCACCTACCCTGAAAAGATGAGACTTACATGGGTCACAGAGCTGTGAAAGCTTCAAAACTCCTGAAACCAATCTAGTTAGAGAAAATTTGTTTTGTTTGTTTTGTTTTTTAAAGATTTTATTGATTTATTTTTAGAGAGAGGAGAAGGAGGGAGAAAGAGAGGGAGAGAAACATCGATGTATGAGAGATACAAGGTACATTGATCAGTTGCCTCTCACATGCCCCCAACTGGGGACCCGGCCTGCAACCCAGGCATGTGCCCTGACTGGGAATCGATCTGACAACCTTTTGGTAATCAGGCTGGCACTCAATCCACTGAGCCACACCAGCTGGGGCTGTTTTGGGTGTTTTTTGTTTTTGGTTTTTAATGAATTAGGGCTGTCTTCAGCTCTAGAAACAATCCTTAATAGTGATGAGTTAGAGAATGCAGCATCTCTGGCCTGTAGTAGCTCGTAGGAATTCCAAGTAGGATCACACTATCTGTTATTCACGGTGAAGTTGTACACATCTCTGTATATTGGAGCCTCTTTCTAAGGAAATTTAGTTAACTTGCTAACTATATGCCTTGTCAAAAGAAAAAGAGGGAGAGAGCAGCAGCTTAAGTAGTGACAGCAATTCTGGCTGCCATGTTACTCAGTGAGTGAGTGCCCTGGAGTAAGCATGAGAGGCCGGGTAGAATCTGGTTTTGGATCAGCTATTTTTTGTTCTTGAATAGCTCTCATCAGGCAGATTATGAATCTAGTGTTTAAAGTTACAGCATAAAAAAAAAAAACAAAAAACCGCCCCCAAGTTCCAGCATGCAGTCTTTGTGCAGCATAGTCCCTGAACACACTCATCTGTTTAATCAACGAAGTAGTTGCATGCTCTGTGTTTGAGAGTAGAAACTGTGTTGGACCTGTGGAGAGACAGCATGGTACTGAACTCCATGGGCAATTTTAGGGATTTTTAAAGTAGTTTTGTTAGAATTTGACTTTTGCTTTATGCTCAGACTTTAGAACCTAACCATTGCATAGGATGCTGCTCTATTGTTATTTATGCTTAAACCCTATTCTGAAATCATTTCATTAAAATTATACATGAATATGATAAATAATACAGAAGCATTCAGGAAGACAAGAATCCTTTGCCTTTATTCAATCTCATTTAAATTCTGCTTTACTTCTCTAATTTTAGATACTTCGTTTATACCTGTCTTTATTTCTTTATTCTCTGGTGTGAAAGGTGAACATGTGCCTGACAGGTTAGGTGAACTAGGATTGAGGGTTGAACATTTCATTTTGCAGCATGGTGGGAAAAGGGATTTGACACAACTATTTCTAAGGGATGTTGCTTTGACGGGGAGCAGAGAAATGGGACATTAGATGGAGAAGGATGTCAAGAGAGAAGTATGTTGTTTTTTTGAGATGAGATATATAACAGCATGATAAGAAGGGTCCCCAGAGGGGGAAGTTGATGATGCAGGAGAGGAGGGATACCTGCTGTAGCAATGTCCTTGAGGAGGTAAGTGGAGGTGGGCTAGTGCATGAGAAGGGTGGCTTTGATAGCAATGTGGACAGTTCAGCTGCAGTGACAGGTGCGAGCATAGTGTACAGATGGACACAGATAGGTAGGAGTCTGTTGAAATTTCTTCTGATCATTCTGTTTTCTCTGAAACAGAAGCCAAGTTCATAAAGTGCTGATGAGGAACAGGGAAGGAGGTAGTAGAAATTTTGAGGATAAGATAGGAAATAGTCATTTCATCTTCTTTCCACTAGTTTTACATTCTGCCCTGCAACTACAACCAGGATTTCAATGCTTTTATTCATATGTTGACCCTAAGAGTTGAAAACCAATTTTATTAGCATGTAAATAAGGTATAATATCAGAGCCGGGAAGAACTGGAAAGTTACTTTTCCTTTCCTTTGGGTTCCTAGTCATGGCTCCTAGGCCACTCAAAGGAGAGTATTCCTAGTTTAGTTAAGTTAGTTCATACTTCAAGTAGAACTTTTATTACCCTCCATCAGTTGCTTAATGTCGTGCTGTATTTTAGTTTGCTTCACATTTGGACTATTAATTTATTAAATCATTTTTCCTTAGGCCTCTAATTTCCTTTTTCACCCCTTGTAGCTAGCTCAGTTTTATCATCTCAGTTATTTTTCTCCAACCTTTAAATCATGCCTTCTCTTCTGTTACATTTTCCGAGTTTGAACTGGCTGCTCTCTGGGACTGATGCATAGTTGTACTCCTGGGCCTGCCTTTCATTGCTGTCCTAGGGTGGAGCTACTGTCTTCCTTTATCTCAGTCTGCTTTGTCAGTTTGTTGCCAAACATGCAAGGAGAGTAAATTATTTGAGTTCTTGTAGATTTAAAAATACTGTGTTCTCATTCTTCACTGATGTATTTTAATTGATTTGGTATAAATTTCTAGGTCAAGCCCTGGCTGGTATAGCTCAGTGGATTGAACCATGGCCTGAGAACCAAAGGGTCACTGGTTGATTCCCAGTCAGGGCACATGCCTGGGTTGCAGGCCAGGTCCCCAGTGCGGGGTGCGTGAGAAGCAACCGCACAGTGATGTTTCTCTCCCTCTCTTTCTTTCTCCCTTCCCCTCTGTCTAAAAATAAATAAATAAAATCTTTAAAAAATCATAAAATAAAAAAAATCACATAAGATAACACAAAAGGGCTTTAAAAAAATTTCTAGGTTGAAAATTACTTTCCCTCAGAATTTGCAAGTACTGTCCTTAGTTTCCTATTGCTACTGCAACAAATTACTACAAGCTTAGTACACAAATGGCACAAATTTATTATCTTATTGTTCTGGAGGTTAGAAGTCATAAAAACCAAGGTGTCAGCAGGGTTGTGCTTCTTCAGGAAACTCCAGGGGGATACCTGTGTTCTCATCTTTTCTGGCTTCCAGAGGCTGCCTGCATTCCTGGGCTCTCGATTCTCTGGCTCTCTGCCTCTTCAAAACCAGCAATCCCATCAGTCTGGCTAGAGACTGATGGGACTCTGACCTTTTGTGACCGACCCTATGGCCTCCCTCTTATAAAGGGCCTTGTGATTACACTGGGCTTGCCTGGCTAATTCAGTGTTATCTTCCCATCTCAGATCCTTAGCATAATCACATCTGCAAGGTTCTTTTGCCAAGGAAGGTGATACATTCCCAGGCTCTGGGGTTTAGGATGTGGGCATCTTTGGGATACCATTCTTCAGACTTCCTGCCACATGCCCTGTTGTCTTCTGTCATTTGAGTGTTAGCAATGAGAGGGTGTGGTGATTTGAGTCACATTCCTTTGTAGGTAACTTGTCAATGCTCTCTGGAAATGTTTGGAATCTTCCTTTATTCCTTTTTTTTGAGATTTTAAATATTTACTTATTTTTTTAGAGAGTGGGGAAGGGAGGGAGAAAGAAAAGGAGGGAAACATTGATCAGTTGCCTCTTGCACACCCCCATATGAGGACCTAGCCCACAGTTGAGGCATGTGCCCTGTTGGGAATTGAATTGGCCACCTTTTGGTTTGTGGGCCGATGCCCAACCCACTCAGACACACTGGTCAGGGCTTCCCTTTATTCTTGATTTTCCAAAATGGCCAGAAGAGATGTCTAGGTTTGGGTCCTATTTCACTCATTGCGCTGACTTACTGGGTCCTTTTAGTCCAAAGATGGGTCATTCAATTTTGGGAAAATCTAATATTTCTTTAATAATTCCTTGCCTTTATTTTCTCTATTCTCATATAGATAATAAACCTGGATTAGTGTTGTGTCTCTTACATGTTTGGCCTCTAACATTTTCCATCTTTTTGTGATTTTCCATGTCTATTTTCTGAAAGACTTTGAGTTTGATTTCCATTTTTTTCTATAGTATTTTTAATATCCTAGAAGTCTTTTGTTTTCTGAATGTTCCTTTTCTATGTAATTAATATACTTGGAGTATATTATATACATTTAAAGCTTTTTTGTTTTACTTTAATTCCTAAAATTGTTCCTGTTTCCATCAGTTTCCTGTTTACCTTGGACTTTTCTCTCTGTTTTAAATTTTTATCCAAATTATACATGTATATAATTTAAGGAGTCAAATAATTCAACAAAGCTTATTAAGAAAACTGGATTCTGCTGGCTGTGCATATCACCCCCTTGCCATAACCTACTCTCCTGAAGCAACAATTAAATTTTTAATTATTTTGTTGAATTTTTAAAATCCATAGGATTTATCTTTATATCTCTAATTATTTTGTTTCTACTTGATTTTTCAGTTTTAGGCTTTATCTATTGACTCCTCATTATGAAAATGAGGATTTAACTCTGGTTCCTAGTATACTCATACACACTTTCTTATCCCTTCATGGTTATATTGTAATTTGGTTGAGCGATAGTCAGTGTTTACAATATTATGTCTATGTAAAGTGTTCCCAGCTGAGCCGAGTCATATCTATGTTATGATTATATTTCCTTTCCCACACACCATTTTGTTTTCTAGAGTTAATAATTGTTCCATGTTTTGTTTTCTCTGCAGTAATTCAAACCCAAACTTTTTTCTGATTATCTAAATATCACCTCAGGATACTCAGTGATGTCAGCTATTCTGTCAGTTTATCTTCCTAAAGAAGTCTTTCTTAGAGTCTTTGACCTGCTCTAATTTGGCTGTTCACCTTCTCCCATGCCAGCTGTTATGCTGGGATCTGCTCCATAGTCCAGGTCTTCCTTGGCTTACTTTAGTTGGTAAAGCACAATCTCTCCTGGCTTGCTGAGAAGGGTTCATGAGAGATTAACTTTTTTAGACGTTGCTTATCTGAAAATATCTTTATTCTATCTTCGCAGTGACATTCATCACAATTGACTGTGTATAACATTCTAATTTTTTTTAAATCCTCACTTGAGGACTTATTTGATTTTAGAGAGAGAGGAAGGAGGGGAGAGAGAGAGAAACATCGATGTGAATGAGAAACATTAATAGGTTGCCTCCCGTATGCATCTGACTAGGGATCAAACCCGCAACCTAGGAATTTGCCGTGGCCAGGGATCGAACCTGCAACCTTTTATTGTATGGGACAATGCTCCAACCAGCTGAGCCACCTGCCCAAGGCTATGTATAGAATTCTATAGTATTCCGTTGTCTTCTACCTTCTAAAATTGCTGTTGATGAGTCAGAAGTTATTCTGATTCCTGATCCTCCCGTTTTGGAAGCTGGAAACTTCTCTTTGTTTGAAGAATTCTGGAATATCATGAAGTTTGCTCTTTAGTGTAGATGTGTTTTCATTCATTGTGCAGAGTAGTTGCAGGGCCTTTTCAACCTGGAAACTCATCTCTTCCAGTCCTGGAAAAGTTTCTTGAAATTATTTTGTAAGTGATTTTTTTCCCCTTTTCTCTCATTCTGGAAAGCCTGCTATTTGGTGTTAGACTGTTCCTCTGCTTCTCTTTTTTCTCTTTCTTTCCCCAATTCTCTCTTTTTCTTCTCTCTCTCTCTCTCTCTTTGGTTCTGCATTCTAAGACATTTCCTCAGCTTTCTTTTTTAAATTTAATCTTTGTTGAATTTTTTTTCAATTACTGTTTAGTCCCCTTATACCCACCTCCCCCAACAATCACTACACTGTTGTCCATGTCCATGAGTCTTTTTTCCTTTTTGCTCAATCCCTCCATCCCTTAACTCCCCCCATCCACTCTCAGCTTTATTTTCAAAATCATTGAGTATTTTTAGTTCTTCTATTATATTTTAATTTTATTTCTGTGAGGTTATACCTGATACATATGTTCTTAGGGTTCTTCTTGAATAGTGTATTTCCTCCCAACTTTATTTTTTAATCCCTATATGACATGTTAGATGTTTCCCTCAGATATTTGGTGATCCTGTGCTCTCAGTTGCCTTTTAAAAGGAGGATATCCAAAAGTTGATTAGAAGCTTTGTATGTTTATTTTTACAAATATTTAATTTATTTATTTCTAGAGAAGGGAAAGGAGGGAGAAAGAGAGGGAGAGAAACATCAATGTGTGGTCACCTTTCGTGTATCCCCTACTGGGGACCAGGCCCACAACCCAGGCATGTGCCCTGACTAGGAATTGAACCAGTGACCCTTTGCTCTGCAGGCCCATGCTCAATCCACTGAGCTACACCAGCCAGGTCTAGAAGCTTTGTATATTTAGATAGGGCTCTTTGTCTGTAGTTTCCATTGTAAAGTGATTGGCCTGGGCCATATGGGAACCCCTAATGTCAGTATTTTTAGATTTTTGCTCTTCAAGGGATCATAGTTGCTAGAGTACTTTCAGTCCCAGCTGGTCTGCCAACATTCCAGGAAGTTCATAGCCTAGCTTGGGGATTTCAGCATTCAGTCTGTGAACTTCAACTTACTCCCCTGTTTTTAACATTATGCCCTCAACTTCAACTGTGTCTAGTACCTTACCCCTGAGCACCCCCCGCCCCGCCCCGCGCCCACTGCCCTTCTAGCTGAGACACCTTCTGTTAACTCTCTTCAAAGGATAAACCTTTAAACTTCTGCCTGAGTAAGTAAGAGGGGGATCTGGTGTGTTGACTTTTTCAAGCTCTGCCTTCCTTTTTTCTTCTGGAGGTGTCTAACACTGCCAGTTCCTGAATCTTCTGGGATTTTGTTATGGACTGTTAAGTGGGATGCTTCTCCTTCACTGCTAACCCCAGGGTCAGCTTGCTGAGGTTTGCTAGGTCAGTTATTTGTTCATATGCTTTTTTAAAAAACCTGGTTCACTGAGGTATAATTGGCATACAATACTGTGCACTTAGGTCCCATTTCTCTAGTCTTGGGCTATTACAAATAAAGCTGCCATGAATGTTTGTGTACAGTAGCCCCACTTATTTGCAGGAGATATGTTCTAAGACCCACAGTGGTTGCCTGAAACTGTGGATATTAGTACCCTAATCAACTGCTGGAGATGTGGTAGCAGCTTCTTCATTGGCAGATACAGCCTCTCCAGTAATTTATATGTTTTTCAAATCTATTTCTGAATCTGTGAAACCATTCCTTACTTGCAGAAAATGTCTTAGTGTCACTTGTTTTGGGGGATCCTTTGCTGAAGTCTTTGAATGGCCTAGTGCTTTCTGGAGTAACACATTGCTGTTCGTCAGAACATGTTCTCTGTTCATCTTCCAACCACAAACGTAATGCCTTTTCCATCTTAACTAAACACTATTATGCATTGTGGCCATAACTTTTGAAGCTTGAGGTAAGATAGCTAAAGTAGCACAAATTTCTTTTCCTTTTTCACAAGTTCATGGATAGAAGATTCATTCTCACCTCAGATCTTATCAACCTTACCATTCGTTTTTTTTTTCTTTCCTTATTAAGTTGAGAACTTTCACTTTTTCAATTAAAGGAAGCACTTTAAGGCTTTTATTTGGCATGTCCGAATTGCCAGCATCACTAACTACTCTGGCACTTTGGAGCCATTATTAAGTGAAATAAGGGGGATTCGATCCGAAGCACTGTGACCATGACAGTTGATCTGATAACCTAGATGGCTGCTGAGTACCTAAGGGATCGGTGGCTTTCATAGCATGGATGTGCTGGACCAAGGGGTGATCTGCGTCCTAGGCAGGGTGAAGTGGGACTGTGAGAGATTTCATGCTCTTCAGAATGGTGTGCCATTTAAAATGTATGAATTGTTTATTTCTGGAATTTTCCATTTAATATTTTGGGACTCTTGCTGACCACTAGTAACTGAAATCTTGGAAAGCAAAACTTCAGGTAAGGGGGGCCTACTGTACATGCTTTTGTATACACATATACTTTCACTTTTCCTGGGTGACTAAGAATGGAATGGCTGGGTCATGTGGTAAGTCTATGTTTAATTTGTAAAGAAACTGCCAAGCTGTTTTCCGAAGTGGTTGTACCATTTTACAATTGACCAGCAGTGTATGAGTTCCAGTTGCTTCACATCCTCATAAACACCTGATATGGTCAGTCTGTTCAATATTAGACATTCTCACAGTTGTTTAGTCTGTTGGCTTTTTGGCTTACCAGACTGAGTTGCTGTCATCTCTCTCATACTTGGTCCTTCCTTTGTGGGTTTATTCATTTTAAAAGTTACTTTAATCAGTGGAATAGAATAGAGAATTCAGAAATAGAGTCTTACAAATATGGATAATTGACTTTTTACAAAGGTGCAAAGTCAGCTCAGCGGAGGCAGGATAGTCTTTTCAATAAATGGTGCTAGAACAATAGTACATTCATTTGTAAAAAAAAAAAAAATGACCTTCAATCTATAGTTCACTCTTTATACAAAAATTGACAGAAAACAGATCATTGACTTAAATGTAAAACATAAAACTATAAAGTGAAGAACACATGGGAAAAAATCCTTATGACTATCTTAAAGAGTTCTTAGATATGACATCAAGAATATAATCCATGAAAGAACAAATTGATGATTGGGCTAAATCAGAGTTAAAGTCTTTTGCTGTGTGAAAGATATGTTAACAGAATGAAAAGACAAGCTATAGACCTAGAAAATATTTGCAAATCACATATTTAACAGAAGACTTATATTCAGAATATATGAAGAACTCTCAAAACCCAATGATAAAAAAATACCCATAAAAAGATAAACACAGAAGATTTGAACAGAGGCTTCACTAAGGGAGATACATGATGACAAATAAGCACATGCAAGGATGTTCAACATAATTATTGGTGTTGAGGTAAATGCAAATTAAAACCACGATGA
This sequence comes from Anoura caudifer, assembly GCA_004027475.1. Lineage (NCBI taxonomy): Eukaryota > Metazoa > Chordata > Mammalia > Chiroptera > Phyllostomidae > Anoura > Anoura caudifer. Next base: position 289,846 of record PVKU01000107.1, read on the forward strand.
GATGCTACCATATACCTGTTAGAATAGCTAAAAAACAAACACCTGACAACTCCAAGTGCTAACAGGGTTGCAGAGCAACTGAAACTACATCCATTGCTGGTGGGAATGCAAAATAGGATGACCACCTTGAAAAATAGCTAAGCAGGGTTTTTTTAAAACATCATTTTATTTATTTATTTTTAGAGAGAGGGGAGGGGAGGGGAAAAGGGGAAGAGAAACATCAATTGGTTGCCTTGCATATATGCCCCAACCAGGTACCACACCTGCAACCCAGGCATGTGCCCTGACTGGGATGCCCAACTAACTGACTAACTGAGTCACACTGATTAGGGCTAAGCAGTTGTTTTTTGTTTTTTTGTTTTGTTTTGTTTTTTTTTTTTTGTTTAAATAAAGTTAAGCATGTATTTGCCAAGTGATCCTGCAGTCCTAGTCTTAGGTATTTACCATAGAGAAATGAAAACATATGTCCACACAAGGCTTGTACATGCTCGTTTATAGCAGCTTCATTCATTATCACCCAAAACTAGAAACAGCCCATATGTTCTTCAGTAGGCAAATGGATAAACAACTTCTGGTACATTACTCAGCAATAAAAAGAAACAAATGATTGATAAATGCAAAAAACATGGATGAATGTCAAAGGTATTATAGTAGTGAAAGACTCAAGTTTTAATAGATTATGTACTTCAAAATTCCATTCAGATGACATTCTATAAAAGGTAAATGTAAAAGGAAGGGGAGCAAATCAATGACTGGCAAAGGTTAAGGGTGGGGAAAGGATCTGGCTATAAAGGGGCAGCCTGCTTGCTTCTTTGTTTCATATAAGTTTCTATTTTCCTCTTCAGTAGCTTCGTTTCCTTGGAGTGTTTCCCACCTGTTTTTCCACAGAGGCTTACCGCTGAACCCTGCAGTTTGGCTTGATTGTGAGCATTTTGCTTGGATTGAGGGAGGGGCTATAAATAGTTGTGTGCTGATTCCCAGATAACTCTGGGAATATTTCTTATGGTAATGGATACATGATACAGTACTTCTAGGGATGGAAGAATAGGCTACATCAACCTGTAGTGTCATTTTTACTTGAAATATATATCTTTGGTACTAAAACCTTACCCAGAAGAGAATAATAGATTACACAGAGCTTCTAGATTTTGATGTGGGTTAGAACTGAAAAATGAGATGTCTTTAAACTCTTTTTCCCTCTCTCTTTGATAAGTGATATAATGTGGTTTGGACGCTCAGAGATTCCTGAGATTCCAGGTTCTGGTTGATGATTTACTGCAAAATTGCTTATAAATTGAAGTAGAAAATGTTTTGCAGACCTGGCAGCTTTCTGGCTTCACACCCATTTGTCACCCAGCATTTCCCTTTGTGTATAGAACAAGAATTAATTAGGCTGCACTGCAGGAAAAGTTTATGGCTATAATTTATATAGGATGAATTTCTTTTTAAAGAGACAGCATTGTTTTGTTATACCTATATACATGTAAGTGTATATATATAGAGAGAGAGTGGTATTTCCCCTCTTAAAGCAATGTCTGTGAGCTTCTGGAATAAACACTCATTTTTCTGTTTAATGCAAGATGTTGGTGAAATAGATGCTCTTTTAGTGATTGCTTTCTGATTTAACTATTGGTTTTTTGTTTCTGGTTTTCAAATTCATTGTATACTAGTGAGCAACACTGTTTCAGGTTTTCATTTTAGACATTGGTCAGAATCCTGGTTTCAAGAGGTTTGTATTCTTTTGGTCTCTTCGAAGATTTAGGATTCTGGTTGTTGGTTTTTTGTTTTTTTTTTTTTTGGCTCTTGCTCATTCAATTAATGTTTTCATAATCAATGCAAGTCAGAACTTGCAATTTGTTCCTGATTTGCACATTAAAGAGCTCCATTAATTAAGAATCCTGGTGTTTGGCATGTTCCCGCAGGATCTGTGCATTATTTACATGTTAAAAGTGCAAGATGCAAGTTTCTCAGTTCGTATGGCAATTGCCGTTAATCCTGCTTTCTTTCTTTCTTTCTTTTTTTCTTTTGCTTATGAATAACAATTCACAACTCACTGAAACTCCTTAGGGATACATTGTACCAAAATAGGAACAAGTGATCCAAATGAGGAGCCCTCAGTGAAGAGCAGGAAGTAAATCCTTTGTTTAAAGGAGAAAATTCCCCTGGAAGACAGAAAATTTTTGTTTGGTTTTTGTTGGTTGTTTCACTTGGCTAAATGTAGGAGCTTTAATAGTGTGGAGTTGTAATTCTGTTGACTTCGAATTTGCAGATTTTTTTTTCTCGGTAATAGTACTTGCAGTGATAAATGAAGTTGCCTTTCATAACTCAAATAACCCTAGAAATTTTGACATACATCCTCCTATGTTTATGCCAAGTAAGCTATTTCATAATATTCCTGTTTTCAGTTGCTTTTTTATGAAATTACTTTCCCTAGTATTTGGGTTCTGTTATTTCTTTTGGAAGCCAAGGTCTAAGCCAGAGGTGGGCTCCATCTTGGTATATGAGAGGGTGTAAAAGGCATGTGGTAACATGAAATCAGATTACTGGCTACTACTCAGGTTCCTCCTATCCAGTTTTAACCACAGCTGATGCTTACCTGCTCCTAATGTGATTTCCTAATAGTAGCTAGTGTATCTTTAGAAATAGATGTGAAGCTGAAAAGCATTTTTCAAAAGTGTAGAGACATTTTTTTCTCTGAAATTATGAACTTGCTGAGAATTTTATGGGACTTAATTTGTCCTTATACCCTTCTATTATGATGTATATAGAGAAAATCTTTACATATATATAAAATCTTCACCGTGAATACATATATATTTACACGCACACACAGTATAGATGTATGTAAAGGAGAAAGTAAAAGCTCTTCTATTTTCCCAAATTCCTATACCTCCTCCTCAGAGAAGACAATGTGGGGTATAATATTCCAGACATTTTAATGTGTATATATTTCTCCCACTATATCTATTTTTCCATGAAGTTTTAATGGAAATTTGACTAGGAGAGGAGATGGGGTGGGGGGTAGCAGGTTGTGTGAAGGGAAAAAAAAAAAACCCATGTTACTTACGAATTATCTTAGAGAAAGTCTGTATGTTGATATCTTTAAGACGTAATTCTCTCTTTTTAAAGATTTTATTAATTTAATTTTAGAGAGGGGAAGGGAGGTAGAAAGAAAGGGAGAGAAACATCAATGTGTGGTTGCCTCTGGTGCACCCCCTACTGGGATCTGGCCTGCAACCCCAGGCATGTGCCCTAAGAATCCAACTGGCAACCCTTTGGTTCATAGGCGAGCACTCAGTCCACTGAGCCACACCAGCCAGGGCTCTATCTTGGTAATCTTATTGTTCAAGTATAAATAATGCTAGATGCCTGTATACACTAAAAACAAAAAGTAGCTCCCATTTGTTAACTGTGCTCTACTCCCCATGTACTGTATTAAGATTTTTACAGATGCCTCATGTAGTTCTCTCTGCAGCCTGTGAAATACGTGCTAATCACAGTGTTGCACATATGAGGAAATTAAGTCTTGGAGAGGTTGGTAACTTGCTTAAGGCCACACAATTAGAGGAAAAGCCAGTACAGATACTGAGGCTTGCTCTGCTTCACAACCTCTGCTGTTGGCCAATCACTATGCATATAGTTTAACTGTTTTATTTTATTTTTTTCAAGAAAGTGTGAGGAAATAAAAGTCACAACTTAAAGGAATGAAGTCAGGAGAGCTATGGAGATGAATTTGTTGTAAAATAGAAGGCTTAGTGTGCAAGTAGTAAATTCATCCTTCAAATTTTTCTAAAGACTTTTTTCCAAATAGTGTTTCTTTTTTTCAGTAGGAGAGCGAGAAGGGCCCTCAGGAGATCAGCTGATCTAGTTTCTCTGCTATAGGTAGGTAAGACATTAAGTGATAAAGAAATAGAGGAACAGGTTTTTTTCGTTATAAATGTAGTACATATTCATTATATAAAATTTAGAAAATGCCCAAGCAAAAATAAGGAAACTTGACTAATCCCAGCAGCTAGAGTTAAGTACTTTTAATATTTTGGTGTATGGTATGTGTATCTTTTCTAGTTTTTTTTCCCCTGGGAGGGTGTAGTTAGAATAAAAATGGAACTATGTTCTGTATTCTGTTTTGCAGTCTCTTTTTTTCCTACTTAACAGAGATCATGAATATTTTTCCATGTCATTAAATATTGTTCTACAGCATTATTTTTAATGGTAGCATAGACTTTCCATGATATGGATAGTTTAACCCATTCTTTATTGTTGGACATTTAGGTTGTTTCTAGTTTTTTATTTTTATAAATAATGTAATAACATCATTGTTACTAAATCTTTACTCACATCCACGATTATGTTATTGCATAAAATAAGTTTCTCTGTGTGGAATTAGTATGTGTTCTAAGGATAAACAAGATTTTTAGGCTTTTGAGCTGTATCGACAAGTTGCCCTCCAGAGAAGTGTGTTAGTGTAAACACTAACACTCTTACATTCTTCATGTGAATGGCAGTTTTCCTTATCCTCGTCAACACTGCTTTTTATAATTTTTTTCATCTTTGTCACTTTGATAGATAGAAAATGGTGTCTGCTTATTTTAATTTACATTTAAAAATTTTACATTTCCTAGTGTTTAAGGAGGGTAAACATTTTTTTCCCTTACATTTATTGGTTGTTGGTATTTCTTTTGTGGAATCATACAGGGTAAGTTTTAAACTAGTTCTAGGGATGGATTTTCTCCTTGTCAGTCAAACTTCTGGCCACCTCTAATCCTTCCTGCTTTTATTTTAATGTTTCTTCTTAATTGATTTTCTGGTGACAGGACAAATTACATCTACCTTAGAAGATTGCTTTGTATTCTGGAATATATTTATTTAATCTTAATTACCTTTTAAAAAATCATAAAAAATAAAATTTGTAGTAAAAAATTTTTTCAAATAGTACCGAGTCCTGCCCCTAAACAGTACTGATATATTTCACATGGATTGTGGGAGGTTTTTTCCTGTTGTGCTCTTCAGAAATAACTATATTTAGCTATTTGGTGTATATACTTCCAGATATTTATGTCAATTTAAACTTTTTTAAAATACAAATGAGATTGTTTTACATCTTGCCATGTTAATTAATGTAAGTCCACCTTTTCTTTCTTTAAAAGCAATATTTTGCTATTTTGTGTTCTTTTTCTATTTTCCTGAAATATTGTAAATTACAGTCTTCATGCCAGCTTGCCTTCAAACACTTCTGTAAATGAGGATGTTTCATTTTGCCTAACCAAATTAATACTTCCTAATAATCCTAATAATATGTGTACTCCATATTCATATTACTTCGATTATCCAAAAACACATTTTATGGTTTATTCAAACCATGTTTCATTTGTACTTATTCTTTTCAAAAGCTACATAGAAAGTTATCTGGCTAAACTAAATTAATTTAACCAATCCCCTGTAAATGGGTACTTGAGATGTTTGCAATTTTTGCTTGTTATAAACAGTGTTATAATGTTATTAACCAGTGTTGCCTCAATAACTTTAATTTTTAAAAAACAATGGTAAAAATAATGTTTCTATACCTACCTCTTTGCTTTCTTATCTATTTTGTTAGGATTAATTTTCAGAAGTGGAATAGTAGGGTCAGGAAATATGCATGTGTAAAACTTTGATATATTTTGCCAGATTGCTTTCTGGATATGTTTTGTTAATTAAACTCTTATCAATTGTATATGAAAAGTACCCATTTACTTACATTCTTCCCAGCATCAAGCATTATCACACAGATATATTTTTTTGTTGTTTTTGTTTTTGTTTTCTTGTGAGGCTAAGCATCTTTTCTGATATGTTTGGCCATTTGAATTTTGGATATTATCAATCCATTTCTTAACATTCACTTCCTCAGATTAAGTTTGCATCTATCCCTCTATCTTATTTTACTGGACCTGCCTTTTATCCATGTGATTTGTACTTCCTTTAGTTTTTCCACTTTGTTTTTGTATGTGTGTGGTTTTTTTTTTAAAGATGTTATTTATTTAGTTTTAGAGAGTGGGGAAGGGAGGGAGAATGAGAGGGAGAGGAATATTGATCAGCTGCCTCATAGTCCCAACCTGGGGCCTGGCCAGCAACCCAGGCATATGCTGTGACCAGGAATCGAACCAGCGACCTTTTGGTTCACAGGCCAGCACTCAATCCAGTGGACCACACTGGCCAGGGCTATTTTTTTCATTGTGTAAATGTATTGGGGAGGGCAGTTTTGTCATTTTTTAGTAATTGAAATTTTATTACACTTTGTTTTCAAGGTAGTTTTGTATTCATATGGATACATTGAAAATGAAATGTATCCTTATATTTCTATTTTCTATTATAGAAATATATTATCTAAATAGAAAATATTTCTATTTTCACAGAAAATGAAAAATGTGTAGATTTTTTTTAAAGCTTGTAGGAGTGTTTCATTTTTTTAATCTTTATAATGGCAGTATAATAATAGTAACTAATCAAAGGATTGTTGTAAGTTTTTAAATGAGTTAAGACATAGAAAGTCTTTAGGGGCTAGTGCCTGACACTTAGTAGGTTCCTAGTAATGTTAACTATTAATCTTAATAGTGATAATACAGTCTTTTCCTAGACTATAGCTGTAGGACTACAGTATTTGTTTCCCTCTTCATGTAAATAAATTCTAGTACTGCACTTAGTGTTAGTTCTTTGAAGACTTGAAATGCACATAGAAAAAAAATATGCCAAGAAAAACATTACAGTGTCATTTTTATTCAGTTATTCATTAAACAACATAGAGTCTACCATTTGCCAACACTAAACATGCTGAGGTTCACAGTCCTTGCCTCAAGGAGCTCATAGTAAAGTGTAGAGAGAGGTAAACCACTTTTAAAGCATAAGTCATTTAAGTGGTTTTTTGTCTATTTGTTTGTTTTTTACTTGAAAGCACCTCTCAAAGTGTTTCATTTTGGGTTGGGGAATAAACAATGCTTAGTCTTACTAATATTAAGAGAAACAAAACAGTCTTTTATCCTCTGAGTCTCAGTTTATCCATCTAAGTGGTGATAACTACTAAATCTTCATGTGAATACATTGTAACATTTGTAAGTTTGTAAATCTGGTAAGATGGTTTTGAGACTCTAAGGCAGGGGTGACAAACTCATTTCATCAGGGGCCACGTCAGCCTCGTGGTTGCCTTCAAAGGGCTGAAATAATTTTAGGACTGTATAACTGTAACTACTCCTTACATTCGGCCCTTTGAAGGCAACCACAAGGCTGATGTGGCTGGCCCCTGCTTAAAATAAGGTTGACACCCCTGCTCTAAGGGTAACCTGTGCATCTTATAGTTGGTGTGTTGAAGAAAAAGTTCAATTTGATTACTTCGCTTCTGTTAACAAAGGTCAGCTTGTAGAGGATACATAGTTCCCATTTAGCAGGTATAGAGTCCACAGTTTGTTTGCTTGTCATTTAGATTTGGAAATGATAGTGTAATTAGATGTTCTGCCCTGAGACTTAGAAGTCATTTTTCTGCGACTAAAATATGAGAGTGGACCCCCCAAAACCTGGAATTTATTTATAAAAAAAAATTGTGTGTTTATTCTTACATGTTTAAACTTCAGTCACCTTCACAGTACTCTCCATTTGATGCAGTACACCCATTGAAACATTTTTTCCACTGCTCAAAAGTTTTTGAAAGCTTTGATTTTGATGCCTTTAGTGCTTCTGCCATTTTTTGTTTCACCTGTTCCGCATCAGCAAAATGTGCCCCTTTGAGGACTTTTTTTTTAATCTGGGGAAACAAAAAAAATGTCACTTGAGCTACATCAGGTGAATAGGTCTGGTGGGGCACGGGGATCATGTTGTTTTGGTCATAAACACTCACCGAGTTGTGGGCAGGGCCCTCATAAATCACCCGTCATTAAAATTAAAAAAAAAATCACTGAAGCTGAATACAGCCTCTCACAACAACACCAGCTAGTACACTGATACAGTTGGGTTCCTCGAACACTCACCTAGCAGGGGAAGCCTGCACCACAAGGGGCCTGACTTCAGAAGATAAATCTGGGTTCTTTTTGGGTCCCCCCCTGTACTACAGGATACTTTTTATGGCCCAGGTGATATGTTGAATGCCAGAGTGACAGTATGAGGTCTGGGGTGTCCAGCAGCTAACAGGGTAGTAAAATCAGGCTCCCGGTACAATATGATAGGTGTGGTAGCAATGAGATGAATAATACTGAGAAAGGACTGATTAATTCCGCATGGGGATCCTCATTTTCAGAAAAGTATTCTCTGAATCCCCATTTTCAAAGAAGGTATTTCCAGACCTGTACCCTATGGAGAATTTGGACATTTTAGTCAGGGATAGTTTCACTACCTAAAAGGCTGTTTATTTAAAGGCTTTTTAATATGAAAGGATCAGACTATTTTATATGAAACAGAGAGGGTTACTTGGATTGTGGTTCTAATTTTATTAATAACTTTCTTTAAAGTGAACTTTAAATTTTAATAGTATTTTGAATTGTAAGAGTAGTATGTGTATAAAGTATTCAAACATGGGATATAAAACTGAAACTTACAGGAACAGACAGCAGTATGGTGGTCACCAGAGGAAACAGGGTGGGGGCAGCAAAGGGTAAAGGGGCCGAATACATGGTGATGGAAGGCAATTTGACTTTGGATGTAGAAATGCACGCTTGAAACCTGTATGATCCTATTACCAATGTGACCCCAATAAATTTAATTAAAAATAAATATAAATAAACAAAATATTCAAACAGTTAAAAAATCGATCAAATAAAAATGAGAGTATCCCCACTTTTCCTGGGTAACTCCTATTAGATAGTTCAAACAATTGTTTGTAAATAAACTTGTATTTGAAGTACCTCATTTCTGAGCTTTTACTTTCTATTTAAAGGGGAAAAAATCAATTTCCCTTTTTAGGGAAGTACTCCAGAGCAATGGAGGTTGTCTAGGAACTGCGAAGTGGAAGGTAACTGTAGTGGATTTCGGGAAGTACATTGATCAGTTAGATTGCTGTGTCCTATAGGGCTTTTTAAGGATTTATTGACACACTTCATCAAGGTATTTGAGAGAGTATTCAGGGAAACCGAAGAAATTCTGCAGTTCTTTTCCCTTCCTTATAAATTCATGCCTGGTCAGAAATTACAGCTTGAGTGGGATGTCCCTCCACAGAACTCAAATGCACACTATCTATCATGTTACTTAGTGCAGCAGTAATATAAAATGTTAAGGATTTTTTCTTTTTGTTTCTTTCTGTGAAGGTCTCGCCCAACATATTTTATCATATGTCTCTTCATCTTTCCCTTGTTCCAACTTCCACTTACTCCCCCAATTCCCCACATCATTCTCTTAAGAGGTAAAAATAAGTTTTGCCCACTGAGTCCTCTTTCTTATTTGATTTAGTATGTCTTGGGCTGAATGTTTCTCACAAAAACACTTTGCATTCAGAATCAGCCTATCAGACCTTTTCCTCCACGGACCCCTCCATAGATCGCGTGCCTCCTGCTGCGCTGCCCTTGGAGGTGTGAAAGCCCACGTCTGCTTTTGGCTTAGCCGTCATGATTTTTGAATATAAGTCCCCATGCTCTGCTTTGAAAAGTTATCCTGGTGGTTATTTTGTACCATTAAAAAAAAAAAAAATTCTGCCTCTTGTCTACAGAACCAGCCCACCCACTGGGACTGTACTGCTTCTACTCTTCCAGTTAAAACTGCAGACCTCATAATAGCACATCCATGTGTCTCCATGTGGGAATCTGAGTGTGCACACACCTGTATATGTGTCTACATACATGGACATATAAAAATTATAGCTGGACACATATGAGAAATGATAACAACTCATCCATATGGTTGGTGTTAAGGAATTTGCAACCTGCAATACTCTTTCCCTACTGGTAACACCATTCGGCTTGGGGAATAGAGAACAAGCCCAAACAGTAATACTGACAGAATTTGGAATTATGATACAGTGGAGCCTTCACGTAATTCTTTGTTGAAGAAGTTAGGGCCTAAATGTTGAGGCTTATTGTTATTCTGAGTTGATAATCTCTTCCTTGCTTTAATAATTTTTCCTCATGCCTGGGTAGCCTGCGAGTTGCACAATAATCACTCACACAGCTTTGTAATCAATGCCCAAAGTAATAGGATTCCTCTGGCCACCGGCAATTAATAAATTTGTGTCTTTTTTAAAACACTAGCAAGTCGGGCCTGAAATACGACTGACTGGCTCTCCTCATTTGCATATTTATTGCAGTGGAAAAATTCTTACCAGATGATTGATGCTGAGCCTGCCTCTTGAATTCCAAGCAGCACATTATTATGAAATGAAAAATGCCGGCCATACAGTTGATTAAAGTTGAAGACAGTGGAATCGGTGTTTTTTAAGATTGTGGGAGAATTAAAGGCATATTTTAATAGATGTTGACAAGAAGTGAACTAACAAAAGCAAAGCAAAGGATTTGCTTGAAAAGATTTAATCAAACGTCTTTCTTGGGGGATTAATTGCCGGGGATGACTACTGCAAGTGGCAGGCTTGTGTGGATTTGAATGAAAAGTATTGTTCTCAGGCCAATACATTGTGTGTCATTTTGACCTATAGTTTAGCTCTAGTTCTAGAGTTACTTTTGAAGGAGAAAAAACAAATGCTCTTATAATCTGTACATTCCAGTTCAATATATTTATCTGGGGGTAATAGGAATGTGGGAGTTTATATATACTAGTACACAAATAATTGTATGGTTGCATATTTATTTAAAAAATAACTGTGTAGATATTTAAAAACTGATAAGGAAAGCTTTGCTTTACTGTATACATTCCACACTTCCCATTCCACCTCCATCCCCTTGCCAGATGTTTTACATATTGGTTTATAATCTAATTAATGGACTGGGCACCCATGTCCAAACTTATTCTCTGCCTACAATTTTGTTTTTGTCGGACAGCCTAGATGAATCAGGGAAAAAAATAAAGCTGTTAGGTGAAAATGGTTTTTAGATTGGTGACATTTTCTATATAGAATGCTTGCATATGGGTAGCATGTAAATGAATACTTAATACAGGACTCTGAGTACTAGCTCAGCCCTTAGCGCTGTGGATTGGTACAAGCAGGGCTTAAGATTTTCACCATGTGAAAACAGTGATTTTCTAATGATAATAGTCTTTTTATTTTTATAGAATTTTTAAATTTGTAAAATACCTTAACATACAAAAATATTTATTATTTTTCACCTTCATTCTGTGAGATAAACAGGCAAAGGGTTATCTACATTTTGTAGATGAGAAAATTGAGACTCAGAGGTTACATTGGTCTACTCGGTATGAAATGGCTAGTTAGTGATAGTGTCAGTTAGAATACAGGTTTCCTGACCCTTAGTAAAGCACTCTTTCCATTTATTCTCTACTTGGAAAATTATTCCTAAAGCTGGTGCCTAGATGCTTATGTTGACTCTTGGTAACATGGTGAGGCATCTGTTCTTCTTAATCTCCTCTTAAGAGAAAGGCCTCTGAAAATGGACCATGTAGAACAAAATAAACATTTCCTTGACAGTCTTTGGTTATTTTTCTTTCTTTCTTTCTTTCTTTTTTTTTTTTTTTTTTTTTTTTTTTTTTTTTTTTTTTTTTTTTTTTTTTTTTTTTTTTTTTTTTTTTTTTTTTTTTTTTTTTTTTTTTTTTTTTTTTTTTTTTTTTTTTTTTTTTTTTTTTTTGTGACTATGAGCCAAGAGGGAGACGCAAGTATATGCATTTCTGCTGCTTTAAAAAAAAAAAAAAAAATTTAACCCAGACAGTAATTGGGTGAAAAATTAGAGGTGATTTAGAAACAATTGATTTCATTCTCTTTTTTATTCATAGGGTTGAACAAATAGAATTCAGCCCTATATGAGTGATAAAGAGGGTTTGCTTAGGCTTGGTTTGGTTTTTGGCTGGGAAGAATTCACTGCTGGATTTGAGCTGTGGCTTTGAGGAGGCCTACCACATCCAGTGAAAGATTGTTCCTTGTCTCCTCGGGTTTTACATAAACTCTTAACTAGAAGGAGGTGTGGCCCTGATATTGCAAATAAATGAGAATTGGGTCCTTTGTTCTAAATCCCTTTATAGGAAGTTGTCCATTGTCCATTGTCCATGTGTTGGCCACTAGTACTTTGATAAACTTTTTTTTTGGTGGTTAGAAGCACAGAATTGCAGATTTCATCTCTGGTAGGTCTCTTGACACTTTGATGCATGGTGGTGCTATCCCTGAATGGAGCTTAAATACTTCAGGGCTACTTTCTGACTGGGTGAAAGGGTGTATAAAATGAGAACATATGAGAGAGTATTAACAGAAAGCCACACTTTGATTTACTGATATTGGCTCTCTGCTTTCTTGTTGGATTGATAGGCTGTCTAATATATCTGCAATGGATTTTTTAAAGCTGACTTGAACAAAATAAAAGGGCTTGTATAGCTATTTGAAAGTGGCCCTTAAAAGTAGTAGTCTTTCGTTGGATGTTTTCACAATTCTTGGTTATGCTACATGTTAGAGTCAAATTATGACTTGCTTGTTGAGGGCAAGCAGCTATAAACATTATAGACTGCTTTGCAGCTTCTTCCCTGCATGGTTCTTCATTCATATTTTAGACCATGGACACATAGTACTTAGAGGAAGTTAAGGGATAGGCACTTGTGTTTTCTGTCCTTTTAAATTCTTATTGTGGTAAAAAAAATGCATAATAAAATTAACCATGCTAACCATTTCTAAGTGTACAGTTCAATATGTTAAGTATATTCACATTTTTGTTCAATCTTCAGAACCTTTTCATTTTGCAAAGCTAAATATCTATACCTCATTAAACAACAACTCTCCATTCCCCTCTGCCCCAACCCCTGGCAACCACTGCTCAGCTTCCTGTTTCTATGAACTTGACTATTCTAGGTGCTTCATATAAGTGGAATGATTAAGGATTTGTCTTTTTGTGACTGTCTTATTTCATTTAGTATAATGTCCTCAAGGTTCATCCATATTGCAGCAAGTATCAGAATTTCCATCTTTTTAAAGGCTGAATAATATTCCTTTTTATCTCCTGCTCTTTTTGACTAGGCTCAAGATTGAGGGATTACAGATTACTTTGTATGGCATGTTGTCTAGAGTGGTAGAATTATATATTGTGGTCTTAAGATTGTTTAAAATTGTGGTAAAATATACATGGCATAAAATTTACCATTTTAACCATTTTGAAATGTACATGTAGCTCAGCATCATTAAGTGACATTCACATTGTTATGCAGCGATCACCATTATCCATCTCCAGAATTTTTCATCATCCCCAACTGAAACTGTGTCCATGAAACAGTTAGTCCCCATTCCCTCTTCCCTTCAAACCCTGGCAAACACCATTCTACTTTCTGTTTCTATGAATGTGACTATTTTAGGTACCTCATGTAAGTGGAATCATATAGCATATGCCCTTTTGCAACTGGTTTATTTTACTTAACATAATATTTTCAAAGCTAGGTCTTGGGAATTTTGAAAACTACTTTGCAAATGCAAAATTGATTTGTGGTTTCCCTTTGGAAAACATGGACCCTGTCTATTAAAATATAGTCATTTCTAAAAAAGAAGTTAAAATTATTGGTCAATACATAGAATTTGGATGAGATGAGATTTTAGTGTTTTCATGGGCTTCCTTCCAGGCATTAATGTCCTTTCTGTTTTGTTAAGGTTCTTGCTGCAACATATACTTTCAGAACCGTAGCTACTTAGGATATCTCTTATCATTTCTCAGGTCTTTTCGCAGATGATCATTTGTGGTAACCTATATTTGTAGTTATCATTTGTATTTTTTGTTCTACTTATTCCTTTTAAAATTTCCCATATCTTTACATAATTTTGCTTTGTTCTACTTATACACTTAACATGTTTAGAATGACTGGTTTTAGGCTTTAAAATTGTTGTATCTTCATTCTATTTTTCCTTGTTGTGTGTGTTCTCAGCTTGTCTGTACTTAACCCATTTCCCAAAAGTTGACATAACAAAGGATAATGTTGTATTGCTTTTTTCTTCTTCATGAGTATAAGTTATCTCCATGTTTGGTGGAAATTTTTTTTTTTTTTTGGTTGCTTTTTTTTAAGATTCAGAGCAACAGGTTCAGAATTTTGGTTTGGAACACAAGGCATTGTGTATTTTTCAGGTAATATTGCATATTGCAGATCCTCCCAAGTGGTATGGATGTGCACTATTATAAAAGGATTAGGATACAGAATTTAGAAAAATGAGGTCAAGGGTCTTATTTTAAACAAGAGAGTTGTATTTATGTAGTCTTGTATGCAGACTATTTGAAGGAATGAAAAGTAGTTATTGGTTGTTGGTTTACTTCCGACCAATCTGAGAAGGCTTTGTCTGCTTGTTAGCTCTTAGCCTTATGTTGAAATGGAAGGCTCCAGCACAATGTATATGGAGAGCTGGGTTACCTCATGTGCTGGGGAAACAGGTTGGGATGTACAATAGTATGGAGGCTATTCATGCTGGGCAGGGTAGAAGCAGAAAAGATAGAATAAGACTCATAAAAATCATTTAAACAGAAGTTTGTACGGGCTGAAGTTAGTATGATTTATAAAACAAAAGTGAATTCAGGGATTGCTAAATGAAAGTAGCGATACTTGGGAGAAGATTGCAGTTATTTAAGGGAAAGAGGGAAGGAGTGATACAAGCATGCCCAGAGATAAATGGATAACTGTTAGTGATAATAAGAATGAAAAATATATAATTTAGCTATTGATTAAACATATAGAAAAAGGGCACCAAAATGTCAATGATCTCCTATGAAAATGCGTTAAACAGGGATGAGAAAAATCAGACAAGGGGGAAGTATTAGTTAGGAAGAGAAAAGTGCTGTTTCTGATGGAGCATCCATGTGAGATTTTCTTAGAGCTGCCAGAGATTCGCAGTTTGGACATGGGAGAAGTGTCTGGGTGCTGCCAACACATGAGTGGTGATGGTCAGGGTTGTCAGCCCCTTAGGTAGGGTTAGCTGATAGAGAAGGTACCAGTTCAGTTCTCAGAGGGCCAGTTTTTATTCTGAAAATTCTTAGCCATAGACTATGTACTTAATCCTGACCAGCCTTATTGCAAATGAAACCTGTTGCTCTGAGGAGAGCCAGGTGAGAACGTATTTTTGATGTGAAAAAAAATTTTTAAAGATTTTTATTTATTTATTTTTAGGGTGGAGGGGAGAGAAACACCAGTGTGGGAGAGATACATCTATCAGTTGCCTCTCACATGCCCCTAACTGGGGATCAGGCCTGCAACCCAGGCATATGTCCTGATCAGGAATTGAACCTGCAACCTTTTGTTTTGCAGGTCTCAATCCACTGAGCCACACAAGCCAGGGCTCCATGTGCAAATTTTTAGTACACAACTCAGTACTGCAAATAGAAAGTCATTAACCCAGGTTTTTCTTAGGTGAACAAGAACTTTCCACAAGGATATGTGTGGAGAGATTGAGTGATGTGACAGCTCAAATCAGAGGCAAATGAGATCTCTTAAGGGAGGGCGGTAGAGGTGGTAGGGATCATGGAACTAAACTGTGCTCTTTAGGAAAAGCAGAGGAATTGCTTAGGAGGTTGACTGATAGAGGGATAATTCAGGAGGTCAGTGGGCAGTGTGTAGAAACTAAAACCAAAGGAAAAAAAGATTGGTTATGATGACAGGCAGGGAAAGAATTTGTCAGTCTTACTAAATTTAAGAACTCACAATTTATTAGACATTTTTCTAAGCACCTTACATGTGTTACCTTGCTCGTTCCTCAAAACAACCTAATAAGGTAGGCATTGTTATTATTTCCTTTTGTGAATTCTGTATTTCAGAGTTCTTAGTCTCTTTGTGCCCCTTGTCTGCCACCCTCTACCACCACCTCTCCCTCCCGCAGCCAGGACTGCTCAGGAGCCCTGATAATTGTTCCTTCTCTGTGCTTTAACTTCCCAGATCACAAGGCACTGAAAGCACTGTTGAGGTCTTTGGTAGACCTTCAAGAAGAACTGCTTTTCCAGTACCCAGACACTAGGTATCTTGTAGATGGAACAAAGCCCAAAGCAGAAAGGTAAGGAGCAAATGCAACTATAGAGTTGCTTATTTTCTTTTCATCTGAATAGTTCCCCATTGTTTAAGAAAAAGAAAGCTAAATTCTTTCCAGGGAGTATCAGACTTAATGTTAGGAAAATAGAAAGAGCCACTTACATTTAACTGGCTTTTTGGCCAAGATGGCACAAAAATTGGGAATTAGGTTTTAGATTTTTATGCTTAGTTGTGCCTACTTCTCTTTGTAACTTCAGCAAAAGACTCGCCTTCTCTTTAGAGCAATTGAAGTTAGTAGATGAAAGCACATTTTGGTACCAATGTTAATTACTGTTTATGAAGCACTTTGTGCCCAGATCATGGAATCGCTGGTCACAGCCATCTTCTTTTCAGTGAGCGGAGAAGCAGTTATTATTTTTTAAATTATATTTTATTGATTATGCTATTACAGTTGTTCCTTTGCCCCTCTCCACCCAGCAATTATTTTGAAGGGTGGAAAATTTCAGAAAACAGCAGAATAAACCTTTTTCTTTACTGAAATTATCACATTCGATGAAGCATCTCCCTACCCCTTTGTTTGAGCCTGTTGTGTATGGCATCTGCTTACTGTTTTCTCTTGGGCTTATTTTTTGCTCCATTCTTTTCTACTGAATTAGTTGGAGGGATGAAAAGTAAACTCACATTTACTGAGCAGCTACTTTGTGTTGGGGTCTGTAATCCAGTGAGTGCAGCTGGCTATATAATTGGAAGCTGTAGTGATTTCTCATGGCAGTTACATATAATATTGCATTTTAATGCTAATTCTGTTGCTACCCCTTAGAGTTTTCTTCACATTCAGCTTCTCTCCATTTGGTTCAGCTAATTTTACTCAGCTTTCTTGAACAATTGATTACAGGGATTAATCAATTGTTTTTGCCTATTGATTTGGGGATTAAGGTAGTAAAAGTATGATTATATGTTTAATTTTTAAAGACTCTCTTGTAGGCAGTATAGGCCTGGTTCATATGCATTTCTAGTAATGTTTTTATAATCTCATTTAATTTTACAATTTGCTTACTTTGTAAGAATTATTTTTAAATCAATAATTTTTATATTTATTTGAAAAGTTACATGAGTTTTTGATTGGCCTCATGAACATTCTTCCCAAACAAACAAAAAGCCATCCTCACATCCATGGTCTTACTTAAAATGTAGACCGAATAGGGAAAGCCTAGATACTCTCCACTTCATGGGAGTCTAGCTCTTTATGTGGGTAATGTTTATTTACATTGGACTTACTCTTCTTGCTGGTTTCCTAGTGAGGAGGAGATTTCCAGTGAAGATGAGGAGCTAGCAGAAGAGAAGAAGAAGCAGAGGAGGGCCCCACCAAAGAGGAAGCTGGAGATGGATGACTACCCTAGCTTCATGGCAAAGCGCTTTGCTGACTTTACAGTCTACAGGAACCGCACACTTCAGAAGTGGCATGATAAAACCAAGCTGGCTTCTGGAAAACTGGGGAAGGCAAGTGTGTGTGTGCACACGTGTGTGTGTGGCACAGACTGTGGCAAACCGAGGCAGTTTTAAGAAATTGGAACTATAGTTCATTTCTATGGATGATGTCACTATGGTAATTAAGTCATTTCCATAGAAAAAATGTACTGACCTCTTATCACTGGGGTTTATACCATTCAGAATTGTGATTTTAACTCTATTAGAATATTTTATTCTAGAAATCATGGCCTTGTGTTTGTGTTGGAAATATAAAATAAAGAAGTTGATGTGAAACAGTTATTATTAAAGGAGCAAAGTGTAAACTCTGGGTATAAGACAGTAGTATGGCCTACTTAAGACTGATTTTATTTCTGAGAACAATTACCGCCATTTACAAACCCAGTCTTTAACAAAAGGTCCGTCCTGAAAGAAGGGTTGGCTAGTTCTCAGCTGACAGAAAAAGAGAGAAACCAGTAAAGCGGCCCTCAGCGCAGATGTTCTGCATTATCTGACACTGGTTTACGTTGTTGCAGGGTTTTGGTGCCTTTGAACGCTCAATCTTGACTCAGATCGATCATATTCTGATGGACAAAGAAAGATTACTTCGAAGGACACAGACCAAGCGCTCCATCTACCGAGTGCTTGGCAAACCCGAGCCGGCAGCACAGCCTGTCCCAGAGAGTTTGCCAGGACAGCCGGTAAGAACTCTGCGATGCAGGCTGATTATGGGGAACAGTGTCTGTGAGGCTAATTAACTGAAAAACTGGATCACCTACTTGTAGGTGTTACTGACCTCTTGGTGTGAGAGGTTAGTGAAGGAAAGGGGAAAAAAATACTAGATTGTTGGGAAATCAAGAGTATGTTTTTAAAAAATGGTTTTTAAAAGTTTTAAAAATATTAGTCTATTATTAACTTGTGTGTAGTCTTTTAATTTTGAGGTTGATATGAGTCTGGTAATGGAAGCATTTGTAATCCAGTTTTTAAAATTCAGTTTTAAAGCAGCTGTTTTAGAAATGTCCGCATTGAAGTAAGTGTGTTCTTTAGGCTTACGTTGGGTGTTTAGATACTCCAGAAGAGGATCCAAAATTGGACTAGTCAGATTCTTTTGTTTAAAAGAAACTTTCTTTATATGTAGTGGAAATATATGCATGTTTAATTATATTTTATTGATTATGCTATTACAGTTGTCCCATTTCTCCCCCATCATTCTCCTCCACCCTGCACACCCCCTCCTACCCACATTCCCCCCTTTAGTTCATGTCCACGTGTCATAAGTTCTTTAGCTTCTACTTTTCCCACATTATTCTTGCCCTCCCCCTGTGTATTTTCTACCCACCATCTATGCTACTTGTTCTCTGTACCTTTTCTCCCTCTCTCCTCCTCCCACTCCCCTGTTGCAAACCCTCTATGTGATCTCCATTTCTGTGTTCCTGCTCCTGGTCGAGTTGTTTGCTTAGTTGGCTTTTGTTTTAGGTGTGATTGTTAATATCTGTGAGTTTGTTGTCTTTTTACTGTCCTATTTTTATCTTCTTTTTCTTAGATAAGTTCCTTTAACATTTCATATAATAAGGGCTTGGTGATGATGAACTCCTTGAACTTGACCTTATCTGAGAAGCGCTTTATCTTCCCTTCCATTCTAAATGACAGCTTTGCTGGATAGAGCAATCTTGGATATAGGTCCTTGACTTTCATGACTTGAAATACTTCTTTCCAGCCTCTTCTTGCCTGTAAGGTCTCTTTTGAGAAATCCACTGACAGTCTGTTGGGAACTCCTTTGTAGGTGACTCTGCCTTTATCCCTTGCTGCTTCTAGAATTCTCTCCTTCATTTTAATCTTGGCTAATGTAATTATGATGTGCCTTGGTGTGTTCCTCCTTGGGTCTACCTTCTTTGGGACTCTCTGAGCTTCCTGGACTTCCTGGAAGTCTATTTCCTTTGCCAGATTGGGGAAGTTCTCCTTTATTATTTGTTCAGATAAGTTTTGCACTTGTTGCTCTTCCTCTTCCCCTTCTGGCACCCCTATAATTCGGATGTTGGGACATTTAAAGATGTCCTGGAGGTTCCTAAGCCTCTCCTCATTTTTATTGAATTCTTGTTTCTTCCTTCTTTTCTGTTTGTTTGTTTCTTTCTTCCTTCTGATCCACTGCATTGATTTGAGTCCCAGTTTTCCTCCCATCACTATTGGTTCCCTGTGCGTTTTTCTTCATTTCACTTATTGTAGCCTTTATTTGTTCATCTAATTTGCGACCAAAATCAACCAATTCTGTGAGCTTCCTAATCACCAGAGCTTTGAACTGTGCTTCTGATAGGTTGGCTACCAGTGCTTTGAGCTCTGCATCTGATAGGTTGACCACCTCCTGGTCGCTCAGGTGAATTAGCTCCGGGGCCCCAGTCTGTTTTCCCGTTTGAGCCATTCTTGGTTTTGTTTTTTTGGTTTTGTTTTTGTTTTTTTCTGTTTTTTTTCTTTTTGTATGGTCGCAGCTGTTACGTAGTGAGGGGCGGAGCCTTAGGCGTTCACCAGGGCGGGGCACCTAGTCACTGGGTTGTGATGCTGGATGTGGGGGTGGGGTCCAAGAGGGAACAACGGCGCTTGCTCCACACTCCCTCGCGGATTCCAGTCCCTTCAGCCACTTTACCCTAGCAAACTGGACCCCTCTGGTGCTGATTTCCGTGTGAGTGAGCCTGCGCACACTCCAGGACCCCGTGGGTCTCCCCAACGAACTCTCCTGTGAAGCTGGGACTCCCTCCCGACACCTCAGCTCCCACAAGTATTTTCAATGGGTACTTTTAGGCTTCACTTCCCAGCGCTGGGGCCCTGCGTCGCACAGTCTGTCTTGCTGCCCATTTTCACCTGGTGTATCTGTGCGTGAATGTGTGTCCGTGGTCAGCTGCCTTGTGCGCCCCGCTTGGCCTCCTCACGTTTGGCAACCGGCAACCGCCTCCCGTGCACCTGGGGTGACTGCGCGCCAGGGACTACCAGCCACTGGCTTATCCTGCAGCGACCCGACTCCAAGGGCCGCTGACTCTGCCCCTCTTACTGGTCTGGGTGAATCATTGTCAGACTCCCATATAATTCAGTGTTCTCTCTGTCCTGGTTTGGGGTTTTGTTTTTTTTTTTTTTGGTTCTATATTTTTGTTGTCCTTAATCTTGGTTGTGAGAGGAGGCACAGCGTGTCCACCGATGCCTCCATCTTGGCCGGAAGTCCACAACTTTTTAAATTTAATATATTTTAGACACTTTCCCATATTATTACATAGAGATCTCCCTTATTTTTCCTAATGCCTAGAATATTGTGTGGATGTATACTATAATTTATTCAAACAATGGATAATTTTGTTGTCTCCAGTTGCAGAAGCAGTGCTACAGGAAACATTCCTGAGCATTTCTATTTTTGTATTTGTGTGAACATATGGATAGATTTCTCGAAGTGGAAGTTAAATCAAAGAGAATACACATTTTAAATCCTGATGGATGTTATCAAATTGCCTCCAAAAAGGCTGCATTAATTTCCAGTCCCACCAGCTGTACTTTCCAATACTGAGTGTTGCCAGTTTTAGAGGTGAAAAATGGTGTCTTCTCCTTTTAATTTACATGTATTTAATTAGAATGAGGTTAAACATATTGTCAAATGATTTTTTACTATTTATGATTCTTATATTGTTCGGTGCTTATTCATGTTTTTGTCCATTTTTCAATTGGATTGTTTTTGTTTTTTAATTTTAAGAGCTCTTTATAGCTTTTTAAAAAAGATTTTATTTATTTATTTTTAGAGAGAGGGAGGGAGAAAGAGGGGTAGAGAAACCTCAGTGTGTGCTTGCCTATTGGGTGCCTCCTACTGGGGACCTGGCCTGCAACCCAGGCATGTGCCCTGACTGGGAATCGAACTGGCAACCCTTTGGTTCTCAGCCCACACTCAATCCATTGAGCTACACCAGCAAAGGCAATAGCTCTTTATATCTTAAGGAAAACAGTGCTTTGACTGTTACAGGCATTGTTTATAGTAGCTATATTATTTTGATGACCTCAGTGGTATTCACTCTTTCCTTTCTTCTTGTTGATATAGGAAATCCTTCCAGAAGCCCCTGCCAATGCCCACCTGAAGGACCTGGATGAAGAAATCTTTGATGATGATGACTTTTACCACCAGGTAGATTTTCACACTCTTTACTTTTGTTACAAATCAGGTTTTAGCACTTTAAAACAGCTAATACAATTCTCTGACCAAAAGGTAGCTTACTTTGGGGATGAACACAGTTAAAGCTCCTGTGTTCAGAATTGGCTTACTGTTGTAGTTCTGGATCTGTTGCTTTTTTTTCTGTCTTATATTTTTCTTTTTGAAATGAAAACAGCTACAGCTACTTTGTAAGTTGTTGAAGAGGGTAAATTATCTGTAAAATAGTTTCAATTTCTTTGAGTCAGGTTGATTATTCTTTCTTAACTGTTTTTGATAATGTTAATGGAGGATTTTTTTGTTAGTTGTTTGGGTTTTGTCCAATTATTAATACTGTTATATCAGGATGGAGCTAATAGGCTGGGATCCCATAATTCTTGAATTGCACTTCTGGTTCTATTACCTATTAAGTCTCTTGTCTTTAATTTATTTTTGTGCCTTTTCAAATCAGTTAAGTATGTATTGAGATTGTCTGCTACTCTTGATTACAATAATATCATAGTGCTTTGAAGACAGAAAGAACTGGTAGAAGTTCAAATATGGTTCTGTTCTCAATACTATCTCTTCACAGACATCCCCCAGTTCTTCTCTGACATTATTATCTCTTGGCGTGCTGCTCTTTTTAATGAAGCTAGTGAATGTTAAGATATACTAAACATTTAAGCTATTCTAAAGAACTAAAATAATTTCCTATAATCCTGGATTTCTTTTTTTCTCTTTTTAAAAATAATTTTTTATTGTTATTCTATTACAGTTGTCCCAATTTTTCCCCCTTTGCCTTCTTGCACCCAGCCCACCCCCCTATTCCCACAGTCAATCCCCACACTGTTGTCCATGTCCATGGGTCATTCATACATGTTCTTTGCCTAAGTCTCTTCCCCTTCTTGCCACCATTGTCCTCCTCTCCCTTCCCCACTGATCACTGCCAATCTGTTCCATATTTCTATGCTTCTGATTCTATTTTGCTCATTAGTTTATTTTGTTTATTAGATTCCTCTTATAGGTGAGGTCATATGGTATTTGTTTTTCACTGACTTATTTCACTTAGCATAATATTCTCCAGTTGCATCCATGCTGTTGAGAAAGGTAGGAGCTCCTTCTTTCTTTCTGCTGTGTAGTATTCCACTGTGTAAGTGTACTATAGATTTTTGATCCACTCATTTACTGATAGGCACTTAGGCTGTTTCTAGCAGTTGGCTATTGTCAATAGTGCTGCTATGAACATAGGGGTACTTAAGTTCTTTTGAATCGGTGATTCGGGATTCTTAGGGTATATTCCCAGCAGTGGAATGTGGAATTGCTGGGTCAAAAGGCAGTTCCATTTTTAGTTTTTTGACAAAACTCCGTATTGTTTTCCACAGTGGCTGCACCAGTACGCATTTCCACCAACAATGCACTGAGGTTCTCTTTTTTCCACATCCTCACCAGCACTTGTTTATTGATTTAGTAATGATGGCCATTCTGACCAGTGTAAGGGGATTATCTCATTTTAGTTTTAATTTGCATCTTTCTAATGGCTAGTTGTTGAGCATCTTTTCATATGTCTATGAGCCCTCTCTATTTCCTCCTTGGAGAAGTGTCTGTTCATGTCTTTTGCCCACTTTTTAATTGGATTGTTTTTTTTCCTGGTGTTGAGTTGTATGAGTTCTTTATATATTTTGGAGTTTAAATCCTTGTCCGATATATCATTGGCAAATCTGTTCTCCCATACAGTCAGTTCCCTTTTCATTTTGGCGATGGTTTCTTTAGCCATATGGAAGCTTTTTAATTTGATATAGTCCCATTTGTTTATTTTTTCCTTTATTTCCCTTGCCCTAGGTGATATATCAGCAAAAATATTGCTATGTGGGATATTTGAAATTTTACTGCCTATGTTTTCCTCTAGGACTTTTATGGTGTTGTGACTTAAGTCTTTAATTCTGGGTCTCTTGATAAGTCATGCTTAGTGAAATGTGCTTAGGATGTACCCTTTCTAGTTCTGGAGAATTGAGGATGTTATTCAGTGATGATATACCAGTTTTGTTGAACCATTATTTATCATAATTTTTTTCTCTGCTGAATTTTTAGTATGTTAATTTTTTAAAAAAGGTTTTAGTTATTTATTTTTGGAGAGGGAAAGAGAGCAGAGAAACAGTGATGTGTGAGAGAAACATTGATCGGCTACCTCTTGTACACACTCCTATGAGGGACCAAACCTGCAACCCAGGCTTGTGTCCTGCCCAGGAATCAAACCAGTGACCTTTCACTTTGTGGGACAATGCCCAACCAACCGAGCTACACTGGTCAGGGCTGGTACAAGGGGGAACCCCCACAAAATGGATTTTATTTATAAAAAATTGCGTATTTATTCCTATATGTTTAAACTTTAGTCACCTTCAAAGTACCCTCCATTTGGTGCGGTACACCTATCAAGATGCTTCTCCATTGCTCAAAACAGTTTTTGAACTTGTTGATTTTGATGCCTTTTAGTACTTCTGCCATTTTTTGTTTCAGCTCTTCCACATTACAAAATGTTTCCCTATGAGGACATTTTTCATCTGAGGAAACAAAAAAAAGTCACTTGGAGTGAGATGGGGTGAATAGGGAGGGGTTACAGAGGTCATGCTGGTTTTGGTCAAAAACTGCTGAACACTCAGCTCAGTATGGGCAGGTGCACTCATAAATCACCCATAATGACATGGGCAAGCACATTGAAAGCGTGTTCAAAAAAATTCACTATAGCTGAACACAGCCTCTCACAACAATGCCAGCTGGCACACTGATACAGAAGAGTTCCTAGAACATTCACCTTGTGGGGGAATAGGTTCAAGGTTTAGTTAGCCATGACAGCTGTATTATGTACATGGAATATGAAAGAAGGAACTTAGGAAACTTACACTGTAAACCCAGTAGAAAAAGTAGTTCTATATTACACATACCTCTGGTTTTGCCCTAAAAAAAGGAAGAAACTTTCTATTACTCTTGCTCTTCACTCTGTTATGTTCAGTAAAATTATTACCATAGTGAAGCTTAAAAGTAATGAGAGGAAAGAGGATTGGTGGGGCCTCAAGTGTTCCTAGTCAGAGGTCCTGATTCTTTTTTCCTTTTCTTCTCTTATTATATCCATTTGTCAGAAGAGTGGAGAACTCTGTTTTGTTCTAGAATGTCTAAGGAAGTACCTGATATAGGATATTAATAGGGTACAATTGTGTGAGATCATGGGAGGCAATCAAAAGTGAAAAATGTTCCAGTGTTCATTAATTGAAGTGTATATTCAATGTAAAGTGTATCATAAATTAAATAGGCTTAATAAAATAAACTGAAATTATTGGGGATAAGTTGCTTCTACTGGCAGTCCTTAGTCTGAAAGATTTTTTTTTTTTTTTTGGCTTGCAGTTCTGTTTAAAAAGAAATAGCATTAGTTGACTGGCCCTTCATCCCAATTAATAATTTTAACTTTGGTAAATTCTGATTTCAGAGTTATGACTCGTCACATCTTAGCTTTTCCCCTTGCTGGTTAATTGGGGTGCTGGGGTTAATCTAAATTAAAACTTAAACTAATAGAGGTCAGCAAGGCAGCTGAAACACCTGAGTGAAACAAATGGGGCTGCCAGACGCAACTTTATCTTGGCTGTTTCCCAAGAGAGAAGTGGCAGCAAATTGGAGTTGTTTCAGCCTTCTGTAAAGGTGAATGATGGGTGACACTTGTTAATGTACAGCATCTCCGGAAGCATTCCAGATTGCTTTGCTGCTGTACCAACTGCTGCCATCCATGCACAGTCAGTAGGAACTGGACCAGTTGCCAACATCTGGCAGCACAGCAAGGAATGGGTGCAAATCTTGAAACCCCGCAGATTCTAAATATGGTGCTTAGAACTGTGCAGGCTTTAATCACTTACCACTCGTTGGCAGCAGGCTACGACAGCTTATCCTAGCCTCGTACATCACATCCCGACATCTGCTGAGCCGCAAGGCAGCTGCACATTCATTTTCTTTTCTTGCCTTTTCTCTTTGCTTCCTATTCCTGTTCTTTCCGTTCCCCTCCCTCCCTTCAGTTTTCCTCCCCCTCCCCAATATGCTTCTTGGGAGAGATGATCTGTAAAGATTACCGCTTCATTGTGTGCAAGTAATTGTGGTGATGCCAAGGCCCTTGACAGACACAACGTAGCACCTGTTCTGCTGACCTGGTTAATTTCTTCTGTTGAGTGGGATTTGCCAGAGATTGGAGCTGAAGCCAATTCGATGATAAGGCTAAAGAAAATGGCTGTATGTTTTCTGTCACCTCCCAATTAAATTGGCTTCATAAAGTGCTTTCCTTTATTTGTCAGGGTAGTAAGCCTGAGCTAAGTGTTGCATTCAGAAGTGGTACACTGTATTACAATGGGCTTCTGAGTTTTCATTTGCATTTTTTTATTTTTTATTGTGGTTATATGGAAGAATGGGGGTGGTGAATATAAAACATCTCGGTTTTGTTTTTTTTAAACCATACTTGAAGCCAGACTCTTTGGGTCCATGTTTTGTAAGGAAGAGATTATAGTCACATTGAATTTTAATGTTTCATTGTAGGGGTTTAAAGGCTTACTTGGTTAATTCAGGTGTCACGAGGCTGTGTGAATGCCTTAACTACTGAGAATAATGTTTAGGATTAGAACACTCCCCCCCCCACACACACATGCATTCCCTTTGTGTCATAATGGGCCTTAAGTTACTACAACTTTAAAAATATGTCTGTATTATATAATAAAGGTATATGTATATATGTATGCATGATCTTAGGAGGATCAGATACAAAGAGTAACATCCTTTTTGAGCTGAAAAGAACCTTACAAGAAGCTGATGCCCTGAAAAGTTAAGTAACTTCCTGAAAGTTATATAGTGAAGGGCAACTCTAGTGCTTGGTCTCAAGGCTTCTTAGATCAAGTCCAGTTCTTTCCATACCTTTACTTCTTAAACATTTCATCTTTGAACCATGAAAAGACTTCATTATAGTATTACAGTCTTCTGTTTATGAATAAATAAGCTTCATGTTCTTAGAACTGGAAGAAATATTACGTGTTAGAAAGTAACGTCTTTTCCTTAAAAGGTAAATTATTTATTGAACTCCTGTTTCTTAACAATTCTAATGAAAAAATTAGTTTTATAGTTGTGTTACTGGTTTGGGAACTAGAATTGCTTAACGCTTGGAGTATACCCAGCGGTGAATATTTTCTGAGTGAAACTGTTCACCTGCCCCGAGCAGTGCAGAGCTGCTCCCAGATGGAATTGGTTTGCATTTGGCCCGTTTCTCGTCAAAGCTCATCCTGAAGACGATTTTACAAAACACGGAGGTTGTAAAGGGCCATGAAGGATGAGCCATTCAGAAATGTTTTCAATATCTATTTTTCATTTTTATGATCCTATTTGCTACTTTTTAACATTAATTTCTTTTAAGATATGTTGTCTAGATCACTATTGAAGGTCTTTCTTTTTTTGATTTGCTTTTTTAAACTATCAGCTGATCTTTGACTTGAGAAGCCTGAGTTCTTTTCTCCTTTTTTTAAATTTTTTTAATTTAAAAAAAATTTTTTTTTAGTTGTTCAAGTACATGCCTGAGTTCTTAAAGAACTGAGGAAGGGCTAACATTCACTGAACCCTAGTTATGTGCTAGCTCTTGGACTACTTCATAGGTACTTGACATGCAGCTTTATTTAATTCTCACAAGATTTCCATTTTGAGATATGACTGTACTTAGCAGTAACCTGTAGAAAGTGACTGGTTTTATTCTTCTTATAGCCAAGATTTCAAACTAGCTTCTTGTCACCTCATGAGGTATTTTGTTCTGAAAGGACTAATTGAGCTTAGATATTGACAGATCAATACCTGGATTTCTAAGGGTTCATTAGGATTTTGTATGTTGCTTCTAGCTGTGTTCAGTTTTGATCTGGTTTGTCCTGTCACTTTGCATTTAACCAGGAGTGTCTACAGAAAGGCATAATAGATTTTGCTCCTCTGATGACCACTTTGATGGGTTAAATTTCTCCCTTCGTTTGCCATCAGGACATGTCTATAACCGACCTTGCCACATGCTGGGTTTTTGTATCCAAGACATTTGATAATGCCATAAACAAGTAATTATTCATTCGGTGAACTATTAAAAGTTGATAATGTTAAGAAATAGAGAAGAAATAAGCTTTCTGATAAGATGGTTTACCTTAATTAAATTGGTGGGTGATTAATATGGACAGTTGATGTGATGGGTGGTTTTAATTGTGTGCATTCAGATCTTAGTGTGAATAAGAGATGTCTGAAGCTGTTCCTATGGTTAATGCTAATACAGTGGGACATCCTTACCTTTGGCATGTATCTGTCCAGTGCTTTGGTTAATGTTAATATGTTTTAAGCTTGATTTGAATCTGCTCCTTTTAATTAGTTGTTGGAAAAAGATACCTCTGTTCAGAGCAGTATTTCATTTTTAGTTTTACTTTAAAATGTGCTATTGTTTGAAATGTGAATAGTGTTTCTTAAATGTTTGATAAAAGTTATCACACATAGACTTTTATGATGATTTTAGAGAGGACATACAAATGAAATACATAAATTTGAACATTGAAATACACAAATTTGAAAATTGAAATTATGGTTAAAGATAGAGCAGAGAATTAATCAGGTCTTTTGAGGTATAGTAATAGTGTTTAAAAATAACCCAAATCAAATATCAATGTTAAATTAAGCCCCAGTTTAATAATTACAAGATTATTTTGCCTTCCACGTGTTAAGAATTTTGAGATACATTCTGGTTTCTATGCTGCTGTTGTCTCTCTGTCAGTGGTTAGTCCCAAATATGACATCAATATTGGTATTTGGTTGCCTGTGTGGGCTCACTGTTGAGGCTGCACAGAACAGGAAGCCAAAATCCACATTTTAGATGCGAGGTCCAGAAATTACATCAAACAGCAGCATCTGGGGAAGGTACATGCAACTGGCTCTCATTTCTTTCAGTTTCCTTGCTTTAAAAAAGAACAGAGCATGACGTTAGCACCACTACTTTATTTAAACAAAGGTAAAACCTCAGAACAAAGCCTAAAACAGTGCATTTTAGGAGCCAGCTAGGAAGGAGGTATGAATTGAGTTAGAACTGTTGAAGAAACATTTCAAACGCAAGTGGTCATGGGAGTTTAGTAAGCAAATATATGGCCAAAATTGTCTTTTCTGTACTAATAGTCACAATGTCATCTGGCTGAGTGTAAGTTAAACACAGGATCGCAGCAGTATTTTAGAATTTGGCACTCCTCAAGAAATGGGGAACGCAACCTGTTCACTAAAGTAGGGATGGTGTCTTCTTATTAAGTCATATTCAGTGAATAGCTCCTTTAAAGTAAGTGATAGGGATGATGTTTTGCATAGAAAGGGGACATTAATAAGCATCTTTAAAAAGGTATGTGTATTGTGGGTCTAGAATAGAACATAATGCTTTAAAGTTAGGTAGAATCTTTGAAGATTACCAAATCCACGCTTTTTACAAACTGGAGCCTAGAGGAGGTAAACAACCTGTGTAGGACCATTCCACTTAGTGGGTTAGGGCACTGAAGCCCAAGTGTTCTTGCTCCCAGTTTGATTTTCTTTCCAGTACATTTTGCTGCCTTTTGATCTGACACATTTAAAAATCCATGGGAGAGTTTCCTTTTCAGATTAATATCTGTTTAGGAAATTGGAGATCCAGTGTATCCATTTGCACTCTGACAAGTCACATGTATCACTTTTGTGCAATTATGGACTTCATTCAATTAACATTTATTATGCCAGATGCTAGACTTATAAAGGCTAATAAGACAAAATCAATGCCCAAGGAACTTATGTCATCTAACAAGAGTAAGGCTCTCTGTAGCTTTGTATAGTCATGTAGCTCCTCTTTAAGAGTATGACTTTATTAAAATTTAAGTGAAGAAATAAGCGGTGAAAGAAGTCAATCAGGTTGTTGATCTAAAAACATGAATGTACTTCTCTAGTGTAGTATTATCACAAATATGCCTCAAGCATTTGTTAGCATATTGGTTTTTCCCTCAATATACCCCTGATCTAATTCCTAAAGTCATTTCTTCATAACCTGTAAAAGGCCCTGAGAGTTGCTATTAGATATAAATTTGGGTTAATATAAATTCCCTATTTTCCACAAATGTAGTCACTGGCACGATAGAAGCCAGATTGAGATACCAGTTTCCGATGAAACTTATTTCAGGTTAGAAAAGCCTTCAGGTATTTGAAGGTTTATTTGCTATGGCCTACTTTCGTATATTTCTGAAATTTTCTGTAATAAAAATTTCAGGAGAGGAAAAAACCTTCAGATTTCTTCCTTTCATTCGTTTATTCATTCAACAAATATTTGAGTGCCTACTGTGTATTTCTTGACTAACTAGTGTTCTAGGCTCTGCTGTTTAATGCAGTAGTCACTAGCCACACATGTACCTATTTAAATTAATTAAAATAGAATAAAGTTACATTTCAGATTTTCAGTCATGCTAGGCACATTTCTAAATGCTAAGTAGCCACATGTGTTAGTAGTGACATTCTGTCATCACAGAAGGTTCTATTGGAGCTGTGTTAGGGACTAGAACAAAGCAAAGTTTTGCCCTTGTGAGCTTTATTCTGGCTTAGAGATAGGATGAAATTGGGGAATACATCGTGATACTGCAGTAGAAAATGATAAAACTGAGTCTAGGGTAAGGATTTATCCTAGTGTTACTGTTTTTATCTAGGATGTTCAAGGGGATAAATAGCAGAGCCATGCAGGTGTCTGAGGGAGTAGTGCGGGGACAAAGGGAATGGCAAGCACAGCCGAGGCTAGCGTGTTTTAGGAAAATCAGGGAGGCTGGTGTCACTGAGGTGGAGTTTACAAGAAAGAGTGATAGGAGAGATCAGAGAGGTAATGGGAAGCCAGTCCCTGAAGGGCCTCGTAGGCCACTGTAAAGCTTTTTTGGCTTTTACTGTGACTGAGATGGGAGACCACTGGAGCATTTTAAAGAGAGAAGTAACATGATTAGTAATATTTTAAAATAATCACTCTGATGGCTGTGTTAAAAATAAATAATAGAGAGACAAGGTAACAAGCAGGAAAACAGGAGACTCTAGGGGTAATTCAGGCAAGAGATAAGATGGCTGGGACTGGACTGGCTTCAGAGGGAGTGCTGAGAGGTGGTTGGATTCTGAATTTATGTTGAGGGTTGAACTGACAGGGTTTGCTAATGGATTGCATGAGGGGTGTGGAAAGAGAGGAGCCTCGGATGACTCGAAAGATTTTGGTCTGAGCAGTTGAAAGGATGAAGTTGAGATTAATTGAGATGGGGAAAACGGTGAGAGAAGCTACTTTGGAGGGGAAATCTGGAACTCAGTTTTGGTTATATTAAGGGTTTTTACCCCACATGGACCTGTATTGGCTTTAATTATTTTGATTCCAAAAATTGGTTATAGTAAGTTTAAAATACCTCTGAAACGTTCATGTGGAGCTGCTGAAGAGATAATTATTATATAATCTTAAAGTTCATGGGAAGTCTGGGCTGCAGGTATGAAATCAGTCTGAGGGCCATCAGCATATAGATTGTATTTAATGTCATGAGACTGAATGAGATCACCTAGGGAATGAAGGTAGAGAGAAAAAGGGAAGAGATTCAAAGCCTAAGTCCTGGGACATTCAAACATTTAACAGTTGGGGAGAAGAAGAAGAACCAGCACAGGAGATTGAGGAGCAATCAGTGAAGTAGGAGAGACAAAAGGAAGAGTGATTCCTAGGTTCCATGTAGAAGTATTTCAAGAAGGATGAAATCTAGTATTATTCTCATACAAAGCCAGACAAAAAAATATCACAAGTAAAGAAAATGACTGAGTAATCTCTTATGAATGTAGATGCAAAAGTCAGCAAACTACTAGCAAACTCAATCCAGCAACACATAAAAGCAGTTATACACTGTGGCTAGGTGGGATTTAGTACAGGAATGCGAGGTTGGTTTAACAAATATCCATCAATGTAATATACCATATTGATAGAATAAGGACAAAAACCACATGATATCTCAATAGATGTAGAAAAAAATATTTAACATCCTTTCATGATAAAAAACGCAACACATCAGGGATAGAAGGGAACTTCCTAACCTGGTAAAGAACGTCTTTGAAAACCTACAAGTAACATCCTACTCAGTGGGGAAAGACAATGCTTTTCCTTAAGATTAAGAACAAGGCAAGGATATCCGCTCTTGCTACAAACTATTCACTATTTTACTGGAGGTTCTAACTAAGGCAGTTAAAAAAGATAAAGAAATAAAAGGCATACACTTGGGAAAGGAAGAAGTAAAGCCATCTCTTAATTGCTGATAGCATGATCCTATATATAGAAAATCCCAAAGAAGCCACCAAAAAGCTACTAGATTTTAAAAACGAGTTCAACAGTTGAGGATACAAGATAAACACACAAAAATTAGTTGTTTCTGTATACAAGCAGTGAGTGATACGAAAAGGAAATTAAGAAAATTATTTTTAATAACAGCACCCAAAAGAATAAAATACCAAGGAGCTAAAATACTTGTACTCCGAAAACTATAAACATTGCTGAAATAAACTTTAAAGACATAAATCTATGAAAAGCCATCCCATGTTCATGGATTAGAAAATGGCAGTACTCCCCCAATTGATTTATAGATTCAGCATGTCTCTGTCAAAATTCCAGCTGCCTTTTTGCAGAAACTGACAAATTTATTGATCCTAAAATTTATATGGAAATGCACAGGATCCAGAATAGCCAAAGCAATCTCAAAAAGAGCAGAGCTGGAGCACTCATACTTCCTAATTTCAAGACTTACTACAGAGCTCCTAATGATCAAGATATGGTACTGGTATAAGTTAGGCATATAGATCAACAGAATACAATTGAGAGTCCAGAAATAAACCCTTACTTTTATGGTCAAATGATTTTTGACAGGGTCACCAAGACAATTCTCAGTGGGGGTGAGAACAGTCTTTCAACGAATAGTGCTAGGACGACATGCAGAAGAATGAAGTTAGAGCCCTCCCTCACATCTACACAAAAAATTAACTTGGAATGGATCATACACGTAAATATAAGAGCCAGAACTATGAAACTTTTAGAAGAAGAATAGGAGTAAATCTTCATGACCTTGGGGTAGGCAGTAGCTTCTTAGATGTGACAACAAAAACAGAAATGACAAAAAAGAAAAAAAGCAACCCTTTTGTTCTATAAAGGTACCATTAGGAAAATGAAAAAATCCACTAAATGGGAGAAGATATTTGCAAATCATATATTTGATAAGGGACTGGTATTTAGAATATATACAGAACTTTTACAACTCAATAATAGAAGACAAATAACCCAATAAAAATGACAAAGGAATAAACATTTCTCAAAAAAATATATTTAGATGACCAGTAAGCACTGGAAAAGATGCTCAACGTCATTAGTCTTTAGGGAAATGCAAGTCAAAATCAAAATGAATGCCACTTTACACCACTAGGAAGGCTGTGATCAAAAGGAAATGCTAACAAGTATTGAAGAGGACATGGAGAATTTGAAAGTCATATTTGCTGGTGGGAATGCAAATTGGTACAGCCCTGTGGAAAACAGTTTGGCAGTTCCTCAAACATTAAACATAGATTACTGTCTGACCCAGCAATTCCACTCTTAGGTGTATACTCAAGAAAAATGAAAGTATATGTTCACACAAAAACTTGCATGTGAGTATTTGCAACATTATTCTTATGAGCCACAAAGGAAACAGCCCAAATGTCCCTCAACTAATAAATGGATAAACAAAATGTGGTGTATCCATACAATAGAATATTATTTAGCCATAAAGAAAAACGAAGTACTCATACTTGCTACAACATGGATAAACCTTGAAAACATTATGTTAAGTAAAGAAGCTATTTACAAAAGAGCATGTATTATATGATTCCATTTATATGAGATGTCCAGAATAAGCACATTTGTAGAGATAAGAAGTAGATTAGTGGTTACCCAAGGCTGGGTATGTTGGGGCTGAAGTGGGGGGTAACCGCTAATGAGTAATGGGTTTCTTTTGGGAGTGATGAGGATATTCTAAAATTGATTGTAGTGATGGTTACACAACTCTGTGAATATACAAAACCTTGAATTGTACAACTTAAATCGGTAAATTATATGGTAGGTGAATGATACCTAAGTGAAGATTTTTTTTATTCCTCACCTGAGGATATTTTTTTATTATTGATTTGATAGAGAATGAGACAGACAGACATCTACATGAGAAAGACACATCAATCAGTTGCCTCCCATACCCACAACCTTTTGGTGCATCTTTTCCAGAGCTAACTGGTCATTTAATTATGTTTTTGTGAGAAATGTTTATTCTCTTGTCACTTTTTATTGGGTTATTTATCTTTTACTATTGAGTCATAAGAGTTCTGGGTGAGAGAGAGAGAGAGAGAAACATCGGTCAGTTGCCTCCCGTACTTACAACCTTTTGGTGATGCTCCAACCAACTGAGCCACCCTGCTAGGGCTTTTTTTGTTTGTTTGTTTTTTAAAGAAGAAAGAGAAGTACTCTGTTGCAGACAGATCATGTAAGATAAGGACTGGGAATGGCACATTTGTTTTAGCAACGTGGAAGTCATTGGTGACTTTAACAAAAAATGTTTTGGTACAGTGATGGCATGGGTTCAAGAAAGAATGGAAAGAGCCCTGACCAACATGGGTCAGTTGGTTGAGCATGATCCTGCAAAGTAAAAGGTTACTGGTTCAATTCCTGGTCAGGGCACATGCCTGGGTTGCGGGTTTGGTCCCTGGTTGAGGCATGTGCAAGAGGCAACTCTGATCAGTGTTTCTCCCACACATTGATGTTTCTCTCCATCTCTTTCTCCCTTTCTCTGAAAATAAATAAATCAAATCTTTTAAAATTCTGAAAAAAGAATAGAAGGAGAAAAATTGGAGATAGTGTATAACAACTCTTGAAGAAATTTACTATAAGGGGAGTAGCGAAATGGGGCAGCAGATGGAAGGGGAAGTAGAGGATTGGGAGAGTTTTTTGGTTTGTTTTAAGATAAGAGACATATTCTGTATACTGTTTATACGCTGATAGAAATGATCCAGTAGAGAGGGGAAATGGGTGTTTCAGCGAAGAGGTGAGGATTGCTGGTGCATACACAAGTAGAAGGGGGTGGGGCTGATGGACAGTAGGTATCGGAGGGAAGGCACAGTATGTGGGAAAAGTTGCAAGTAGATAAGGGATGAAAGCATGTAAAAGTTCTCATCCGAGTGCTTTTATTTTACTTGGTTTGATTTGATTTGATCTTAGGAATTAAGAAGCCAAGAGTGAGAAGTGGGAGAAATTGGAGGTTTGAGAAAAAGAAAGGGTATGACAAAGTCATCTAAGAGGGTGGGGGGAGGAGTGGATGAGGAAATTGAAGTAGAATTGTCAGGTAGCACCAAAGACCCACAAAAAGTAGTGCTAACGGATTTAAAGTCAGTGAGACCAGTTGGCTCTATCTTGGCTCCTTTAACCAGTTCAGCTCTGTGGATGCAGATACTAAGATTTAACATGGTTTTGGGGTTTTGCCAAGGAATTCCTTATCCTGCAATTCTGAAATTTAAAAAAGTTCGGAAAACTCAGTTTTTGGTTTGTTTTGATTTGGCAAACCATTGTGGCAACATCTGATCTGAATGGACATGAAGCTATATAAACCTATAAGGCTTTATTTATCCCACTTAGTGGGAATAGTCAAGTATTTTGCTATAGAAATATTAATGTGTTTTACTTTGGGGTACAGCCCCAGGCTCTGCTAGAGTATTCATAGTATCCTGAACATTCTGAGTTCCGAGACACATCAGTCCCCAAGGTATTGTGGACAGCATGGGGGGAGTTAAGGATGTATACTAGGAGTGATCATTCTGATGAACTATGAGGTTGCATCCACCTGGGTAAAGAGGGAGTGAGCACGTGAGGAGAGGAGCAGGGATGCTGAAAAGGTAGCTGGATCAATGGGTTATTGATCTTGGTGGGGCTGAAGAATTATTGGAGTCTGAATGCTAGAGGGAGAATGCTAGAAAACTGGTTGAGGGTTGTTTCAGCTGGGCTTTTTGTCCTTAAAGTACATAATTACAGAATGTAAGTTTGTACTGCCCTTTCAGTCTCTTTCTTGTGAATCTTTTTTAGTAACACTGTCTCTGGTTCTGAATGACATCCTCTTCCTTCTGTTAATACAAATGATATATTGTTTGGTGTCATTAGAGGAAACATTACCAAAGAATGCCTGAAATAGTCTTGCTTGAGCTGGTGTCCCAAAGAATGCATAACCCCTCTCCCCACCTTTATTATCCATAGAAGAAGAAAAAAAGATGCACACCAGGACATCTTGCCTGGTGACTAGGGGACAGAATACTGGAAATGGGGACTGTGGGAAATTCTAAAAAATAGCACTTCTTGTGCATTGTTACTTTTGGTATGGATTGGGAAGAACGGCTTAATGGTCACTTTGTCCTTGTAAAATTCATTTTATTTGTAGGAAAAAGCAAATTGGCAAAAAGAACTTCTTTGGCATTTGCTTTACCCAGTTCTTACTGTCTTCACACATCAAATCCTGAAACTGATAGTGATTTACTTACACTTCTAGTTAATAATTAGATATTGGGAGACACTGTATGTCATGCCTAATGGAATATATGGGGTCTGATGGGAAAGTTTTCTGTTTTGACTAATAAATTTTAATCCAAATGGCCAATCCTAGTGAAATATTATGGCCTTTGAAATATTTTAGAACTTATACGGAAAAAACAGTGTTACTTTATTCAGTGAATAAATTTATTATCCCTTCCAAACCACAGGCCTTAGCTCTAGCTTTGAAGGGGAGGCTGAATCAGACAGTGGAAAAACTAATCAAATCCTTAAAGACTAAGGGCAGTCAGGCAGTGAGACTGACTTTTTCAGTGTAGCCTCTAGCTCTACATTTTCTTATTTTAGTAACCAAAGGTAGGTTATTTGTAACTTCGCTATTAAGATATACTTGGATTTTATTCACACATCCTGATTTTCTTCCACTCTTTGCTTATATTATTTTTCTTGTAAATATTGTACTTGCCATTGCAGAAGTTGATACTTTTCGTCCTTGATCACAAAAATCTATGACTGCTTGCTACTTAACTCTTTGATTGTAGAAATATTATTGAATAATCACACTGTGCAAGGCAGTATGCAGAGTTCTGTAGGAGGTAAGAGTTTGAGTCAGACTATACTATGCCCTCAAGAAGCTTACAGCCAAGGAAAAGAGATGACATAAACAACCAGAAGGCTTGGTGAGGGTGTATTAAGGAATTTAGAAGCGAGAGAAATGAGTAACAGTTTGGGAGAATTTGAGAATGCTGTGAGGAGGAGGACATGGCATTTGTTCCAGGTCTTCAAAAGATAGATAGGTTTGAGAGAGGAGGAGACTGAGGCTGGGGGGCCTCTAGGTCAAGGGAAATGTGTGATCAGAATATGGTGGGGGAGTAGCAGGTCATTGAACGGAATAGCAGTTAGTTGTTCAAATAGAGTAAGTTGATAATGAAGATCATGGTGTAGTTTGGAAAAGTTCTGCGAATAATAGCGTACTTTTCAAGTGTTGACTTAATTATTTTTGTGAATTTTCTATGCTTTTTATATTTTTCTTTCATTCTGCTTTTCCTTCATTTCATATCTTATTTGTTATCTACTATTGAAAATCAGGCCCTGGCTGGTGTGGCTCAGTGGATTGAGCACTGGCCTGCAAACCAAAGGGTCGCTGGTTCGATTCCTGGTTAAGGCGCATGCCTGGGCTGCGGGCCACGTCCCCATTTGGGGGTGGACAAGAGGCAACCATGCATTGATTTTCTCTCCCTCTCTTTCTCCTTCCTTTCCCCTTTCTCTAAAAATAAATAAACAAACTCTTTAAAAAAAATCAGTAGAAAGGAAATTGAATTGTTGTATTTGTTCACTGTTAGCAACTGTGGTGATTTACTATGGAAGGTGTTGGATTTTTTTTGTCCTAAATGGTACAAAATTTTGGGATTATGAGTATTGTCTGATGTTGACAATATTTCTATTAATAGAATATTTACATTTTGCTAAATACTTTACAGTCTTTTAAAATCCCACATCAACTTTATGAGGTACAATTATTACCCCTTTATGGATGAGGAAGCTGAGTCTCAAAGAGGTGAGAAAACTTGTCCCAAATTACACAGCTAGTAAGGGACATAGCAGGATTCAAAACCCAGCTATGTCAGACTCCAAAGCCAAAGGCATTATTCTGACTCATTGGCAGATATTCACAGTTATATTGAATGGTGCAGCACATACATACATGTAATTGAAAACTCATATCTTGAAGCATTAAATCTTAAGAAATGGGAGATGGAAACCTGCAACTGGGATTTGATAAACCTTTTTCATAGATAAATTTTTATTCATTCATTCATTTATAAACATTTTAATTTATTTTTTTAGAGAGAGAGGAAGGGAGAGAGAAAGAAAGAGACAGAAACATCAATATGTGGTTGTCTCTCACGTGGTCCCCACTGGGGACCTGGCCCGCAACCCAGGCATGGGCCCTGACTGGGAATCAAACCGGCAACCCTTTGGTTCACAGGCTGTGGCACTCAATCCACTGAGCCACACCAGCCAGGGCAGATAAAATATATTTAAACAGAAAACACTATATTGAAATTCATGCAGATCAGTATTACAAAAATGTCAAGACACCTTTCTCACTGTAAAAGGACTAACTCAAAGATTCTGCAGAAAGGACCAGGGTATTGGGCCTTGGTTACAGGAAGTATGGATGATCTGTTCTTTCTCTTCTTTCCCTGAGAAGAACCAACTTTTTCCTTTGGGAAATGACCCCCAAGGGGGAGGATAGAGCTACATTATTTTTACAGTAAAAGAACAAGAACTGTTTTAATATATTTTCTTTCATTTGGATTAAATAGTTTCTGTTTTCATTTTTTAAATTCAGGTACTCTTGGCATGGTTAAGAAAGAAAAAGTAATTCTCACCCACTTAAAACAAACCACCCAGTTCTCTAGGCCCTGTGTACGATGTGTTAGAATGTTGTTTGGGGAGGAGGAATTACTGGTAATGGTAATGACAAAAACAAGTAGGTTTCCCAGTTGCTTAGGTGGATAGTTGTTCCCTGGATTAGAGTCAGGGTATCGTATAACATAATTCCTTTTGTTTAAAAAACAATGACGAGGACTATGTGTGTGTGATAAAGTAAGCAAAAATTATCTTTTTTCCCCAAAATAATTTTTCCCCTCTGTGTATATATTTATTGAGCTCCTTCAGTGGGCCAGTGCAGAGAACAGATTGATGAGCACAGTCAAATACATTTTCTGCTCTCTGTGAAGCACACAGTCAGGCAGCAAAAGAAGTAGACATTAATCAGGTAATTCACGAATAAGATGTAAATTAAGTACAACAAAAACATAGGGTGTGTGCATGTAGAAGGGCAAATATAAGTAAGGTTTCCCTGAGGAAGAGATGAGTAAGCTGAGATTTATCAAATGGGTAGAGGAGTGGGATGTAAGCAGATGAGTGGTTAGGGATGCATG
The DNA here is from genome assembly GCA_004027475.1 of Anoura caudifer. Taxonomy (NCBI): domain Eukaryota; kingdom Metazoa; phylum Chordata; class Mammalia; order Chiroptera; family Phyllostomidae; genus Anoura; species Anoura caudifer. Next base: position 329,093 of record PVKU01000107.1, read on the forward strand.
TTCCACACAGTGCGTGTGCAGAAAACGGCCCGTGGTGGGAGTGAGCCTGGGAGCTTTTCAGGTACAGAGAAAATGCGGTGGGACTGGAGTGTGGCGGTGGAAGGCTAGGCTGGAGAGGTGGGTAAGGGGTCAGACTGTGTTGGGCCTTTAGGCCGTAATAGGAATTTTATCTTCTGACATATTTTCATTTTGAAAATATTACTCTGACCACAATGAGGAAAGCAAAATGGAGGAGGGGCAGGAGCACATTTTACTAAGAAAATTATACTAATACAGGTGAGACCATGTCTGTTTTATTCTTCATTGTTTCGTAGTGTACTCAATAAGTATTTATGGCATGAATGAAGAAAATAATAGCCTGTACTAGGTGGAGGCAGTGGAGATAGAGAAAAATGTACAGATTCATGAATTAGTGGATCACATATAAAGGATTGGAGATAGATTAGGTATTGAGAGTAGGGGAAAAGGAATTCCAGGGATAACACTTAGGTTATTAAGCCTCGAAAACAGAATGAAATTCTTGGGGAAAGCATGTGGAATGAGAAGAAAAGAAAGCTTGGAACTGACCCTTGAGGAATGTTAGCGTTTACTGTTTGGGCAGAAGAGCTGGCTGCATATGGAGTAAAATCAAAGAAGTGCCTCAAAGATTCTAGGGACAGAGTGTTTTAGGCAGGGGAGAATGTCCAGTGTCCCTTGCTGCTTCAAGAAGCCTGTAGATGAGTCATGACAGATGTCATTAGGTGTGGAGACCTTCAGTTCTTGGCACGAGTTGTTCTCAGTGGAACAAGGGGGCAGAAATATTGTGGTGGTGTAGAGTTGGTTGAGGAATGAGTAGGGGATATGGAAAGGAAACAGAAAAAAAGTTACCTATGGGGAATAGGTCATTTTCTGGCAATTTTATACTATAGACATGTATAGTAATTCCTTCCCCCAGCTATTTGAAATTATAGTATATGCGGATTTATTTTTTGCATACTTCAAATAAAGCATATAGAAATTGCATGTGACTCCTTTTGGGGATAATTTGAAAGACTGGTGAGCGAAGAACAAAAAAGAAAGATGGTGATAAAGCAGGAGGCAGAGCAGAAATGATGTGTTTTCACTGAGAATTCCTGTGGGAAATAGAGAAGCTGAGGGAAGAGTAAACCCAAGCCTTGTGAGTCTGCATTTTGTTGTCTCGAAATGATAGAGGGACAGAAACACATGCAAGAGGACTTTACTTCACTTCTTACACGTAATTGGGGAGGGAGTTTGAAAAATCTTGACTCAGCAAGGTTACGGTAAGTCAAATAGAGGGTTTGCCTTAAGCATATTTCCATCTCAAGCATCTGTGGTGATGAGCCATGGAAGCCTGAGAGGCAGGAATCAATAACTATGGGTCACAAATTGAGAAAATGAGAGAATATGTGTCCATAAAACCAAATGCTGTAAAAATCACTTGGGTTTTAGACAGTAGTGTCAAAACAATTCAAAGAATAGTCTGTCAGCAAATGGTGCAGTTGGATATCCACATGCAAAAGAATGAGGTTGGACCCCTACCTCACACCATACACAGAAGTTAACTCGAAATGGATTATTAGGTCTATATATAAAAGCTAAAACTATAAAACTCTTAGAAGAAAACAGGAATAAATCTTTATGAGCCTGGGTTAGGCAATGGTTTCTTAGATAAACACCGAAAGCACAAATGACCGATGAAAAAAACTGGACTATATCCAAATTAAAAGCTTTTCTACTGCAAATGATGCCATCAAGAAAGTGAAAAGACTCCCCACAGAATGGGAGTTGATAAGGGACTGGCATCTGGAATATATAAGCTACTATTACAACTCAATGATAAAGAGACAACCTAATCAAAGATTGGGCAAATCATCTGAACAGACATTCCTCCAAAGAAGATACACAAACGGCTAGCAAGCACGGAAGGTGTTCAGCCTCTCGAGTCAAAACCATAAGAAGATGAGATAATACTTTACACCCACTGGGATGACTCACATTAGAGAGTCAGATAATTACAAGTACTGGCAAGGATGTAGAGAACTTGGACCTTTCACATACTGCTGGGAATGTAAAGTCATGTTGTTACTTCGGAAAACAGTGAGGCAGTTTCTCAGAATTTTAAACATAGAGTAACTGCATGACCTAGGAATTCCACTCCTAGATACATACCCAAGAGAACTGAAAGTCTGTGTTTACATAAAAAATTGTAGTGAGCGTCCATAACAGCATTGTTCATGACAGCCATGAAGTGAAACAACCAAAGTGTTCCTCAACTGGTGAGTGACTCAACAAAATGCGGTGCGTCCACACCATAGAACCTTACTCAGCCATAAGAAGGAGTGAAGTACTGACACAGGCTACAAGGTGGATGAGCCTTGAAAACATGTTAAGTGAACAAGCCCAGTCCTAAACAGCCATATGTTGTGTGATCCCATTTATATGACGTGTCCGGAATGGGCATTCCACGAAGATGGAGAGATCAGTGGTTCCTTAGGGCTGCAGGATGTGTGCTGGGGGTATACTGGGGATGACAGCTAACAGGTATGGGGTGGGGATGAAAATGTGCAAAAATTAAATGTGGCGATGACTGCATAACTTTGAATTTAATAAGAAAACACTAAATTACATATATTTCCAGTGAGTAAATTGTGTGGTAAGTGAATTTTATCTCAGAGCTGTCAACAATCATTTGGCATTATCTGCAGCAAAGCAAAATAAATGTCATCGATATTATTTCCGGTGTATTACCATGTTTAGAAAACAAAAATATTCCTGAGGGTTTTAATTAGTTATTTCCTCAATCCTCTTGCCCCTTTTCCCCACTGTAGGAATTGTAAATTTCTCAGTGTGAATTTGCAGACTGGGAAGACTTTTCGGAAACATCTATACTCTTTTTCTCTGGGAATTATTAAGTTAATACTGACAAATTCTTCTTCTTGGGTTTTCCATTACCTCAGAAATATTAATTGTATAATACTATGGTGCTAAAGAGTCCCAAAAGGTAAAAACTTCCTGTCCTTTTAGGCTTTTTCCTAATTTCTTGCATATTTAAAAATAATATATACTACTGTTGATTCATCAGTTTTAGTCATTTATCAAATCATTTCTTGGCTTTTGGTAATAAGGCCCTACCTCTCCTATCCACCCCCCCCACAGTCACAGTTTTGTGAAAACAGTCAGTGTTTACACTGTTACGACTATAAACGTTGTTCACAAATAGTATATTGCGATTACATTTCCTTCCAAATTTGTTTTTTCCTAGAGCTAACACTGCCCGTTTTTAAATGATTTGCTTAGTTTACCAATCTCTTGGTATTTTTTCCCCACTTACTCAGAATGCCTTGAGTATTTAAAATAACCTATCACTTTTCCCCTGGAAACCTTCCTCCTAGAGTTCTCTGGACTTGGTTCCTTTCTGGAATGGCTGCTCCTTGAGCCACTGCCATCTGTAGTCTTGGGGCTTGCCTTAGCTTCTTTCCTGAGTTAGACCTGTTTCTTAACGTCTCATTCTTTCTCTTTCTTGCTGTAAGCTCTCATTTTACTGAAGCACATCTTCCTGTGAAAGAGTGTGTGGAAAGTAAATTGTTGAGTCCTTGCATGTGTGAAATGTCTTTATGTAAGTCTCATACTTGGCTAACACTTTGGCTGTGTGTGCAATTTGAGGTTGAAAGTCACTTTCCTCAAAATTTTGAAGGCATTGCTCAGCTGTCCTATGCTATCTGCTGTTGCTATTGAGATGTCTAATCTCATTTAGATTTTCATTCCTTAATAGGTAGGGCGACTGTACAATTTATTGTGAAAACTGGGACACTTGAGGTGCTTGCCTGAGAGGATACGAGGACAACATGCGGAAGCGGAGACTCTGGGGTAAACTAGGACACGCGGTCACCCTCCTTATTACGTGACCTATTTTTTTCTCTAATCATTTAGGATCTTCTCTCTGCTTCTAGTGTTCCACATTTCATGATGATATGTCTTGGGAAAAATCTTTTTTCATTCATTGTACTAGATCTTTGTGGGCTCATTCCTGTCCTTCGATTTTGGGAAATTTTCATTATTTTTTAAACAATGGTCTCCCAGCCTTTGTTAGTCAGGCACTTGACATTCTGGATTGTCTTCCAGGTTTTTTCTTCTCTCACAAATAAGCATGGGCATGTTATCTTTTTGCCGTTGTGTTTTAAATCTGAAATGCTTTTGTACATTTATCTTTCAGTGCTTCTATTGAAATTTAAATTTTTCTGTGTTTAATTTCTTGTTGCACTTTTTTCTTAGTAGTCTGTTCTTATGAAAGTGTATCTTCATTCACTTCTTTGAGGGTGTTGAAAGTTTTTCCTTCCTTCCTTCCTTCCTTCCATCCATCCATCCATCCATCCATCCAAGGTTTCTTTTGGCCACTGCTCCTCACCCCTGACCCCACATTGCTTTCTTGGGTCCCGTTTTTTTTTCCTATTTGTTTTGGTCTGTGTCTGAAGCTTTCCTCAGATGCTGGTGATCCTTAACTGTCTCCATATTTAAAAGGAAGGCATTTAAAAGTGTCTCTGAAAACTGACCATAGCTTTTTGGCTCCTATATAATTGTGCTGTGAAGTCACCACTTTTGGTTAGAATATTCTCAAATATCAGAACTTGGAAATTTCATTTTCTGGGGTGAACAGGGATCAGGCATGCAGTTTCTCCAGAAGAGACTTCTCTGCTTTCCTGGCTGGCAGTTTTATATATGGGTCCTAGCATTCTGTGTATAAGGTGTGGGAGGGAGGCAGAAGGTCCCAGAGATTATCATAATGCCTTTCCCTTGTACCTCACCCCAGCCTTCTGTGCCTTGTGTTTCTCAGTCTGGACCTTTTTTCCAGAGAATAAAACTTCCTTTTTCCCCCAGTGAAAGGAGGTGGTAAGAGGAAGTTAGTCACTTGGCTGTGTGGGATAATGGAGAAGGCCCAGTGTGGTTGGCCCCCACCCCCCTCCACCTTCAGGGTAGCTGCCATGCCAAGAGCCCATCCTCACAGGGCTTCTGTGGGTCTGATTAGCTCCACCTTCACCTTTGTTCACTCTGGGCACTTGAGTGATAACTTCCTTTTACTCCTCCATCTCCTGTCTTTGAAAAATTTATGAAAATCTGCTCTCATTAGTTCTCCCTTTCTCTTCTTTCTTGTGGGTTAATACATTTATTTTATTCCTCTACTGTCTTTTAGAGGGCTCGAGAAGGGAGAAGAGATAAACTAATTGTTCACTCTGCCATTTGTAACTGATTCAGACATGCATTTTTTTTTGTAGGCAGAGTATTAAAAATACCGATTAGATGCTGCGTAGTACTAGCAGTGCCGTTCCTCAAGTATGTTGTTATGGGTTAAATAGTTTTCTGACCTGCAAACCTAACTATATCTATGATTTTCCCCTACAACTAGAGAAACAGTCAAGCTTTTCTGAGTTGTCTCTCTGGAGAAGTTATAACAGGCTAGAACAAAAATATTTCACCCATCTCTCCATTTTCTGAGTCTCATGGCAAGTTACAAATATTGTATCATCATTGTCAAGATTAATAGCTCCAATAACTGTAACCAAAACATGAATTTTAATGGAAAGTTTGTTCCTCAAGTTCAGCTATAAAAATTGAACGCTCAAGCTTCATTTCTTTTCTGCAACTTTTTTGAAAGCAGTTTTCCTAATTAAATTTAAACCCAGTGATAGTGGTAGCTATGGGAAATAGGAATAGCCATAGCCATGGGAATAATTTACTTGTATCTTCTTGCTGCTTTATTATTCCCACTTTGCACACAACAGGATCTTCTCAAACACTGGACTGAATAAACTAGACTTAGCCAGATAGACCAAGAAAGCCATCTTCCTAATCACAAATGACTACCAGTAGCTGTGCAAGGCACCTGGGTAGTGGAAATGCAGCCCAGAATGCATCAGGTACACGGAGTGCGGGGACGGAAACGCTGCACCGGCCTGATGTCTGCATCACGGAGGCCACTGCCAGTGTAGTGGATCCGCCGCAGTTGTGCGGCTCCAGTTCCCAGCCTCCGGGAAGGGCATATGGGGCTTTCTTCCAGAGGATCTCCCCTTTTGTGCTGGGGCAGCCTTCCATGAGCACTCGCTCCCAGTGGCCATGGCAGCCCCAGTCTCAAGGGATCGGAGACAATTAGGAAAACCAGGAACAGTTGTTGTAATCTCTTATGTGGCTGGAACACGATAAGGGCAGTGAGATGAGGGCATTCCATTATTTTTCTTCCTTTTCACTTTTTTTCTTCTCTTCTTTTCTTCTTCTTTATCTAAAAAAAAATTTTTTTTATTGCTAACCTCTCCCCCTTCTCCCTTCCAACCTTGCTTTTGACAGCATATTGACTAGGGACCAGAAGCCCATTTTTGCTTAGCCTTCAGGGCAGCTGGGTACAGAGTAGCAGTGTTACATAGGTTTACTGTGTCGTACGTCTGTGTAACACTGGATTTGGATCTTGTATTTAGCTGCCAGAAGTGACTGTGATGAAGTAGGAGAGATAAACTGATAGATTGGCTGCCAGAAAGATGTTGGGAATCAATCAGATAAACAGGGTAGAGAAATAGCTTGCTGTTTTCTAGTGATAATAAACCAGTGGCCTCTGGTCCCTGCATTTTAAAACGTAATTGCTGTAGCAATAATGTCCAAAAAAAGCAAATGAAAAAACATCACAGGTGATTTTTTAATTGCAATTGAGATATCCTTTTCCCTTTTGCAATAAGGATTCATCTTATATGGAAATTAATATTTTTATAAATTTGTTTTACTTCTTCCAGTGCCTCCTTACCTAAACAAATGAAAATGAGAGCATGAACTACTTTCATAGGAATTTATTCTTCCTTCTCAATCTTCCCACAGAGTTCAGCTATTTCACTTGGTGAAATATCTGTATTGCTAGCATGCCTTACCTACAAAACAATTAACTTATTTTTGTGAAGAAACAAGTTTTAAGGTCAAACCAGTATCATTGACAGATGATTAGCAGGAACTAGTTTATTTTGGTGTCTCCCCTTAGATTTCTCTCAGAAGATTTTTGGAATTTTAATCTCTGTTGCTGTTTCCCTGCATACATACAGCACTTGTATAGGAGAGATGATATGCAGTCTTACTACTGTAATTTAAAATTCTCCTCCTTCGGCGTTAAACTTTTAAATCTACCGCTTCTCTTCACATAGGGCTTTAAGATCTAACGCAAATGCTTAATTAAGTCTGCGTGAAAGATACAGATTTAGATTTTGATTGTATGCAGTGGACTGCGCAGGATTAGGAGGAGAGTAGGTTCAAGTTCCCATGGAGTTAATTGTGTGGGATGCGAGACTGGTTCTGTGTTGTATTTGCAGCGCACACACACGTCTTTCTTTAGGTTCCCTCTTAAAATTATCCTGGCTGTGAATGTGTCAGTGTCATATAAGGTTAAATCACTTAATAGTCAGCAGGGTACAGTATCGGCTGTGGAAAGCAAGAAAATGAAGTCCACACTTTTAATTATATATAATAAAGGCTTTTGCCTGAGGAAGACCTTCCTGACTGCTGGAGGTTATAGGTCAGAAGTTAACCATGTACCATTATCCTATTGGTGAGAGGCTGATGCATCTTCCCTTTTGCCACACAGCCCTTCCCACCTGACCTTTTAAAGATTCTCCATTGATATCGATGAGGTGGACAAAACTAATCATAAAAACAATGAAGGGAATGTTGCAGATTCATTGATCCATTTGAAATGAACTTCAGTACAATAAGTCTTCCAAATGGACTTCTATTCTCAGCTATTGCTATAGCCACCTTTTTAAAGATATATAAATATGAAGGGGTTAATGGGAATTCAGCCATGCTCTTGTCACTGGGTTGTTCCTTATTGATTGTAGTTTTAGAGATGTCGCTATGCCATTCAGAATTCCTACTGTGCCTTTTTAAACTTAGTTGGTGCTGGGAGAGGATAAATAAATCAGCTGCTTTCCTTTTTCCCCTAGCTCCTTCGAGAACTCATAGAACGGAAGACCAGCTCATTGGATCCCAATGATCAGGTGGCAATGGGAAGGTAATTTAGATGAGGCTTTGTATCTATGCAAGCAGCCAATGTAATAGTTTCTCCCTTTGATTCCCCTTAATTCTGCTTCCAAAGCAATGATTGGCCCTATCATTATAGAAGTTGAGTAAGGTTATAAGAGCTAGAAAGACAAAGTGATGGAAACACTAATTGTTTACCCTATATTGCCTTAAGTGCAGTTTGAATAAGAGGTTGTAAAACACCTATATGTGCATTGTGCCAGGGTTTGTTTTTCAAAGTCCTTCTTATGCTCTGTGCCCTCTGGTTTGGGGTGTGATTGTGTCTGTATCCTTCTCTGACCAGAGGGTGAAAAGCAACCCCAAATGTGTGCTTTCAGCTGTCAGATGTGGCACTGCACAACAGGTTCCTGCACATAGTCGGGTCTGCTTTGTCAGAGTCTGCCTAATTTAGACCTCCACCCCTTCCGTAAAGGCTGCCGCGCAATTAGAGATGGAACGTGGAAGCATTACCCAGATGTCAGGGTAGAATGTAAAGTAGCAAAAGTAGGCTCTTGTGTGTGTGTGCTTCATCCTGTGGTTGGAAAATAAAAAGGGCATTTAGAGAACTACCTAATGAATAGTGTACATTTAAATGGCCATGAGCCATAATTTGCAAAAGCACAAAAGGAAACAAAAGCTGCAAGTGCCAGAATGGGATTCGGTGCAGAGAAGCATTTGGAGAATGCAGTGAAAAATTTGTGTTGATGAAATAATTTTTTTCTGAGTAAAACATTATTTGAATTTTAGGATAGGATGTTGTTGGTATTTTGTGTCTCTCTGGAATGTTATAGAGAGCTCTCTATAAATTTAATGTGTTCGCTATAAATTTAATGTGATAGAGCAAATTGTATTTAAGTGGTGATTATATTGTACATTTATCTCACTTTACAATAAAATAGATTATGGTAATTAAGATTATATTAAGATTACAGTAATTGGATTTCCCTAGATTTTTTTTTTCTGATGTTGCGTTTTCATTGTATAAATCAGGTAAGATGACCAGCTGCTACTGCTTCTCCTTCATTTTTCACGTTTGTTCATAAGAGCAGTTTATGAAGATTTTCGTAGCCCAGTATCTTTTATTTCAAAAATTTATTTCTTTTAATCTAAAATGACTGTAGAATATGTGAATCTTATTTGATCTTGACTCAAACAAACCAACTGAAAAATTGAGACAATCAGGAAATTTGAAGACTGACCGACTATGTGATAGTGAAGAATTACTGTTACCTTTTTTTAGGTGTGACAGTGGTACTGATATTACATTGAAGGGAGGGGAGGAGAGCCCTTACCTTGTAGCAACACATTCTGAAATATGACAGATTAAATAAAAATATAAATAAAATGACTAAAACTGGTATTAGTAGTGGATAATTATTTTAAAATTAGCAAAAATTGGAAAGCACAAGGAAAAGCAGTTGGGTATTAACAGAGGCTAAATTAGATGTAAAGAATTCATGTGTTTAAACCACACAGTGTTTGCAATATTAGTAACAGAACTTGCTGCACAGCTAAAACATTAAAAGCAAACCCAAGCAGCTGTACTCAATTTGATGGGTTTTTCTACAGACTGGTAGATTTAGTGCTTGTCACAGCAACTCCAAATACTAAGGAGCATTGTTAACCAAATTTGCTGTAGAATTTCCCAGCTGCCATTTGTTTTTTCACCATTGCAGGAATCCTCTTCAATTGATTAGTTGCTTTGGCCCCAGACTATCTTGAGGAACTTGATGTAGGTTGATGATTTCTTTCTGCAGGGTTGTTAATGGGAAAAATTCCAATTTGTCAATATGTATAACTATTTCCGTTAGTGATGATGCATAACATTGCTTGTGAATTTCCCAGGCAGTGGCTTGCAATCCAGAAGTTACGAAGCAAAATCCACAAGAAAGTAGATAGGAAAGCCAGCAAAGGAAGGAAACTTCGGTGAGTTACTTTTTAGAAAAAAATTTAACATGTTATGTCAATATCTCTCTTCCCTTGCATCTTGTCTATTATGTCATTTTCTATATTTTCTGATGATTCTGTTTTTAAGGATCAGAAAAATAAACAATATTTGAGACTTTTGTGACTCAGTTTTCCTTACTGTAAAATGGAAATATGGTTTTAGGGTTTGTGGGTTTTTTTGTTGTTGTTCTGCTGTTGTAAATGAGTAGGTTATATAATATCTGCATTTCTCTGAAAGAGAAATAATAAGTAAACAAGACAAATAGTTGGAAGTGTCTTAGCTTTAAAAAGTGATTTCTATAGTCCTGGCTGGTGTGGCTCAGTGGATTGAGCGCTGACCTGTGAACCAGGTCAGGGCACATGCCTGGGTTGCTTGCTGGCCAAGTTCCCAGGAGGGGAGCGCACGAGAGGCAACCGCACACTGATGTTTCTCTCCCTTTCCCTCCCTCTAAAAATAAATAAGTAAATAAATCTTTAAAACATTTTTAAAAAACCATTTCTGTATAACAATATACAAACTTTATTTTGGAATCTTATTTAGAATAGGATTATATTGGTTCACTTTCATGATGCTGTATGTGTACACAGTATACTAAAAAGATATAAAGATTTTAGAGAATGTTAACAATGTGCTTAAATACGATGAGAAATAGAATTTTTATGAGAAAAGCAAGAAATTTCTGACTCTAGGAAAACCCTTAACCCTGTGATCTTTTTAAGAAGTGCTATAAATAGGCAGATAAGAAAGGTGTGAGAATAGGAGTGACATTTCTATGCTTTTAGACTTAGTTTCCTTGTAACTATATATATTGCGTAATATCATTCACACAAAGCCTCCTTATCACAGAAACTACTTGTAATTCAGGTGCATATTGGAAAAAAATTTTAAACTCATTGTGTTAGTCGGTAGCTAATCCCGCATCCTTATTAGAGCCTGCCTGTCATTGCATTCCCTTTGGACAAATGCAGATCTATCTCGTTTTTATGTATCTTCAGAGAAGCAGATTTCACAACTCCTTCAGTGAACCTTTTTGAGTATTTAACAGAACTCATCAGCAAATGCTTCTCTTTCTTTAACTTTGCAAAGTTAATTTTTTTCAGGTGTTGAAATTTTCAGATCTTTATACCTCTCCAGGTTCATTGTAGTGTGGTGGTTAAGAGCATGTACTGGACAGCCAGACGGCCAGAGTTTGAATCCCAGCTTTGACATCGACTCGTCGTTACTTTGGGCAGGACCCTTGAACTCTGTGTAGTGTCGTCATCTGTGAAATAAGGATGATGGTAGCACAGGCTTGTAGGGTTGCTCTGAAGATTAAGAGAGTAAGCGAATGTGCAGCTCTTAGAACAGTGCTAGGGAGGCAGTAAGCACTATGTAAGTATCTGTTGCCATTATCACCCTCATTGTTATTCTACTGTTATTCCAAAACTGGGTCTGTCTCCGGCTCTGGTGTTCGTTTACTTGCTTGGTCACAGGCGGCCTCTTTCGTACCTGCCTCTTCTACACCCGCCACCCCTGTATGGACTTTATAATTGGCCAAACTTATTTTTTAATTTTGAGATCAGGGTTTTTTTCTCTAATGTAGTGCTTTAAAACTTATCACTTATGAGGCAATGCATGTTCTCTAGAGGGAGGAGCCCAGGATTTCAAGTTAGAAGACTTGAGTTCAAATCCTGGCTCTGTCTGGCTATATAATTTTGGTTGTTTTTTTATTCTCTGGGCCTCACTTTTCTCATTTATTAAGTAGAGATAATAATCCCTACTTTATAGATTTGGTTTGAGGATTAAAATAATATGTAAATTTCTGGTACATAGTAAGCATTTGAAAGTGTTAGTGTCTTTGCTTGTATTTGTCTATTGGGGTCACTGTTGCAAATGCATGCCCTTCAGAAGAACTGAGAGAGGAAAATATATCTTCTCTACATATTGTACTGGTACAAATTTTAAACCTATTGGGACAAGTAGCTATAGCTGTGTGCCCCTTGAGAGCAAGAATCACGCTCCTTTCTCCTTTAAGACAGTCCCAACCTTATTATCTACTACAGTGCCTTGCAGACATCAGTCAGCCAGAAAATAGTGGGGCGATTACGACAGTAAAATGAACATGCTCATCAGGTGACGAGAGGTGGCTGTTAAGTCTAAACACAACACAGGTTATGAAATCTGGATGAGGGTTGGAGAGGGGAGTGTGACAAGTAACTTAGGAGAACCACAGGTCTGTTTTTTTCTCAAAACGAAATAAATTTATCAGAGTTGTTATTTATCACCTTAAAATTACAAAAAAACCCCCAGGATTTTCTTTTAATAGTAACTGCTTTTGTTATACTTATTTACTAAACCTCATTAAACTCTTTGGTGAGAGGTATGTGTCACTGCATTTATACACTTCTGTTTTTGTTTTAAGAGTTTATGTATTCACTTTTAGAGAGAGGGGAAGGGAAGGGGAGAGGGAGAGAAGCATCGAGGTGAGAGAGAAATGTCAATTGGTGGCCTCTTGTACATGCCCCAACTGGGGATGAAACCCGCAACCCAGGCACATGCCCTGGCCCGGAATCAAACCCACAGCCTTTCAGTGTACGGGATGGTGCTCCATCCAGCTGAGCCGAAGTGGTCAGGACTACACTTCTGTTTCTGTAGCATTTTGGTAGTAACTGAGATTTTAAATACCCATAAATCCAGAGGCATCTGAAATTTCATTCTGGCAACAGGCAAGTAGGAGATAGGCATTCTACTTAAACAGGGCTAAATATTAAAATATAAGAAGTGCCCTGGCTGGTGTGGCTCAGTGGATTGAGCGCTGGCCTGCAAACCAAAGGGTCACGGGTTTGATTCCCAGTCTAGGACGCATGCCTGAGTTGCAGGCCAGGTCCCCAGTGGGGACATGCAAGAGGCAAGCACACATTGATGTTTCTCTCCCTCTCTCCTTCCCTTCTCTTCTCTAAAAATAAATAAATAAAATCTTTTTTAAAAAGGGGTTTATCAAAATATAAGAAGGGTTCCTCCTACGGTCCTTGGAGCCACACTGGGAGCTTGGTAAGACCCATACTGCCCTCGAGAGGAGCACGCAGTACGGAGAGGAGGGCAGACAATGAGCCAATTAGCAGTGCTGGGGGAAGTGCTGCGGTAGAGACCATCCTGCTGTAGGGGCCGTCTGACTCGCCCTGGGGGAACACAGGCTGCTCAGGAAGGCTTTCTGTAAGTGCAACACCTGCACCTCACCTGGGGCAGATTAGGAAGGTTAGCCCCGTGAAAAAGCAAAAAAGAGTGACATTTGCAAAACTGCATCTTGAGAGTATAGACATGGTCACTGTGGGAACTCCGATTGACCTGTTTTGGCAGAGACTTAAAGTGGATGTGGAGCAGGCGATGAGGCTGTATGAGTAGTGAGTGCTAGATCATAGCCATGCTAAGAATCCTGGACTTTATTCTGCAGTTCGAATATTCAGTTGAACCGCGATCCTTTGGTTCACAGGCCTGTGCTCAATCCACTGAGCTACACCAGCCAGGGCAAATAAATAAAATCTTTAAAAAATAGTATTATCATTTATGGTTTAGTTAATAGTAATATACTGATATTAATGTCCTGAGTATGACAAGTACACTATATTTAGGTAAATTATTAACCTTAGAAGAATTTAGGTGAGGTTAAGCACTATGTACTCTCTGTACTATGTTTGCAACTTTTCTGTAAGTATAAAATTATCGCAAAATAAAAAGTAAAAAGAAAAGTAATGAATAAGGTCGTGTTTTGTTTTTCAGTTTTGTCATCCATATTCACCTGGCTCTTTGTGACCATAAAAGCGAAGGATGTGGTTAGGGCCAGAGCATGATCTTTATTCATAGCAGCAGTGATAACTAACATTTATGAAACTCTCACTGTTGGGCTCTGCAGAGAGACAAAGCTCAGGCTGTGATGCCAAACTATCTTGGTTTGAAATCTGCCTCTTCCACTTATTGGCCTTGAGACCTTGGGCAGGTTACTTGATATCTCTTTCCTGCAGTTTCCTCATCTGTAAGGAATGAAGTAAAAGTCACATCTCATAGGTGGTTATATAGATTAAATGAGCTAATTTATGTAAAGTGGTTAAAGGGAATAACTCACCCAGCATTACAGAGCTAGTTAGTAGCAAACAGGGGTGTGAGCTAATTGGTCTGATTCCAGAGTCCATGCATCTAACCTCTGGCTGTTGAGTTGTCTCTTGGCAGGACCAGTTGGCCTCTGCAGGCGCCAAAATGGCACCTAGGCTACATTAGCATTCCGCCCTGGAGGATTAAACCAAGGTGGCCCAGGCTAGATGAGAATATTATGAGTACTTCCTTAAGTTAGATCTCAAGCAGAGCTGGTAGAGTATACTAGCTGTCATCACTGATCCTAGGTTCCACCATCAAGCATGTTCTACTCTTTGTTTTGTGATAGGGTTGGGAAGATAAGCTTTCCAGAAATGTTGTAGTAAAATGAACATTACATTGTGGAAGTATTAGTTGAAATGGTAGCAGATCAGTGGCCTCAGCCTGGTCAGACTGGGCGTGGCAACTTGCTTGTTGGACAGTAGAAAATAATTTATTAAAAAATATTTTGATTTTTAGGAATAATTATAATTATTGATTTTTTTACACAGTATTTTACACAGCAGTATATGTAAGTAGATTTCACTGTGATTTAATCAGAACTTGTAATGTAAATTAATTAAACTTTCAGGTCTTTAGTAACGAGATGTCTTACTGTGTTTGTCTAGTCTTCTGCAACAAAATTACATTCGTCTTAGTATGGTTGGTAAAAGGTGTTTTAATACTAAAACATGCATTCATCCTCAGCAGAACTGAGATTAGATGAAATGTATTGCATTATGTACACATTACTAAATTGTCTTTAATCCGATTACTTCTTAAAGCCTGCCTTTCTTTCCTCATGCAGTTAATAGTTATTGAATATATTGTATTACAGTGTAAGGCATTCCACAGAGCAGTGCCATCCAGTGAAAACATGCATTACCTGTGTAATTATTAATGTTCTAGTAGCCACATTGAAAAACTAAAAAGAAACAGGTGAACGAAATCATTTAACCCAATGTATCAAAAATATCATTTTAATCAGTTATTATTTTAAAAATTATTAATGACATAGTTCCATTATTTACTGCCCCAAGTCATCACAATCTGGTATGTATCTTCAAATTATAGACCATCTCAGTTCAGATAAGCCACATTTCAGGTGCTCGATAGCCACAGCTGGCCAGTGGCTAACACAACTGTAGAGTGTGATAAGTTCATAGTCTTTTTCCAGAGAGTAAATTAAACCTGTTTTTGGACCCAGCCAAGAACAGTATTCATTTTTTAGATGGACACCAAAGTTTGGTGAAACCTAAAGATACAGTGGAACTTCGGTTCTCAAACTTAATTTATTCCAAAAAGCTGTTCAAGAAGCTATTTGTTGAAAAACCGAATCTCCTTTGTTTGCCGCCCGAGGGATGCACGACTGGATACAGGCATCAGCACGAAAGGGTTGTCAGGTGGAGAATCGAGACCCGAAGTTCTGTGAGACATCCGAGACATTTTTTCCACGAACAGTTTGGTCAAGAACCGAGCTGTTTGAGAACCAAGCATTCGAGAACAAATGTTCGATGATATTAAAATATGTCTAACAGTATTTGTGTTTTATACTTATATAAAAAGGTTAGGTAAATATTTATACTCTCACATGTTAACATAACTTTTGGGAAGGCATTTTGACTCAGTTTTTTAAATTTTAACTAGGTAGGCCTTTCAATTCAGCAACTTCACATCTCACAGTTTATCCCATAGAATATGTGAACAAACATACAGTGTTTTATGTGTAACTATCTTTACTTCACTGTTTAACGTGGGTTTTAAAGGGATGCAGTCTATGTAAATGCCCATGAATAAGAAATGCAATAAATTATAATATATTAGCACAATGGAATATTCTGCAACTATGAAAAGAATAGACCATAACATATGGTGCAGTGGGAAAAGCTTAATACAGAATATTAACTATATTGCAATCTCATTTTTATGTGAAAAATATATTAAGTCTATACTTGTCTTATATATGGAAAATACTTCTGCCAGACTTAAAGGTTTTAACCAACAGTGATTATTTCTGTGGGATAGGACTACAGAGGACTTATCAGTTCTCCATACATTTCTGTATTTGGATTCTTTTTATAAGAATTATTATTTTTTATAAGTAGGAGATAACAGACACTTTAAAAACAAGCATTTTGTTTTTGCATTTTTAAAAAAGTGAAGAATTGGCCCTGGCTGGTGTGGTTCAGTGGCTTGAGCGCCAGACTGTGAAGCAAAAGGTCACTGGTTCGATTCCCAGTCAGGGCGCATGCCTGGGTTGCAGGCCTGGTCCCCAGTGGGGGGTGTGCAAGAGGCAACCACACATTGATGTTTCTCTCCCTCTCTTTCTCCCTCCCTTCCCCTCTCTCTAAAAATAAATAAATAAAATCTTTTTAAAAAGTGAAGAATTGGAAGCAATATAAATGTTCAAAATAAGAAAATATATTATGCTACTTTCACTCCTGGAATTCTATACAGCTATTCAGATATTGGTTATGGGACAGTGCTTACGATGCTGAGTGGAAAAAGAGGATGCAGAATCGCGTGCGTATAACAGGGTCACTATGCGAAACAAATACGACCAACAAAAGGTTAACAACTGTTTTTAGGTGGAGGGGTTATGCATATTTTGTGTGTGCTTTGTTGGATTGTTTCCCAGATTTTCTGTAATGAATTTATACTTTTCTGTTACTTTATAATGAAGGAAATCTCATCACTATTATTCTTGTAAAATTCATTTGTTAAAAAGAGATTTGGGAGGCTTAGCTGTGGGTGATACAGTAGAGAATCAAATCTTGGTATGTGTAAAAATGTTTTTAAAACTGTTAAAACATAGTGTACATGAAAATATTTATCATTTTTTGTGTGTGTAGTGTTTCTCCCATCCAGTATTTTTTGGTTAAAATTTTATGATATGCATACTGTCGTACAGACTCTTCTATTATAATTAATAGAAAAGGGGGACTTTCTTTGAATTCTCTTTGGCATAACTTGGTCTGAATAAGGTCATATATTTGTTCAGCACCTTTCACCAGAGAATCTCGAAACTTTTTTTACAAAGTATTATTTTTCTGTTGGCAAAAGATGGAGGTGATGTAACTTACATTTCTATAATACGTTGACTGAAGTTCCAGGGATCAAACTTATGTACCACTCAGTTGTGCTCCTTCAATTAAAGATGGGAGAATGAAAGAAGACCCAGTGGAACTAGTGAGTGGAAGTGACGTGGAATTCTAGAAGCCTTTTCTGACTCAGGGAACCAGTGCTAATGAGTGATGGTGGTGGTGTTGTACCACTGCCTGTGTACTGCCAGCAGGTAGCTTTAACGATGCTGAAAAATGGTTACGATTACATGTAGAGGAAGAAATTGGGGTAATCCTCATGGTCTTCTGTCTGGAGTAATGTTTAAGAGTTAGTCTTTTGCTCAAGGGCACAGAGCATCTACTTTTTGGGGGGCTATGACGTAAGTGGATCTGTGTTGAACTACTGCCATTTATTGTGCATTGTGCAATTGTACGCTGTGCATTGTACCAGGCTTTTCTCCTGTAGCGTTAAGGAAAAAGGGTTCTATAGGGTTAAGCGCTATGTGCCTATGACTGTTCCCTCTTCAACTCTGGAGCCAGATGTTCCTGTGATATGTTCTTGAGTTTGTTAGTTCATAGACTGTGTTTCCTTTTCTAGTTTAATGGTTACTAATGTGGCTGCCTGTTTCCTGCTTTATTCAGGTTTCATGTCCTTAGCAAGCTGCTGAGCTTCATGGCACCTATTGACCACACCACAATGAATGATGACGCCAGGTGAGTAATAGATTAATTATGTGTCTCAAATAGCTTCATGACAGCCTGATATTGACCTGTTCTGCAGCCTGTCGCCCTCTCCATTTCTTCTTATCAGTTAACCATTTGTCATTGGCATCATAGCAAGGGTCCTTGTCACATCTCTTCACTCCCATAATTACTGTAAAACCAAAACGAAATTTCCATACATCTCAGTGCTGCCTCTGGTGGCTTTTTGTTTGTTTTGCTGTTTTGTTTTGTTTTTAACTTAAGCCACCTTCGTAGAGTACCTGAGCTCTTGTCTGGGACGGACAGGTCAGGACAGCACGTGCACTTGATTTATGTTTGGGGGGTTGGCGCATATTCCGTCCTTTTAGAACAGCTGTAGGGATAGATTGCGGTGGAGGTGGGCGTGAGGTCGTGTTTGTTCAGGCTGCCGCTGAGGATTGGTTTTTTTTAAGTATTTTTATAAAAGAAGTACATGCTGATTTTATAAAGCTGAGACAAAATAAAAACATACTCATAATTCAGAGATAGCCATTTTTAAATAATTCCTTACATTTATTAGCTGGCAAGCGATAATGTAGTATTTTTTAAGATTACTTATTTATTTACTATTCATTTATATCAGTATGGATTTGTGCTTTCCTATGTTATTCAATGAATTGTAATCTGTTACTGTCATTATTTATTTTGATTTTAAATTGTCCCATATTAATTACTTCCATAGTCCCTTCAAGCTGTCCTGTGTCCTTTTGAGATGTTCCAAGTCATTCTTTGAGTACTTCCTTACTTCCTGGCATGACAAAGGTGTTTTAGGCTCAGCTTACACTCTTCATATTCCAGGTCTGGAATCAGTCTTTCTCCAAGTAGCCCTGATTCTTCTTAGTTGATTGTGGCATTTAGAAACCAAAATCTGGGTGCTAAGGGTGCTCATTGTTACTAGGGATCATTTTTTTCTACATTCTTTCAACATACAGAACTAGGAAGTATGTGTATGCATACATAAGAAATAACCACTTTTAACACCTCAGAATATTTTCTTAGTCATTGACTTTCCTTTTTGTATGTTCTTGTTTTTTTAATATGTAATTAAATTACATTCCACTGTTACGAATTTTCTTAAGTATTTTATATGCTCTGAGCATTATGTCATTAAAATTATTCAAAAATTTGTAATGACTAAGTAAGTTTTTAATATTACTTAGCCTTTCACCAATAATTGGACATTTAAACTTCTTTTAATGATCATTGTTATAAATAATTCTGTGGTCGACATTTTTAAACATAAAATCTTTACCAAGTGAACTGATTGGTTATAATGTGGCCCTTGGGAGTTTTACCAGCATTATACCTCAAACTATATTTAATCTTTTTATTTGCATATATTTAGCTTGCTACTAAATTCTATCACATCCCCCCTTGCCTGAAAAGTAGTAGATCCACAAGTTTAGATGAGCACAGTGATTATTAATTTTGTTTTTTTTCAGTGCTCTGAGTATAAAACAGCTCATGGACGGTTCTGAATATGCTTATCCTCAGAACTTTGACCTCATATTTTCACTTTGCAAGTGAATGCCTACGTAGTACTGCCCCCCATCCCCCCGCCCACCACCATTCATTTCTGTATTAGTGCATTTTTCAAAACAGTAAAATGAGTACATCCTTAGATGATGTGAAAAAAATTATATCAACAAGAAAGGAAAACTAGGTGCATAAACCTAAACCCAGCCATTCAGTTAATATTATTATCCCAGGCGTGAAGTGAAACCTGGTTTAAATATTGGTGGCATCTTTTGAATACCATACTACTAGATCATTTAGAAATCAACTTTTTGTCTTTCTTAGTTGGGATTTTTTTAAAAATCACCTAATAGTACCCCAGGGACATTTAGTTTTCCAGAATCTTATTTATTCACTCATAGAGTTTGAGGCTCTGCTATGTGCTGGACATAAAGATTGTTTGAAAATGACTGTATTGTGTAGGGGTATGTTGGGCTTGGTCTGCATGAGACACAAAGCCTGGCTGCAGAGGCAGAAGCAAATGGGAGGTGATTTTTCTGACAGAATAATTCTAGGGATGGTGGGTGATTATAGGCAGTGGTTTTGCCTTCTCAGTGATGGTAGGGCCAGCATCTCTTGGTCTTTTCCTGTGGTCCCAAGGTGGTTGCCACAGCTGCTGCCATCCCAACATACATTCGAGGCAGGACAAGGGGGGAAGGAGTGGCTGGTGTCAGCCATGTCTGCTTTCTTTTATTATTCTGTAAAAATAAAATCTTTTATTTCTATTTATTTCTTTTATTGTAAAAAAGTTCTCAGAATCCCCTCCAACAAACTTCTTATATCTTATTGGTCAGAACTATGTTCTGTGGTCACTTCAGGTAGAGTAGGCAAGGGAGGAAGGATTGGGAATGTGTTTGTTGGGTAGCGGTCCTTGTGGCATTCAGTGTGAGAAAAAGCTGTCCCTTGTGGCTTGGTAGCTATTATCAACATTGTTCTCTAGCTGGTTTAGCCATTTAACAAGGAAGTTAGTAAAAGTCTTGTAGTTGGAGAACTGAATGTTTGTTTTTACCACAGTGCACTCAGTTCCTTTGTGTTTCCTTAGATACAGAGGCCTACATCCACATTCCTGCTCATGCTCCTTAGTCCACATTGGCCGGATTAACTGCGGGCTGAGGAACAAGGTGTTAGCTCTTTCTGCTTCTAGTGTGCACGTCCAGGGCCAATGGGTATTGTTCCTTCATCTTAAGTAAGAAGGAGGCAGTTGTAGCTTGGCCTGTTTTGTTTTTCTTTAGGTAATTCCATAACTGGAAATAATCTAGTACTATACTATTTTCTGTTCCACTTTATAAAACACAGATATCATTGAGGAATGGAAAATTTTCAAAATCGTCAGAATATCAGTATCAGTGCATACTACTTTTCCTCAAGCGATTAGCTCTGGTTTGCTTAACTTACAGATGTGCCAATGTTGGTGTGCGTATATGAATGGAGAATTTTGTTATGATTTTGAGGTAGAGAAGGAATTTACAAGTATGGCACCAAGGCCAGAAACCATAATGGAAAATATTAATAGACCCAAAAAGTCACATTGGAAAAGACAGTGAGAAAGTTGTAAGTAAATGACAAACTGGAGAGAATTTGAACACATGACATATATTTTTAAAGATTTTATTTCTTTATTTTTAGAGAAGGGAAGGGAGGGAGAAAGAGAGGGAGGGAAACATCAATGTGTGGTTGCCTCTCACATGTCCCTTTTGGGGACCTGGCCAGCAACCCAGGCCTGTGCCCTGACTGGGAATCAACCAGTGACCCTTTGGTTCGCAGGCTGTAGCTCAGTCCACTGAGCTACACCAGCCAGGGCAATGTTTTGTTTTTTTATACTTTTATTTTGCTTTGGCCTTTTGCCATGAGAATACACTTACATTAGTTGTTAAAAAATAATAAGCTCTGAAACAGTGCACCAAACTCCTCCCATATTGATTGTTGGCTGGGGTGGAGTCCAAGGCATATTTTACTTTTTATTCTATGTATTTCTGTAGTGTTCAAAATTTTTTTTACAGTAAGTGAAATGAAATGGATTGCTTTTTATCAGCAGGAAAAAAGGGACATTTTCGGTTTGAAAAGTATATATATAATTTGGAGAGGAGTTAAGAAGGTCCTCAGTATTTCTCTATGGAAGTATATAAATTTAAAGTCCTTCTCTCCCTTACAGTTTCTGCTGTGTGGGCCATCTGACTAGCTTCTCTTCCCACCCCACCTCATGCTTTTTAAAAGGCGAAAGATTTATATGATCTGAAGAGAAACCAGAGTATAAATGATGGTAAAATACACATAACAAAATTTCCAGCTCTTGATTTCTTGTCGTCAGAGGCAGCTGCACTTACATTTCCTACCTTACACAGGTTTGGTGGGTGAGGCCCTTCTCTTTTCTGTAGTTGTTCCTTGGTTCCAGTTCATTGTTTCACACACGTGAGTAAATTGGATTAATATCACATGTTTGGTTGGTTGTGGGGGTGGGGACCCAAGTGCTGTTACTTGTCCTTGAATCCCCCATATTCCCTGTCCAGCTTGAGGTAAAAAAACTTACACTTGGTCAGTTTGAATTGCAACTGGAACATAGCTCTTGTTGAGACAGAAAAGAAGAGGCCCTCGCTCTCCTCTAACGCAGAGTTAGTGGGGAAAGAAATACTGTCTTTGAAAGGGTCTGGAAAAAGGTGGTGGCTCCTGTTTCTCCTGTGCTGTGGTCAGGTGGTCTGTGTACTGTTATCTGTTTAGTTAATTTCTGCTGATAGATATTCTTTTCTCATGCTAGGAAATTTTTCTCTCCAAGCCATCTATTATTATTATTAGTATTAGTAGTAGTAGTAGTATTTTAAAACTTGAAAAAAAATATGAAGTAACTCATTTTGCACCCCCATGTTACCACATTTCTCTTTGGGGGCTTTGCACTCTAGATAAATGCTGGATACTGCTTTAAATGCCTTTCTTTGCCTTCAGGTCTCCTCTGTTAAAGTTTCATATAATCCCTGGCCCTTTACAGGTGCTGATCCAGCAGATCTTTACTCCATTGCAAGTCAGGCAGTTGGTTTGTGGTGCAGGCCTGGTGCACGTTTCCATTACTGAGAGAAAAAAGAAATCCTGCTTTGCCCAAGTACTACGTGTTTGCATGCAGGGAGGATATTACCGTGAGCCTAAATATGATCACTGGCTTTGCTAAACCCTTGGGGACCCTTAGCATGGGACAGCTCAGCTCCCAGAGCAGCTACTGTTTGTCCGTCAGAGTCACCTTAGCTAAGAGGCCGAAATCCCACATGGTGTTGTAGAGACAGTTGCTGGTGGGCTCAGGGGGAGAAAGGCCTGCTGTTGCCTTGGCAGGAGATGCCTCTAAGCATAGTGTTCCCACCAAGGACAGGTCAGGGTACCCACACTTGCAGGGCATACAGGGCTGCTGCCCCTGCGCTGACCAGAGAAGGGCCCGGAGCTCACCAGGGACATTTCAGAAGCAGCTTACTTTACATGGTGTGAACCCTCTGGGGTGCCATTGCACCAGAGGGAGTATTCAGATTCATGTATCTCTTGTTCTAACACAGTGAAGAACTTGGAGGTTGTGGGAAAAATCATCTGGTTTTGGTCTGTTGTTGAAAGCCCCTCTGAGGCAGACCTGTAAAGAAGTTAATTCTCACCTGTTGCGTTGATGGAGGTCAGATAGTAAAATGCTGGCGTGGTAAGGAGGAGAGGCAGATTCTGAGGAAGACCTCTGAGACAGGTCGTGATGGGGCCCTCACAACGGGCCGCTGCCGCGGAGTTGGGAAAGGGAACCATGTGAGCTGCTTGCCTGGTTGGCATGTCGGGTTTGCCGTGGGCGCGGACCAGGTGGGAGTGGCAGCAGCCAGCTTGATGTGCCCGGAGGAAAGTAAGTGTTTGCCTCGGTGACTGCTCCTTCAGAGAGGGCCTGGTTCCAGTGCTGTCCCTTAAAGGTGCGGGTGTCATGTTTTCCTAAGAGGCTTTTCTCCCCTCGTTGAAGAGATGACAGCAATGTTAGCATTTTATAGGTACTCCGGTCCTCAAAGAAATTCTCAAAAGGAACGGTGAGAATTTCCGTTTTGATCCCCCATGTTCTCCCCCTAAATAAAAAACCCTTCTCCCACTCCTTTTATAAAGCTACTGGCATTTAAAAAAGAAAGAAAAAAGAACCTGGAGAGGATCCTTTAATGGTTACTAAGCACGGAATACCTTACTGTTTTACATCTGGAGTTTCAGAAGAGAAATATTCAAATGCAGCCCAGCCTTGTAAAGTGCTTTGTCGACATCACTGCCCCACTGTTCTTGGGGTGCCTTGGTGTGTAGAATTTGCACAGGTTGGCCATTTTTGTGTGAGGGTCTGTATCCTGAATGTGGGGACATTCTCCCACTCTACTGATGATGTCTTCTCCCCATGCTGGGTAACCCAGAGGTTTCTTAGACCATTTTTGATTCCCTCTTGCCAACCGTACCCCATTATGCAAGAGAAATAGGCACAGGATCATGCTGAAACATTCTGGTGGAGTTTGCTCAGCATTTGAGAGCACATCAGCGAATAGCCCCAGAAATACCTCCCACAGACCACTTTTCATTGGGTAAAAACTTGCAAGCGAGAGTGGTTAAGATATAGATGTTTTTTCTGAAGCTTCTTATCTCCTAAAAAGACACAGGTTATTCTGACAGGTGAAACAAGTCCGGGCAAATATGCAACATTGATCTAATCGGCATGAACACGAGCAGTATTTTCACTGGTGCTGCCTTTTACCAGCGTCATTAAAGGCTCCCGTTACTCTGTTATTAGCAGTTCCCTCTCTTCCTTATCAGATTACAGAGTGAACATAACTCACGACAGTGAGCTGATCTCTTGTTAGAGAGGATTACAGCTCTGCATCACCTCGGATTGACGCAGTTTATAATTCGCTTGTCGATGCTCGGGCGGGCAGCATCACATATTTGACCCCCCCCCCACTGCCACCAGCAGCGCTGAGGGGAAGGACCCCCCGTATATCATCATTAAAGACGGCGTTCAGCACAGAGATGGGAGGCCTGGGCCTGCCTCCTCAGCGATGTCAGAAAGGACAAAGAAAACACTCTCAAGTTCGAACCTGAGCCTTGGGCCAGAGTTTCAAAACTGGGTTGAAAAGAAAATACCGCTCCTGTTTCCTCTATTTTTCCTGATTCATTGCTGTTCACTCCTATACAATTCTAGAGAATTTGCATTCTCAAATTGAAGTCTTGGTTCCAAGCAGGATGCAGAGTGATAAAAGCACATCTTCTGGAAGGAGATTAAATGCTGAACAGATAAGTCTTTCCTCAGAATGGGGCTTCTTGACTGTCGTTCTCATTTCTGCAGTCAAATGCCCCTCATTTTCCTCAGAGGGTTATGAATCCTGTTTATCCCCCCAAAGGGATATTTCACATTCTTTAAAGTGAGTGTAAATGTTTCTCCTAAGGACTTACTGTTCTTAAGTTTTTGTATTTTATTATTGTTGACTTTTAAAATACAATATCTTATAGATATTGTATTAATCACAACTGGGTAACTTGCTAGTGGGTAGGCAATAGCCGAATCCTTCCCCGTTAATTTAGATTAGGCATTCATCCATCTTAATGCACTTCCCACTCTGATCACTGAGCCAGCATCGGGTTGCTGAGATATGTACACCATTTCTGTTTCTAAGTGCGTTCATCCTTTGCTCTGGCTTATCCGCCCTGAGCCTGCCACCATGTTTCTGATTGGCAGTGGAATGACATAGAATACTATCATTTTCCACTTATTGAGCATTTACTACTTGCCAGACACTGTACTAAGCTCTTCATATACAATTTCATTGAGTCCTTATAAAAAACACTAAAGTGTTTTATTTTGTCTGCATTTTTTAAAAGATTTTACTTATTTTATTTTTAGAGAGAGGGGAAGGGAGGGAGAAAGACAAGGAGAGAAACATCAAATGGTTGCCTCTCACATGCCCCCCAGCCCAGGCATGTGCCCTGACTGAGAATCAAACCAGCAACCTTTTGGTTTGTAAGCAGGCACTTAATCCACTGAGCCACACCAGCCAGAGCTGCATTTTATGATAAGAATACTAAGCCATAGGGCAAATAAGTAACGTACCCAAGTTAAGCAGCAAGTGTGTAGTGGAGCTTGTGTAGTATATGCACCTAGGAGTGTGGCCCGTAACCCCTGCCACCATCTCCAGAAAACCAACAAGCTTTTAGAAATATGTGGGGGTGATGTGCCAAGGGGGTGCCGCTGCTTCCCACCCCCAGTCCACGAGACAAAGAACTTGTTTGGACTAAAATGATTTTTCTTTTTCTAACAGAGATACTTTCTATACTGGAAGACTTTGCCTCAGAAGTCATTCACCCTTTAGTGTCAGTCACTGAATTTCTAGACCTACTCTTACGGTCACACCGTTCTGATTAGCAAGACCCCAAACTATATGAACAGCTTTGACATCTGATTCAGTCAGTTTGCTCCTTTTTTAAAAAAGATTTTATTTATTTATTTTTAGAGAAGGGAAGGGGGGAAGGGAGAGAGGGAGAAAAACATCAATGTGTGGTTGCTTCTCGCACACCCCCTATAGAGGCCAGGCCCAGAACCCAGGAATGTCCACTGACTGGGAATCAAACCAGCAACCCTTTGGTTCACAGCCCAGTGCTCAGTCCACTGAGCCACACCAGCCAGGATCAGTTTGCTCTTATAGTTCTACCTCTGCCATACTTAGGCACCTGTTACCTACTTTCCTTAGGAAAAAAATATTTTTCTCCTACAATAAACACAATATATGCTTATGGAAGAAAATTTGGAAAATACAGAAAGAACAAAGAAAAATTAATCTTTTTTCTGCTATTGAGAGTTGAGAATTATTAATATTTTCATGTTTTCTTGCAGAATATTTTTGAGTATATATTTTATAAAGATATATATGTATATGTTTGAATCCTTTTTTCAGTTAACTTTGTAAGCATTTTAACAACATTAAGTATTTTTAAAGACATTTTAATAACTAATATTCAATTATGGAATACTTATTATTGGACATTTAAGTTGTTTCTGATTATTTTTATTTTTCTTTAATTAGTGCTGCCATGAACATATTTGTATAGAAATCCATGTTCTGAGTTTTGCTTGTGTCTTTAGAATAGGTTCTCAGAAGGGTAAATCCCAGGTCAAAGACCACTTTCTAATGATTCTTGGTCACGTGTGCTGATTCCCATGCCCCTGTGCCCCTCCCTGAGCCGAGGCGTATGTCGTTGCTGATGTGGAGAGTTGTCTTATAAGCTTATAACAAATGATACCTTACTGAGTACCTAGCATGTGCCAGGCACTGGATTAGGTATCTAATGTTTATTTTCTCATTTAACAGTAACTTTAGGAGTCTGTATATATATTAATCATGTGTATTTCTATTTTTATCCTTTACCTATTTTTCTCTTTGAGTTTTCATTTTTCTTTGCAGTTTGTATGAATTCTGTATATTATGGTTATATACCATATTTCATATTTTTGTAGATTTTCCCTATTTTGCTTGCCTGTTGTGGATGATTTTTATTGGTCGTGTGTAACTGTTCCTTTTTATGTAATCGCATACATGGAACCTTTCCTTTGGGTATTTCTCATTGCTTCTGTGCTTGGACAGCCCTCCTGCACCCCAGGATCAGTTGTTCACCTGGGTTTTCTCTGAGTTTGTCTGATTTCTTTTCTTATTTTCGTCTGCTTGGAACTTTATTTTAATGTAGGTGTTGCCCAGTGGCCTCTACTATGCATTTCCACGGCCTCTTTTTGAGTCCAGATTATTTTTACTTCCCATGTAGACTGTTGCCCTAACAGCATCTTTCTTCACCAACCGCCTGACCTAATCAGTTCTGTGTGTCCTTGCCACATTACACCTTCCAAAAATATCACTTAAAGCAAGTTGCTCTTCCCTCTCCGTAGAGTAGAAGCCATCCTCTTGAACCTGCCCCTCAAGGCCTGCAGTGCAGAGTGCCCGTACTCCCTTTCTCTCTCCATCGCCTGTTTCAGGGAGCACCGCTTCCTGCGAGCTCCAGAACACACTCCAGACTCCGCCCACTTGCGGCTCTTAATTCTGCCCACTTGACCTGGAGCATCCTCCAACCCTGCCCCGCCTCAGTCTCCTGTGGCCATAGTCAGAGTCTGTGGCCAACCCCACCCAGACTTTTCTGGGAGACTTTTAGGATTCCCCACCTCCCCCTGAGTGAGGGGCATTTTCTTCCTTGAACTCCTATTTGTTTCTAATAGCAGTTTCTACAGTTCACAAAAGCATCTGTTAGTTTTTTTTTTCTTGCTAAGAATGCTTAATTTGTAAGTCGAAGTAGTATGCGTGTTTACTGCAGTCTTGTATTTGGTATCATCATGGTTTTATGCTCACATATTCGGGTTAGTGCACAGGCGTACCCGAAGGCCCTGTGGGGGGGTTCCAGACCACCCCAGTAAAGCAAGGGCTGTATAGTCTTTGCGCTCGTGGATAATCTGGCCTTCGGGGGTAAAAGCTCAGCATCTGTGAAGTGCGCAGTAAAAGGAGCTATGCCTGTACTATCATTCAGTCATATCCTGCCTTATCATATAGCAGGTTTGTAGCACAGGCATTACTTGCAAAACAGTTTATTTAAAATCTGTTCGCAGTTGCTGACAGCCTTCCCTAAGCTAGAGAGCCGATTCAGGCTGCTTGGGTGCATGGTGCACCCTGGCCCTCGAGTGCTGTGTGGCCCCGAAGAGGTCTTCTCCGTGGGCCTTAGCTTTTCTCCCTATAAAGTGAAAATAGACCTTCTTGCTCATTAGATTCTTGAGAATGAAATGTTCTTTTTAATTTTTTGTTTGTTTCTGAGAGGGACAGTTTTAAATTAATTTGTACGGATAATTTAAATAAATAAAATACATGTTTCACGTGTGTTTGTATGTATTACATCATGTCCCTTCTCATGCAACACAGACATGCCTGTTTTTGTACAAACCTAAACAAATTGGCCATAGGTCTTCGGTCTGAAATGTCTGTGAAGGTCGTCAGCTTGTAAGTCGATTCACAGTTTGCTGGTAGGATTATTTTTGCAAACAGTCCTGTAAGATGGATGGACAATGGTTTCTTTCATCTTTTGCGAAATCTCTCCAGATCCTCTAGCTCCTGCGATGCACCCTCCTCTGCCCCCGCAGCGCTTTGCTCCTGTCCCGTGTGCAGCGTTCACCCCAGGCCGGGTCCCGACTGTTTGTGGCTGGCCTCCCCTCACTAGGGCCCCGCGCTCCTTCAGTACCGGCTCCACGTTTTTTTCACTCGTGACCATCTTGGGAAGGCCCCAGAAACAAAGAGTCCAGATTTGGGATTTCATGTTCCCAACCCTTTACCTAGAGAGTTTTGAAGTCATTTTTACTTGGTATGAACTCTGGGAAAAGATCTTTCGTGAACACTCTTGTATTTTTATCACTTCTGAGGGTGTACACCATAAACTTTGTTGTTATAGCATAGGTTTCCCCTGCCCGTCCTGGCTGTGATGTTTACACTGTTTGGTTTCTTGTGGTCCTCCTACAAGGTTTTGGTGGGAACACGGAGACTGCAGACAGGCCTCTGTGTTTTGGACTGCCTTCACGGTTTGTTTGGTTTAAGAAGAATCCAGCCCTGGAATGGATTCTCTACGTGCATTGACAAGGCATAATAGTCCCAGGTTACCTTTTGTTATTTTTAGTGTTGGCATTAAGTGTCAAACCAAAAAAGGATATTTAGATAAAGGGTACTGCCTCATTGTACTTTGAGTTTGAGGTGCTGGGAAGCCGGCATTTGCAAAGGGAAGCATTATAAGTACCCTGGAAATGAGGTCCTGAATGAGCCGTAACCACACCTTGTGTTTTATCCGTTGTCTCCCTCTGGGGAGCAGAGCACTTTATAAACATTAACTCTTTTACCCTCTGGGCACCTCCACTTAAAGGTAAATAGGACTGAAAGCTCTTTCTTCTCCAATATAGATGAGGAAACATCAGCCCAGAGAGGGAAATTGAGGGAAATTACCTGATTAGAGGTAGAGGAAGGGTTTGTGGCCTGAGGTGTCTGGAGTCCCAGCAGTGGAGCTGGACGCGGGGGTGGTGGCCGCTGACACCCAGGAGACCCCACTCTGTGTGGTTCCCCTTTCAGCTTCTCAGAGGCTGCTGGGGGTTGGGCCTTTTGTCTCGTGAGGAATGTGAAATGCTGCAAAGACGAGCAATTGTTCTTCAATGCTTTGTGCTCCTTTATAAGAAAGAAGAAATCAATACACATTTTCTCCTACACGCACTTGGCAGCATTCCGCCTCCTCACCCACCTCGGTCCTGCAGGGGAGGCGCGGCGGTGCAGCACAGCGGATTCCCCAGCTTTCAGGGGCAGCGATGCAAACCGCTCTCGTTGCACTGAGCAGGCAGGCTCTTCAAAGCCAGTCCACTTGCTGACTTCAGTGACTAGTTGGTGAACGGAGTCCGGGAGAGATGACCAAGTAGCTGAATCCTGGACAGTAAACTTGCCTGGGGAAGTTTACCTAGCAGGTGTCTGGGTCAGATCTCCCCTTCCTCCAAATTGTTCTCAGATTAACAGAGGAGAGGCGGGAGTTCTTGGAAGAGTACTGTTAAAAACCATGAAGACTGACAGATGAAGGGCATCAATTTGCATTTTATCAATTAATATAAGTAAACTGTCTAAACAAGAGCCCTATCTCTGGGTGGATTTTATTTTTTAATGAGAAAATGTAGTATTGATTCCTGTAACTCTGTTTATAGCTTCCTGACATTAAACAGTTAAGTGTGAGACACAAATAACAAAGAACTTGCACCATTATTAACAGAAATGCTTGTTGAGGTGACAGATTGGCCTTCCAGGGCCAGGGGGTAGGATGCGGTGTCTAGGTGAGGAGGAGGGAGCTCTGTCCATGGCACAGAGACGTTGGAGCTGAGAGCACAGGTCAGATTCCAGGGCAGGGTGTTGGCAGAGAAGGGGGGTGAGAACAGCCTGGGAGGAGGTCTGTGATCCTGGCCAGGAGGAAGATAAAAAGGACGAACAGGGAGAACACAAGACCTTTGCACCCCAGTGAGAGGAGTGTGGGCCAGCTGGCCAGCAGTTAAAGTGCCTGCCGCCGGGCTCCTGTGGCTGGGGCTGAGCCTGGGGTGTGGCATCGCAGAGGGGCTGCCCTGTGTGTGTTTGCTGGGTACTTGCTTCTTTTATGTTTGGATTGGTGCTGGGCTTTTAAGAAAAATAAATCCCACTTATTACCAGAAATACTGAAATGGCTTGCTGGAACTCTAGGGGCTGGCAGTAAATACCTGCACTAATTTCTGAGTGTTTGGACCCCTTAAACTGGAGCTGAGAGATGTGTTGTCTTCTGTGCCCCCTCCCAGGCCCTAGGTCGTTGGGCAGCAGCCTTGATGGGGATACAAATGTAACTTGAGTGTCAGCCTCACCTCCGTGCGGCTGGAGGAAGTGATTCACATCCAAGCAGTGAAGCATCCCCTGGCTTTTAACAGGAGCTGTTAGAGGGGCTGCTGTTTGAACAAGGAGCTTCATCTTCCTGAAGCCAGCAGTCACAAAACCGTAAACACAACACCGGCCAACTCTATTGCCAGGATCGCGGTGGCTTGACGTTAATATTAAACATCTCCAGCAAGGCAGAGAGCTCTGTAGCTCAGCCACAGAATAAAAATAAATAAAAATAAAGAGAAAACCCTGCTAAAAGCAGTGAGATGATTGGTCGTCTTTCCTTTGTGAGGCCATTTGTCTTCTCTCGCATCAGATCTGTTATAAAACAGTCAAACTGTGAAAGTGGAAATCATCCCAGGAATGTGGAATATTAATGTACAGGAAAAGAGGTGATGTCCCCTTTGTCTGGAGTGCTTCTGCCCACCCCACCCCTGTTTCGTTTTGGCTTTTTTGCACATCCACCAAGGTGAATTATTTTTCTTTAAAAGAATTTGAAAGTCTTGCTATTGGTTGGGGTGATGGAAGTTTCAAGTATTTTTCTTCCTTTGTTCAAGTGGAGTGAATTTGTGAACTGCCTTGGGAACCAGGGGGGAACCTTACCAGTTTACCTCTCCTTCCCTCCTCACCTCTACTCCTCTTCCCTCTCCTTCCTTTCCCCAGCCTTTCAGTTCCTTTGTTTGGGGCCTGAACCTGCTTCTCTGAACATTTATAAATCTTCCATCTGTCTGATCTTTAGGGGACAGGCCAGAGGCCACATGTCACCATCTGTAATTTAAAGCTGTGGGGCTAAAAGCATTTGCAGAGGCTTGAAGGACCTAGTTCTGACCTGACCAAAAGAGCGAATTGGAACAGACCTTCTAGAGTCTCCTTCAAGCAGTGGGAAGGAGGGTGATGAGAGCAGACACACTAGGTAATTTATGGGTGCAGGTTGCTGAGAGCCCAGATTGGGTGCTGGGTCTGCCCAGAACTGCATC
The DNA here is from genome assembly GCA_004027475.1 of Anoura caudifer. Lineage (NCBI taxonomy): Eukaryota > Metazoa > Chordata > Mammalia > Chiroptera > Phyllostomidae > Anoura > Anoura caudifer. The sequence goes on from PVKU01000107.1 coordinate 360,891, forward strand.
GTGTACTGCCACCTTGTGGCAGATTTGGGAAACTGCGGTTTGGTTGCTGTGGGGCCCAAGAGAGTTCAGCCAGTGTCTGATTGGAGATTTGCCTTGTATCCGGATTTAGGTAATTAGTGATAAAGGGGCATCCTCCGAGTCACTGTTACTTTGCTAACTTGATCTTGTTAAGAAATAAACCCTAGATAAGGAAAGTTGCTTTCTTTTCATCCAATTTCTTTGTTTTGTGTGTGTGTTATTTTTTGTTATGAAATTGCAATTCGATTTCAAAAAAAGAAGCCTGTGATCCATTTTTGTTGCTGGGGGAGGTTTGGAGGAGAGTGTGGGAGAGTTAAGTGCTGACCTTTCAGCCGCATTCAGGAATCCTAAATTTTCTACTCTCGTAATTTGCGTCTGTCATTCTGACCAAATGACACCCCCTCCCTGTAAGAGCTCCTCCCGGGGACGGCCTTCCCAACAACCCGGTCTTCCCAAAAGAGCGCGTTCCAGTGTGGTCCTCGGACCCCACTGCCGCCTGCCACACGGGCCCCGGGGAGCACCGGCCAGTTGCCTGTGGTTTGGGTTGATATATTTCCCCTTTTAGGTCATAGAAACATTTCTCAAACCCCTTCCTTTCTCCTGTGGAGTCACTGATACACAGGAGAATGGGTTGGGTCAGAGGAAGCAGAAGGAATGAAAGATTACATGAAAGATTGTGTCTGGCATTTTGGGGAGCAGACCGCAGAGCATCCAGGTGGTTGGGGTTCAGTTTGGGAGGATCCCTTCATTCGGTGCCAGTAGCAGGTGCCCAGTGATCATTGACAAGGTGCCTTTTCCAGTCCACGTTTGGAATGCCAGGCACGTCGGTGGACAGGTCAGAAGAGAGTGGAAGCGCTGCGGAGGCAGGAGAAGTGGGTGCGGAGAACACAGGAACAGTTGAGTCCTGCTCGGACGACCTGGACCGCCCCGTTCAGTCAGGGTGGCAGGGGAACTCCCACTTTGTCCTAGCGTGAATGGGGCAAACCTTTTGTTTTTACTAGAAAAGAACAAGCTCAGGTAGGGGAAGACATCAAGTAGCTGAAGTGCTACCACAAGGAAGAGCAGTCAGCCTCGTCCCTCTCCTGGCTGTGCAGGGATGAGGGCCCCGGTCTGGGACAGCGGAGCTGGGAGCGGTGTGAGGAGGGATGTCCCGTGTCTCCCCCAATGGTGCGGGCTGCCCTAGATGGGGTCGCTGCACTCAGTCACCTTCCCACCTCAGCTTCTGCTCCGCCGTTCGTACGCCCTGGGTAAGAGGGGTGCTCCCCATCACATCTTTGGAATCCTCCACATGATCTGGTAGTTCAGGTAGACATTCAGCTGTATTTTAGGAATTTATGATACATACCTTTGTGTTATACTTTGAGGCCAAAAACCATGCATATCTAAGGCATGTTTAGAAGCTTCCAAAGCACTAATAAGTAAACTGTTTTCAGAACACAAGCATGTAAAAAAGGCACACATCAGTAACATCACCAGTGATTTTTAAAAGCATATCCGCCATCAGTGACCGTGCTGGTCAGTGTGAGTTTCCATTCCAACTGTGTCCTCCCGTCTCACAAGGATTCGATTGGGATTTTTCTAGACATGAGCAGCGTGGGAATCAGAACCCTTTGTCTCACCTTCCCTTTGTGTGTCCCATCGTCCTTTGATTCTTAAATGTGTCTGAGTAATCTTAAGCTAAGCAGGAGCAATGCCACAGCACTTCCGTGCGCAGCACAAGGGTCCTCGGCGTACAGGACGGGGAGGGTTAGGAAGGAAGAAGAGCCAGGATGCCTGCTGGGATGTGTCTTGTACATTTAGGGTACACCGCTCCCCCACTGAAGTAGCAAATGAGCAATCTCGAATTAATGAAGGGCACCTTATGTGTCCAGTTTAAAGTAGGAAAGCAGAGATGCTGTCTCTTCCGGCACATTTGGAAGCCTGTTCGGAACTCCTGCGTATGCTACTTGCTCGGGGAGCATGATGCACTTTTGGAGGCTGCACAGGTTTCTTTAGGGAGCAGTGGCATTGCTGCTGTCACCTGCTTTTGGCCACAGGAATGGAAGGTGCAGCTCGGGGAAATCTTGGAGGCTTGAGGGTTTCTGGCCAAAGCAGGGGTGTGCAGGGGCCTGGCGTGCTGCCGGTCCAGTCCCTTCAGCCTGCCAGATGCAAGCGCCCAGCCTAGCAGATTGAAAGCCGCACACAGATCGTCTGCAGGCGTAATGTGCTCGTACTGTTCCGCAATAACCGTGAACGACACCGGGCTGTGTGGCAGTTGGTGGCGGGTGCTGCTGTGGAGCCGAAGGGAACACGTTTGGGTGCTCCTGTCTGGGGGCCACGTCACTCTGCACGCGCACTGCCTGCCTCTGGAGTGGCTGTGCTTCACAGCAGCTAGACCGTGCACACCCCAAGTCTTTTCAGAAGAGTCACATAATAAACAAACCGAATCCTCACACACACACACACACACACACGCACGCACACACACACACGCACACATGCACACATTCCGTCTGTATGGAAAATGGCTGCTAATCCATGATCATTTTTTTCCCCAGAAACAGGTTTTATGATAATATAGTAAAAATATTAAATTAGAAAATGCCTCACTAAGGGTTATAAAATCTTACTACACCAGAGATAGGTAATTATCCCCTCTACAGCCTAAATGACAGTTTAAAAGAAATAAAAATGTTAGTGCTCATTACTTGCTTTTGTAGGTTGCAATAAAGGGTAAGTTAGATTTTAATTCAAGGAAGAGCCCCTGCTATCGACCTTCTACCTTAGGTCCAAGTCCTGCTAACGACTCTGTAGGTTATTCGCCTGCGTGATACCAACATTAATGCACGTTCTACAAGGGACCTACCTACTGGCCATTGAGGCCAAGAGTGTGGGGGAGGGGCCTGCAAAGGAGGGAAGGCACTTCAGCTCAGAGATTCAAATCTCAATTCTTAATCTGGTAGAGAGGAGGAATTATGTATTTAAAAAAGAAAGAAAGAAACTAAGTTCATTATGTGTAGCCTAAAGGGGACCCCCCAGTATTAAACTGCACACTCACCCTGGAGACTCCGATGGAGACGAGGCTAACCAAAGGGGTGGTAGCTGGGCCTCTGCCTGGCCGGATCCTGGTGCGTGGGGATGCTGCAGGGGAGGGTGTCCTGGTCACAGAACGCAGTCCAACCCTGTCCAAGGTGGATTTTTGGTACCTCCTTTTATTTTTAGGTTTGTTTTCCTTGGGATGGGGCATCTGTCTGGGTTTGGGGCGAAGCTCCGCACACCCTACAGGGCAGTCTGCATCCCGGGGTGGGAAGTGCTTCCCCGGGGGAAGGTCCACACACTGGATGTGTCTGCAAGCGCACCTGTGCCCGGGCTGCAGGTTCTTTTTACCTGCCTGTCACAGTTGTCCTTGCCCACCTGACACAAAGCTGCCTCAGGCCCCTCCTCACCCTGACCCAGGGTGTTGACAACCCTGCAGTGGGGAGCTCCAGGGTACCACACAGCAGGACCGCTCAGGGTGTCGGTGCCGGGTTGAGAACTGCCCCGGCTGAGGGCCAGGCAACGAGTCCCCTCAGGTCTGAGGGTTCCCAGGCCTGTAGATTTAACAAGTTTGTAGAAGGTGATGGAGTTGTTAGTGGGTAGACCATCAAAACTAGTTTCTGGTAGCAGATCACTGTGTGAATTTTTTAAAAAATTTTGGTGTATAACTCAGAAAGAATTAAAAGAATTGAATGGCATTGCTCTGACAAATCTCTCTCATTCCTGTCTACTTGTTTATGTGACATGGTCTCTCAGCGCTCAGGGCTGCAAAACCCCAGACAGGGACAAAGTCTGAGCGGAACCCTTTTCCACTCCAGCGATAAACAGCGCCCCCGCAGGTACGCGGTGGAGGAGGGAAAGCCCCACCTGTCTCACCGAGAGACGCATGTCCCATAATGTCTTACAGTGCATTGTATTGTATTGTTACTGTGTATAGATTATATCCTAATAATAATTGTAATGATAACACAATCCAAAGGTAATTTTTGAAATTACTTAGAGCCTCACGGTCTGAAGAAATTAAAATGTTTATTTCAAGTTTTCAAATTTCAAAAACTGTTTCAATTTACATATTTATTTTTGAGGCCAAGAAGTATGATAGGGTGATCGATAAAAGACTTTCAAGCATAAAACAATTATATTAGGACCAAAATCTCTAGGGAAGAGGCAAGTGGAAATACACATTTAAAAAGAGAAAGATGATGCAAAATTTTCAAGTTAAGAGTTTGTTTATGTGCTATTTAAATGAGTGATGATGGGCACAAATCAGTATGGCATATAGATCTCATCGAGTGGGTCACAAAAGGGATCTAAGAGTTGTATTTTAAAAATTAGTGTTCACAGTATTTTGTAATTGTATCCTTTGTTGTTATTAAATTTATTGAAAAAGTTTATATGTAAACTGAGAAATGTGTGAGGGGCTTGCATGGTTTTGAAAATTCTTTTGGGACATTCGGAGTGCAGAGATGAGGAGGACCGGGACCCCAGACTCCGCCCTTAGTGGTCCTGGTTCCTCAGCTGTGCCCGGGCGGGGGAGCGGGCGCCTGGTCAGCAGTCGGGAGGTCCAGCCAGCCTGGAGCCTGTGCTGGGGGGGCGGGGAGGGGGGTTCTGAGTAGGTGGCGAGGGAGGTGGGTCTTCATCCTGGTGATGCTCCTGGACCTGGGGAGGCTCTGCTTTGTCTGTCTGGACAGCGGGCTGGGTGAGGGGATTGGGGAGGGGATGAGAAGGAGCCAGAGGTGGGCTAGGAGCCTCTGGCCGCGTTCTTGGCCAGAAGCAGAGGCCTGGAGGAGCAGCTTTGAAGGTACCAGTGGTCCCTGGTTGTGGTGGTGAGTGAGAAGACACAGAGTTGGAATTACTTGGGGGGGTTTTAGATTGGAATATTTCCTTGCTCATATTTTCCCGCTCTCTGTAAAAATATTTTAAGAGCCCAGCCCACTTAGCTTTCCAAGTTGCTTTGCCATGAACAGCTGTATATGTTTGTCAGCTCTGCCCACCTGAGTGTGAAATGATGCTCTATCAGAACATGGGTTTCAGCATTTCACTCTGCCCCCGACTCACGAATCCTGCTGCGGACAGTAACTGCTGCCCCAGCCCAGGTGATTCTCTGCTGTTGGGGCGCCGAGTGGAAGCATTTGCTGGGCGGTAATGATGGGTCTGGTGCAGGCGGGCTCAGTGAGGTGGGGAGGGCGTGACTGCGAAGGCTGAATAGCTCAGGCCTCTGCGTTCCCCTCTGTCCGGTGCTGCAGCCTTAAAGTCATACTGTCCTTTCTGTCATGGTGGCTCCCCCGCGGTGCCATTCAGTTTTTTTGTGAAACGTCTGGAGAGACTGCTTGCTGGCAGGCAGATGGCAGGTGATGATGGGAAGCCTGGGCAGGGCCTTGCTGTTGCTTTTGCCATGGAGCTGGTGATTCAGAAGCACCTGGAAGGGACGTTGTCTGCCTCTCATTTGCATTTAGCATGAAGCTGCTTTCCACCTCGGTAGGCTGGTTGTCTGGGGGCTGGCCAGGAGGGGCCAGGGGGCTGGAGGTAGCAGAGGAACAAGAGAGAGGACAAGGCTCAGGGTGAACCTGCCTCCGGGCCGGTCCTGAGGGTGGCGGTGCCCCTGTGGCTGCATTGGAGACCCACTGTCTTCTGGCCGCACATCCCCTGTCAGCCCTGTGGTCCTCAGGATGATGAAGTCAGTGTGCATTCTTGGCTTCTGCAATTTCTTTTGAAAGACTTTTTTCCTTCTAAAAAAGTTTTAATATGTTATTCCTATTGCTGGATTTTCTAATTATAGTACCTCTATTCTTACCACAACTACAGCTGGTGACTTCAAAAACAGACTAATACGTTTTATGTTAAAGTCTGGCTTAACCAAAACAGCTGTTTGAAGGGTGTTTTTTTTTGTTTTATTTTGAAAGTCAGCTTTGCTGATGATGACTCTCAGATAATGAGAGCACTTTTAAAAGCCTGTTTTCCTAACTAGAGCAGCAGGCTGTATTTTATGGTTAGATCTTGAAAATACAAAACAGAGCAGGCACAGCTTTCTTCTGGGGCCATTGAGCCGCTGGCCAGGGCCTTGGCCCAAGTGTGCCCGCCCCTTCCCCAAGGGTCCGTGGCCAGCCTTCCTGCAGACGGCCGCCTTGGATCCTCTGCCGCGGCCGGCCTTGCCCTCCACAGTCCGCCTCCCTGGTGGGTCTGACCTGCTCGGACCCTCGTGGTTCCTCATCTCCCTCTGCTCAGGGACTTCGTTTTCTCCCCGCAGAGGGGAGCGTTCTAGAGCTGCTGTCGCAATGAGAGGAGAATACTCCCCCTACCGCACCTTTTATAGATTCTCCAGGCCTTGACACAGGACTCAGGCCGGGCCGGTGAGTGCGTGCTGCCCTCCATAGCAGAACCAGGGCTCAGAGTGATCCTTTACTTCTAGGGACTCAAGACCCTGGCATGCTGTGGTTTTCATAACATCAAACCCCAGTTTTAGAAATAACAAATTAGCCAATCGAATTACGTATTAGATTGAGAACAGAGAAAAGGCCAGGGGAGTGCAGGGGGCCGTGGGTCTGCCGCGGCACGGCTGCGCGTGTGACAGTAATTGGAATCTTGTTGCTGGGTCATTTTCATTGTTTTTCAAGTACTGCCAAGTCCGAGAAAATGTATGAAAACTAAATTATATCCCCCTACATCCCACGTCTGATTGAATCCTCATCGTGTGGCAGTCTCATACATCCTATTAAAATATTCCATCTTGTTTTCTTACTTGAAGAGCCTGTGTGTAAAGGGCGAACTTACAGAAAACTCATTCCCTAGAGACAGGGTATCCAGCCATGCTGGACTATTTACATATTTTACTATTTGAGTGGCTTCTTCTAGGTTTCTCCCTTCCTTGCTATTTGTGAGTGAGAGCTACGGGATGCATTTTTAATTGCATGGCTGTGTTTTCAATCGAACAAACAGATTAGGGTATTACCCAGCTTCTTAGTTCTTTTTTTAACCTTGAAAAGTTAACCAGTGTGTTAACCAATTCGTTTTCTTTGTCTTCCAGGACAGAGTTATATCGATCTCTTTTTGGCCAACTGAGCACTCCCCACGAAGGCCACCAGCCTTGACAGCGCCCATCTCTCTGGCTGTGAGGCCTTGAGGCAGGGCCTCCGACACCCGGGGGTGCCCCGGCCAGGCGGTCTGCACACCCAGCCCCGAGTGGAGGAACCCATCAGCCGGTGGGGTCAGCGAGTCGGCGGACCCCTGGGACGGTGTGCCGTGCTGAGCACGTCCGAGTGAGTCCCAGGACGCCTGGAGCCCAGTGTCTGGGTCTGCAGGGCCCTGCCCTGCGTCCTGTCACCACCGCAAATAAAGAGCACTCTTCCTGCGCCCGTGATTTCTTGAGCAGCGAGAAGTCTGATTTGGGAAGGTTTTCATTCCGTCCTGGCCGATGGCCTCCTGTCGCAGCATGAACTTTCGGGAACCCTCTGGGCGGTGCTGCTCTCTCGGTGGATAGGCCTCCCGAGAACGATTGTGGCTCTGAAGGGCGGGGATGTCCCAAAACCTCTGAGCCCGGAGATTTTGTCACTTAGAAGTATTTGCAAATTTGTTGCTAAATACAGATCTCTGGCTTCATCTTTGTTTTTTCTTTTCACCCATAAAGGTTCTTCCGGAGTCCTTTTCCATTCTCTCCATTCCTAAATCACATTATTGAGATTAGCTCTGGTGTAAATCTAGCAGAAGGAAATGATTCACTTGTTTTTCATCCAAAGGTCACAAGCTGGAAATTAAACCCCCATAAGGGGGATTTATTGGCCTGCTGTGGTCAATACGCAACGAAGATTATCTTGCATAAGTAATGTGTGCGGACCCGCACACGGGACTGACCGTCTCCTGGGGGCCTTGCCCAAATCTTTATTTAAAGCTACATAATTAGAGAAGAAATGTTGCATCCAGGCAGTTGAGTGCAGTTGAATTTAATACCTAGTCATTGTTTTTCAAGTTGGATTTTGATGCTGTTTTAAAATGTCAGAACCAAGCGACAGAGTTCTGTGCCCAGGAATCCCACACATCATTGACCCAGTGTCTGGGGGCCGCTGCACCGTGCCTGAAGGTAACGGATGCAGCCAGTCCTGAGTGCAGTCTGCTTCCCAGTTTCCTGCGAGCATCAGTGTGTCTGCTGAGCTCAGGATGCGGCAAGTGAGGGGGGTCTTCCCATCTCACGTTAATTGGACCTTGGAACTCGGTGATTTGTTTTTCTTGTCTCTGTAGTTACCTCTTGGGCTTGGCTGTCAGGGAAATGTTTAATTTTCAGTGTCTCCAGTTACCCCAAAGATCAATCAACAGAGATAGACAAGTTCCCCCACACTTACTCTCTTCAAAATGATCACTTTAAAAATACAGGATATGCAAGCGTGTCCGTCTGGCCTGAGGACTCCGGATAATTCATACTGGATCAGCAGGTGAGTGGCCGGTTCACGCTGGTCGCCAGTGAGCTTCCTGCTCACCCACGTGTCCTTAGAGGAGGGGGCCTTTGTTATGGTCGCTCTTTACCTGATGAAGAAAAAGATTTAAACAGGTATTTCGCAATATTTGGAGTCCAACCTGTTTAATTAAAAATGAATTAAAATCAGGAGAGATGAGAAAGAATGGACAGAATTTTCAGTAAAGGGAGGCTTGCGTTTTAAAATTCGGAAGACCGCCCTCCTTCCAGCCAAGAATAAATTGGAAACTGTTTTAATTGACATGGATACTGCAATTCAACTGTTACTAGAAAGACAGATTAGTTGATTGATTTGCATTTTAATAAAACTAATACTTTACATTTTGGTAGCTAATGCTTATTTTTACATGATTTGAGGACCGTTATCAGGAGTTTCAATCCACAGCCGTTTTTCCGTGTTGTCGGAAGCATTCCTCCCTTTTGTGTGGAGTTTGCGTATTTTCTTTTTGCCCAGCTGACTTTCACACCTGACGCTCATGAACCGCAGACCCCGAAGCCCTCCCCAGTACAGGGAGGCGGGGCCGGCCCCACTGGACACCCAGCCCAGGTTCCTAAGAGGACCCAGAGCGGGCCCTGGGCCTTCCCTTCGGACAGAGAGGACGAGGCTGGTTTCTTGTCTTCATTCATTTTATGTTAAAGATAGTTGCAGGGAAGTGGGAGGAACAAACGACAGTGAGACCCGGCTGCCGTCCCACCCCCTCCACCCAGACGCGCACTTCTCACTAATGCTCAGCGCCGCCGCACAGCCCTCGGGGTGCAGGGGGTGGCCCGTCCCCCCCAGCAGCAGGGTGCAAGGCTTGGTGGTCACTGCTTTCGGACTGTTCACAGTTTTGACTTCCCCTTGGAATTCAGTAAACTCAACGCCCACGTGACCGTGCCTGTAGCTCCCCCTCCACCCGACACGCACACACCGCCAGTTGAGAGCCAGCGGTGCGTGGTATACCCTGCATTTTAATGTGAAGAATACAGTAAACGGTTATTTCCATGTTTTAGCAGATATTTAAGTATTTTAATTGCTAACTTACAATTCCATTTGGAACATGTGTCTTCAGTACTTAACCAAATCCCCTATCGCTGAACATGTAAATTGTTAATTATTTGCTATTATGAATAATGTTACAGGGAAATATTTGGGCATAAAGCTTGTTTATTGTTTTTCAAAATTATTGTTTTTCTTGGCATATATTTTTAGAACAAAGTGAACCAAGTGAAAGAACTTGAGTATTTGAAGGCTCTCGGTGCACTTCACAGGGGCTGAGTCAGGCCCTCGTTCACGTCTCTCTTGCCCTCAGTGCGGAGAGAGAGCGGAGACTGGCCCTGGAGCCTGATCCTGGGGTTTGTTTCTTGCTCCCCAGGGAACCCTTGGAATCAGCATCCTCCTCTGGGGGGATTAAAGAGCTACCGCCTGGAAAGTGCTTGGAGATGCTCCCGTGAAAGATGGTGGGTAAATAGAAAGTGACACCATCTCCCCCCCCCACCCCCGTTTCTGGTTGCTCTCCACTCTCCCCTCTGGTGTTCATGGTCTGGCTCCTCCCAGTGCCTTCGTCCGGGGATCTCAGGTGGGGCTTACTTGCCATGTGTGGGTTCTCCTTCCTCCCAGCTGCTCTCCACTGTTTCCGGTGTGTAGCCGCTCTCTCCAGAGTCACATCCCAGGCCACTCAGCCAGCGTCGTTCACAAACCCGGAGAGCCCGCAGAACACCAGGGAGGGGCCCCTCCACCCCGTTCAGCAACACACTGAATCCGCCTCCAGCTGAGGAAACCGGTTTCCTCGTGGAGGGCGATTTTCCTGGTCTCCACCCGGCATGGCCAGGGCCTCTGCCAGGTGCAGGCCTCTTACCATTTTGTCCTTTAGGAGCAGAGTTGGAGGGCTCACAGTGAATCCAGATGTGACATTTGTCATGAACCCTGGATCCACTTCCCAGAACATCACGGTCACTCTGCATCTGGAATGTGTTGGTGCCCAGCCCGTGTCTGCCTGGGGTAGGCTCACAGCCCGGGCAGCCTCGTGTCTCAGGGAAGCCTCACCCACCGTGGAGGTAGAGGCCCTCGGAGTTGCCAGGGGGCTCGGGTCAGAGGTGGGCATGCTCTGTGCCCCGGGGGCTGGCTGCCCCTCTGGTGACGCCCTGCTAGTCCCACCCTGCACACTTGAGAGTACAAGCGCGAGCCTTGTCTAAAGCGAGTGAACCTTGTTTTCTGCATCTGAGGTGGTGCTTTTACTTTTTAAACTTATGTACATGCCTGTGTATAGAGGGCAGCGGTGCTAGGAATTAAACTGAACTTGCCTCTTTCGTTTTTCTTTAAAGTTTACCTCTCTCATTTTATTTACATCTTTTTTTTTTTACTTTCTCTTCATAACATTTCAAAAATAATTGCCAGTAATTTGGCGAGTTCATGAACTGATTCAAGCCCAGCGGGTCCCTGTCACCAGTGAGTGTGCATGCATTCCGATGGCCCACAGCTGTCGTTCCCTGCCCCGTCTGCAGAGAAGGGCGGTGTGAATGCAGCGAGTCTGCCCGATCTAACTTTTGTTTTCCTTGCTTACCTGTAGAGTTCCTTTCCCGTGCTTTTCTTGCCCATGGTGTGGGGTCTGCCAATACGGTCGTTGCCTCAGCAGCATTTATATTCCTGGGAAGTTTGCTTGGTTTATTTCCCCCGGTTGAGGGTTCTCGGTTCATTTGCTGAGGTCAAGGACGCTGAATTCTCAAGAAAGAAAATTTAAAAAACATAAAAAAAAAGTAGTCCCACATCACTAATAGGGTAGAAAAAATAAGGTCCCCCATAGACACTGTGACAGTAACACATAAAGATTCCTGCCCACCCCCCCACCTCCATCCCCACCCCCATCGTCCCCCTTCAGGACTGAATCAGAAACCAGACCAGCCTGCTCTGGGCCTGCAGGTTCCTTGTCACGTGGGGCTGGCTGCTCCGCAAGGTAGGAACAGGTGTAATTATTTAGGGGCATGTTACCCTGTTCTAACAGAGATTGGGGGAGTGTAGCTAGTTTTAGAACAGACTTACGTGATGTTTGGAATAAAGAATGTAGGAATGAAAGGTGGAGTCATGGGGAGAAACCTGCACTAGTAATCAAACCTGCTAGGATGTGACCTTGAGGAAGTCTTTTGACCTTTGGCCTCAGGGTCCTCACCTCAACTAAGCTGGTTTCTGAGGACCTTCCTGATCTGCAGCAGCTGCTTCTAAAGTAAAGGCAGTGTGGTAGATTTGGGTTTAGCAGAGGAGCAAGAATATTTTTCCACATCCATTAATTCAGTATTTATTGACCTGCTGTGTGCCAGGCCCCTGTAGAAGGTTAGCAAAGGGATGTATTGGCAGGTGGCACAGTCTGCAGGCGGGTCTCTGTTCCCTTCTGCAGAGTTCTGCGTTCTCTAGCTGGGGCCTGATCAAACCCATCAGATCTGCTGGAGTTGCCTTTATTAATCCTGGCTGGTCCTCTCGGAAGCTCAGCTCTGAGCACATTCCAGGCTTGATCTCACTTCCCCAAGGTTCTGTTTCCCAAGGTGAGAGGTCAGCCTGGCAGGAGGGCAGGAGCCCTGGTGCTCTTGGGCACTTCCTGCCAGGGCTCCAGCGGCTGCCTCTGCGAGCCCAGCCTGCAGGACAGCCAGGTGCATCAGTATGCAGGTGTGGCTGACACTGAGCAGGAAGCAATTAGCCTGCTGCTCTGTATTTCTGCCTCCTCAGCGAGGGCAGCTCTGAACGTGAGGATTCCTTGGTGGCCAGCTGCCTCCCTCGCTCCTGTGAGTCCTCCTGGGGAGCCAGGAGACGCCTCCTCCAGCACTCGGAGTGTCCAGAGCATCAGGGCCAGAGCTGTGCAACAACTCTCAGGGCATGGGGACTAGAATCCTGTCACTGCGCCATCCCACACCTTGTGGCTTTTGAGCGCTTGCAGCGTGGCCAGTGGCCACTGTACTGGATAGCTCAGGTCGATGCGAATAGTTTCCAACCTTTTCAAGTTACACCAAACACCGAACCTGAAAATGAGGACAATGATCCACAGATGGACTGGCGAGAGCTCCAGCTGTCCCGAGGCTGAGAGCGGTGTCTTCACATACCAGGTACGTGCACAGGAGGTGGCAGGCGGGCGGGTGACCTGGGGCCCCAGGAGGGTGTGAGGAAGCTGGTGTTCCTGCTTTGGTGCCCAGAGGACGGAGGGGGATCCCGGGAGGCCAGCCGGCCCCCTCTCTCCTGAAGGATCAGTCAGGGAACTGACTCCCTAAGGCCATAAAATTGTTTCCCAGTTTGACTCTTGTGTCCTTTAAAGTTGTAGCACACAGCACTTGGTTTTAAGAGCTAAATGTAAGGCTAATACGGAACACTTTAAGCGTGATAACTCCGAGTTCACATTGTTAGTGGAGATAAGCAGGAAGGAGCAGGTGCTTTTGAATTTACTTATCAGCCTTTCAGCAGGCTCTCCGGGCGCCTCACCCCCACTTGGACGCTGTGATGCTCAGCAGGATCTTGGGAAGGAAGGCTTCCCCAGGCCCGGGGGCCTCCGTTTCATCCGCAGACCTCGCTGGTAAGGCCAGGCTTTGTTCCCGGCGGGGGTGCGGGCCCAGGCGCGGGCGCCGGCCCGCAGGGAGCCGCGCCTGAGCGGCGAGCCCCCACCAGCCGGCGCCTCGAGCCTTCGGAGGGGGCCCTGCGGAGAGTTTGCGTTTTAAGGTCACATCCTGATCTTGGCGAAGGAGGGTAAGAGGGGACCAACGTGAGCCCTAGTTCTCAGTTATATAATTAAGCCGAGATTTTCCTTCCTGAAGGAACAAAAAGAGGCCAAGGACAGACTAATTGAAACCTCAAGGTTGCTTCTCCGAGAGTGGCCTGAGCCGAGGGCCAGGGCGGACGGCCACCTCCGGCTGGCGCCGGGGTCCCTGCTGCCCCGCTGCCTGCCATCCACGGGAGGGGTGCTGCTGGGCATGGGCGCCTCCCCTCTGCGTTCTTCCACATTGTGTTCCTTTGCTTCTCTTGGCCCAAACAGGGAGGCTCACGCGGGGGCTGAGCACGCGGCCACCTCCTGGGCTGCATCGCTCCACTCCTGTCGCCCTGGCCCCTCAGCCGCTCCCGCAAATGGCACCGCCGCCCGGCCCAGACGACGGGTCCCAAGGGCCCTTAAAAGGCCCGCCCCTCTCTACGAGGACGTCAGCCGGGCTGGCTCTGCTGAAGTCGCTCATTACCAGATAAGCGATGGTAAAATAGTGACGCTTTATTAATCGCAGATATGGCTGCTAATTAGAACCCAGGCGTGTGCTCTTTATACCTGTTCATACAGTTGCTCCGGAGTGGAAGCACTTGCTCGCCTCTCCTTCCCTCTCCCCACCCCCAGAAGAGAATTTCAACTTTAAGACAAACAACTTCATTTACAAGTGTGTCTCTAATTAGCTGCAGAATTAGGAAAGCTGAGTTTTCCCCCATAGATCGGCTGAACCCTCGAGGGAGACTGGTGGAATAGAGAGAATCGCATTTCCAATTATTTTGTTGAATTGCTAATTTAGTTATTGTGCCTGGTGTAATTGTGATGGGTATTGGGTGTGCAATTCAATTTGTTTTAAATATTTGTGGGAAGGCTGATCAGTAATGGAGCTGACCTATTTTGTGGCCCAAATTGAGGGAAAAAAAGGCTAAAACACAACAGCCACAAAGATATAGTTTGTTTCCATTTTTATTTTGATCTCTCATCCCTTTTAAGACCATTGATGCAACAAAAGGATTAAATTAAAAGATGACAGCGCTTTGATCTTCTCCCTTTGAAAGCTTAACTGTCCTTGGCCGTTTACCGTGCAGACACTTCAGGGGAGAGCTGAGGATGCGCTGCCAGAGGTGGGCGGCGCCGTCTCCTGTGGCCGCGTCTCCGCATGTGCCCGGGAGCGGTGTGGGTGTTCGACTTCCAGACCACTGCAATACAGCGAATATCGCAATAAAGCGACTTGAAATATTTTTGCTGGAGGAGGGTCTTGCCTTCAGTTCATAAAAAAATGCAACATCTGTGAAGCACAAGAAAACGAGGTGAACCTGTGGTGTGTAAGGTAGTGAGGTGCCTGCAACAAATACTGCCAAGTCATTCGGGCTGCTGGGCCAAGCCTGGGGGCCTGTTGGAAAGGAAGGAACCTGCCTACCAGGTAGTGCCGTGTGCAAGGTTGGTGACCAGGAGACCCACTTTGGTGGTGTCGGCATAGTCCTTGCCCCAGGTGGGCCCTGCTGCTGCTTGGTTGAGCCTGTGCAGTTGTGATGAGGGTGAGGTGACTCCAGTTGAGCCCCTTGTGATGGCCGAGTGTGAACTCCCCTCTTCCGGGTCTCCCCATCTCCCACCACTCAGACAGTGTCTGGACCAGAGGGAGGGTCAGTGGTCTCCTACTGTTTACCGGCCCGTTGGGTGCTGGGCAAATCCATCCAGCGTGGGCCTGGACAGGGCTGCAGCTTGTAGGGAAGAGCAATGGATGGGGCTCTGCCGGGACTTGAGGCCGCAGAGTGTGAAGCAGAGTGCAAAGCTGGGACTTAGGGCTCCAAAGCAGGAGCTTTGCACCTTGGTTATTGTGAAGTTAGTGTGTGAGTACCAGGTACTGCTCTGCCCAGGGCTGCTTGCAGGTTAATGGAGCTGCTGGGCCTTGCCAGGCCTCGCGCACCCCCCACTCTGTCTCAGACACAGGGCGAGGCTTGGTTGGGCCAGGTCCAGGTCCAGGTCCAGAGGGTGGCAGACCAGAGTAGGGTTTGAGGATGTTAACAATAAAATGGGTATGGAAGCAGCTGACTTTGATTCTAAGAAAAGAATCACTTTGTAACTCAGTTAACTTAGGTGCCAGGGTCAATTTCTGGGCTTAGCTGCTGAGTAGAACTTCGTTGTTCCTGTGCAACAGATGGCCAGGGCCTGTGGAAGGCATGCTGGACGCACATGGTCTCGCATCTCTCTACACAAGCTTTTCTGGAGGAACCGGGAGAGAAACCTAGTGGACACCGATGCCGATCTTGACGACCTGGGTCCGTGGACGGAGGGCAAACATTGTACAAGCGATGTCATGGGGAGTCTGGGAGGCTCTGGGGGAGAGCAGAGGTGGGGGAGGAGCTTGTGGAAATAGGTGTGAAGGCGCCCCTCCCCTGTGCGGGCTATAGTTTTTACAGCTTTGAATATGGGGGTGTAATTTACATACCATAAATTTCATCCACTGTAAATACACAATTCAGTGATTTTTAGTAAACTTGTAGAGTCATGCTATCATCAACATATTTATCACTTTTAGAATGTTTTCATCCCCCCAGCAAATGACTCTGAACTGGTTTGCAGTCCACCCGCAATTCCGCCCTGCCCCAGACAATCACCCATCTGCTTTCTGTAGCTGTCGATCTGTCTTTTCTGAATGTTTCCTATGAAAGTCTTACAGTACGTAGTCTTTGTGTCTGGCTTCCCTCCCTTAGCATGAGGTTCATCCACACCATCCAACATCAGTAGTTTATTTCCTTTTGTGGCTGACTCGGACCCATTGTATGGATATACCGCATTTTGTTTATCTCTTTGCTTGCTGATGAACGTTTGGGTTGTTTCCAAATTAGGTACAGAGCTGATGTAAAACAATCACAGGGCTTTGTGGAGCATGTTTTCATTACTCTTGGATCGATACCGAGGCGGGGGATTCTGATCAGATGCTAAGTTTATGTTTAACGTTTTAAGAAGTTGTCTAACTGCTCTCCAAAGTGGCCGCACCACTCACATGCCCACCAGCATTCTGTGAGGCTCCAGGGGCCCCGCATCCCTGTTAAGGCTCTCGTTATTGTTGGTCTGACGATTCCAGCCATTCGAGCAAGCAGGAGACTCTCAGCGTGGCTTTCACGCATATTTCTCCAGTGACTAAAGATGTGGAACAGCTTTTTATGTGTTTGTTAGCCATTCATGTTTATCTTCTTTGGCAAAATGTGTATTCCAATCTTGTGCTTATTTTTAATTGAATTGCTTGCCTTACTGGGTTGTAGGAATTCTCTGAGTAAATATAAACCTTTTGTCAGATATATGATTTTCTCCCATTCTGTGCTTGCCTTTTCATTTTCTTAATGCTATCTTTTGAATCACAAACATTTATAATTTTGATAGTCTCATTTATCAATTTTTTTTCTTTGATGGATTGTTTCTGGTGTCAGATCTAAGAAAACTTTGCCCAACTCAAGGTCACAAATATTTTCTCCTATGTTTCCCTCCAGAAGATTTATAGTTTTAATCCTTACATTTTGGCCTATAATCTATTTTCAGTTAATTTTTACATGTAGGTCAAGGGTTTAAAAATATAATTTTGCATATGCATATCAATTGTTCTAGTACCTCTTGTTGAAAAGACTATTTTCCCCCATTGAATTGCCTTGACCCCTTTGTTGAAAATCAGTTAACCATAAATGAGAATTTATTTCTGGTCTCTTAATTTCATTTCATTCTATTTGCCTATTTTTATATGACTGAAAGTTTTGAAATTAGGCTAAGTCCTCCAAATTTTTTTATCAAAACCATTTTGGTTATTCTGGGTCTTTGCATTTCCATACGAATTTTAGGATAAATTTGTTAATTTCTATAAACATGCCAGCCTGGATTCTGATGGGCATACATTGAATCTGCAGATCAGTTTAGGGAGAAGTGCTGTCTGAACAACGTTGACTGTTCCATCCATGAGCGTGGAATGTCTCTTTATGTATTCATGTTCAGTTCCTCTCAGCAGCGTTGTGCAATTTTCAGTGTACAAATCTTGCACTTCTTTTGTTAAATTTATTCCTAAGTATTTTATTGCTTTGATGCTATCCATGAAATGCTTCCTTAATTTCATTTTTAGATTGTTGCTATTATATAAAAATACAATTGATTTTTTAAACTTTTAAAAAGATTTTATTTATTTTTAGAGAGAGGGGAAGAGAAGGAGAAAGAGAGGGAGAGAAACATCAATGTGTGGTTGCTTTTCATGTGCCCCCTAACAGGGACCTGGCCCACAACCTACGCATGTGCCCTGACTGGGAATTGAACTGGTGACCTTTTGGTTTTCAGGCCGGTGCTCCATCCACTGAGCCACAACAGCCAGAGCACAACTGATTTTTTTTTTTTTTTTTTTTTTTATGTTTTGGCATTGTACTGTGTGACTTTGCTGAATATATTTATTACTTCTAGTTTGTAAAAATGGATTCCTCACACATGCCATTTGTGAATAAAGTCAGTTTTAACCTTTTCTTTCCAATCTACAAGCTTTTAATATTTATTTAATTAGCCTAGTTCCCTGGCTAGAACCTCTAACATGATGCTGAGAAGAAATGGAAAGAGTCACCCACCATTCTTGCCTTCCTCCAGATCTCAGGAGGACAAGTGTTTCCTCTTCACCGCTGAGAATGATGTTGTGGTTTGTCATAGACGCCCTTCCTCAAGTTGAGGAAACTCCTTTCTCATTATAGTTTGTTGAGTGTTTTTATCTGGAATGGATGTTGAATTTTACCAAATGATTTTTCTGCATCTGTTGAGATGATCATGTGGGTTTTGTCCCTTATTCTATTAATGTGGTATATTACATTAATTGATTTGGATCTTTAAACTTTGCACTCCTGGGATAAATCTCACTTGGCTACGGTGTGTAATATTTTTACATGTTGCTGGATTTGGTTTGCTGATATTCACTAAGCATGTTTGTGTCTGTCTTCATGAGGAACCCTGGTCCCTGGTTTTCTTGTGATGCCTTTGCCTTTGGCATCAGGATAACACTGGCTCATGGAGTGAACAGGAAAGTGTTTCTCTTCTGTTTTCTGGAAGAGTTTGGGGAAGACTGGTGTCTCTTCTTTAAATGGTTGACAGAGAACTCACCAGGGATGCCTTGCAGGATGGACTGGGCTTTTCTTTGTGGAGAGATTGTTCATTACTAAGTTAATTCCTTTACTTGTTATAGGTCTATTCAGGTTTTTCTGTTTCTTATGCCAGTTTTGGTATTTGTCTTTCTAGGAATTTGTTCCTTTTATCTAAGTTGTCTAATTTGTTGGCATAAAGTTGTTTATAGTATTTCTTTATAATCCATTTGATTTCAGTAGGGTCACTAACAATGACGCCTTTGATTCCTGATTTTGGAAATGTTATCTTCTCTCTTTTCTTTCTGTTTGTCAATTTTGTTGCTATTTCAAATAACTAAACTTTGGTTTTATTAATATTTCTCCACTATTTTTCTATTTTATCTAATCTTTATTTCCCCCTAATTCTGCTTGCTTTGCTTTGGGTTCAGTTTGTGCTCTTTTTTAGTTTCTTAAGAGGAAGTTTAAGTAATTGATCCAGGCCTGTTACTGTTGAGTTGTCTATTTCTTGTTTCATTTACTTCTGTCAGTTTTTGCTTTATGTACATACATCTAAAAACAGAGACCCATAAGTTGGGGAGAGAGGGTGAGTGAAAGTGAGAGCAAGCTATTTTCTGCCTTTTTTTTTTTTTTTTTTTGTTAAGAGCCATCCTAATGGGTATGAAGTAGCATCTCATTGAGGTTGATTTACGTATCTGTTTGTGATATTGAGCACCTTTTCACAAGCTTGTTGGCCATTTGTATATAATCTTCAGAGAACTATCTACTCAAGTCATATACCCATGTTAAAATTGAGTTATTTGGGTTTTTGTTATGAAATTGTAGAAGTTTTATGTATTCTGCATATTGTCCCTTATTAGATATGTGATTTGTACTTACTATATACTTTAAGTTAGTATTCATCTCAGATAGAAAATAACTTTAATTCTGGTGAAATAAAAACTTGGTTCTAATATATGTGATTATCATATTTTACATTTATATTTGCTATAAACCCAAAGTACAGAGATATATTCTATGAAATCTTATGTCTTTTAACAAAGTTAATGAGAACACACAGTCTTTTATATTTACCTGTATTTACCTTTTCAAGTACACTTCTTATCTTTGTGTAGATTCAACTTACCATCTGGGACCATTTCTTTTCAGCCTTAATAATTGCCTTTAATATTTCTTGTAAGGCAAGTCTTCTAACAACGTATTCTTGAAGTCCTTTTTTTCTGGGAATGTATTTCATCTTTGTTTTAAGGATAGTTTTGCTGGGTATGGGATTTTTGATTGACAGATTTTTTTTTTTTAAATTTGGTAACACTTTGAATATATCAGCCCACTGCCTTTGGCTTTCATTGCTGTTATTTTTTTATTGTTCTTCTATACATGAAGAGTTGTTTTTCTCTAGTTTCTTTCAAGTTTTCTTTGTCTTCAGCAACTTAGCTATGATATAGATCTAGGTATAAAATTTTTGTGTTTATCTTCTTCAGGCTTATTGAGCTTTTTTAGATCTGCAGATTGTTTTCCATCACTTTGGGAGGCTTTCCTCCTTTATTCCTTCAAACATTCTTTGTGCCCCTTTCTCTGTTTTCTTCTCTTCTGACATTCCCATTACATATAAATTGGTTCACCTGATATTATTGCATGGGCCTCTGAGGCTCTGTTCACTTTTCTGTCATTCTCTGGATAGTTTCTATTGCTCTGTCTTCAAGTTCACCGATTTTTTCTTCTGCTTCCTTGAATGTAGTCCCTCTTGTTAATTTTTATTTGCTATTGTACTTTTCAGCTCCAGAATATTTTTTATTGTAGTAAAATATACATAACATAAAAATTACATTTTAATGTTTTTAAGTGTACAGTTCAGTGGCATTAAGTATGTTCATGTTGTTGTGCCGCCGCCACCACTGCTCATCTTGGAAGCCTTTCATCATCCCAGACCAAAGCCCTGCACCCACCGACAATGACTCCCCATTTCTTCCTCCCTGTTCTACTCTGTGAATTTGACAATTCTAGATATCTCATAGAAGTGGAATGATACAATACTTCCCATTTTGTGTCTGGCATAAATGTGTCTCTTAGCATAATGTCTTCAAGGTTTATCTATTATAGGATGTATCAGAATTTTATTCAGAATTTACTTAAAAATAATTTCTACAGTAGCTGATTTAAGGTCTTTATCTGCAAATTCTAGCATCTGGACCCACATAGAAACAGTTTCTATTGATTTTTTTTTTTCCTGAGGATGGGTTATACTTTCCTGTTTCTTTGAATGTCTCATAATTTTTTTGTTAAATATTTTAATATAGCAACTATGGATTCTAGTTTTTCTCCCTGAAGGTTCTTTTGCTTTCTTTTGTTGTGTTTAATAACTTGACTAAATCTGTGGATTCCATTTCCTCTGTGGTTAAGCCTAGCTTCAAAGTATCACCCTTGTGCCCAGTGGTTAGCCAATCATCTAATGGCCAACCAGTGACCCAGGCAGCTATTGTGCTCGAAGACCTTGTGCCACGAAGGCTTCCATATACCACCGTTGGTAGCTGAGAAAGAGAGAGAGTGTGTACGTGCACGTGTGTGTATTGGAGAGCAGATTAAAAACTTAGGCAGGCCTTGACGGGGTGGCTGTGTTGGTTGGAGTGTTGTCCTATACACCAAAAAGTTGTGGGTTCGATCCCCAGTCAGGGCGAATACAGGAGACAACCAATCAATGTTACTCTCTCACATTGATGTTTCTCTTTCTCTTCCTCCTTTCCTCTCTCTTTAAAATCAATAAACATATCCTCAGGTGAGGATTAAAAAAATTGGGCAGTTTTTAAGCATGCCCTGGCTTTTACTTTCTGATGGGACCTCTTGTATCTCCTCTTCATGTGCTTACAGGTTCATGGTCAGTTAGGGATGGGTGGATAGCTTCCAGGGGTGTCCAACCTGTTGGTGTCTCTGGGCCACATTGGAAGAAGAGTTGTCTTAGGCTATATATTAAATACCTTGCAACACATAATCACAAAATAATCTCATAATGCTTTAAGTAAATTTACAATTTTGTGTTGGGCCGCATTCATAGCCATCCTGAACCACATGCAGCCTGCAGGCGGCAGGCTGGACACCCTGGGGCCTTCTCTGGTCCCTTCTGTGTGGGGAGCTTCTCAAGTTCCCTGAAAGCTGTGTCATTTCCCATTCCTATTAAATTTTTGGCTAGGCTACTGATCTGTCTTTTGCCTCTAAAATTACTACTGCTACTAGCAATGCTATTGGGTATGAAATAATTTTATCCAGACTTCAGCTTAAATCCACAATCCTAGATTAGAGTCCTTCCAGAGCTGAAAGAGATCGTATGGAGCTTCTCACTCTGCCTCTTTCTTTTGCGCTCCAGGGAAAGCAAGTCTCCAAAAAGCCCATGGGCTGCTCAAGGCCTTACTGTAAAGGGAGGCCAGGCTTAGAACTCAGCCTGTCTTAATCCATTTGTGCTGCTGTAACAAAATACCACAGACGGAGGAGCTTGTAAACAACAAACTTATTTTCCATAGTTCTAGAGGCTGGAAGCCCAAGGTCAGGGTGGGTGAGGACTCTCTTCTAGGTCGCATTATTTCTCATTGTATCTTGACATGCCAGAAGGCAGAAGGGATCTCTCTGGATCCTCCGTGGTAAGGCACTAATCTTACTCATGAGGGCTCCATTCTTACAGCTTAACCACCTCCCAAACACCTGTTGGGGTTAGAATTTCAACATATGAATTGGGGAGGGGCATAAATATTCAGACCATAATATTGTACCTCTGCTTCCCGCCCTGCTGAAATTCATGTCCTTATTGAATGGAAAACACATTCATTCCATCCCAACAGCCCCCTAAGTCTTAATTCATTCCAGCAACAACTTAAAAGTCTGAAGACTGAAATCTCTTTGAAATCTCATCTAAGTCAGAAATGGATGAGATGCAGGTAGGATGCACCCTGAGGCAAATCCTCCTCCATCCACGGACCTGTGAAATCAAACAAGTTATGTGCTTCCCAAACACAGCGGTGGGGCAGCCATGGGATGGGCAATCCCTTTCCAAAAGAGAGCACAGGAGGGAGGGAACGGTGACAGTTCCCCAGCAAGTCCAAAACCCAACAAGGCAAACATTAAATCTTTCGGCAGAGAATGATCTTTAATTTGATGATCTGCTCTTCGGGGTGGGGGGGGGATCCCATCTTCTGGACACAGTGAGTGGGGGTCTTGTGTGTGGGACACACTGGACCTCCTGGGGTGTACCTGCCCCTGTGGCTTCACTGAGCACTATGCACACCGCAGCTCTCGTGGGCTGGAATCAAACACCAGTGGCACTCCCCGTCTGGAAAGCATCAGGAAGGGCCCTGCCCCCCATGGCTGTGGGTAGGAGTCTGGCCCCCACAGCTTTGGGTGGGGGCCATCTGGCCTATTGAAGCCCAGGCAATGGCCCCTTTTTGAAACTGAGGAGGCAGTCCTGAGGATGTCTGAATTGCCTCTGGTCTGGGGTCCTTCTTCCCTTGTCTTGAAGAGTAAAGCATTATAGCAGCTGAATAGCTCTATGGTCCGTGCCATCCAGTAAAATCTAAGAAGTTCCCTTCTTCCCTCCCTCCCTCCCTTCCTGTCTTCTTCACTGAAGTTCAAATAGGTTATTTTCCTGCTGATGGAGTCCACGGTTCACACCCATTGCTAAGGCCACTTCCTTAGTGTCCTCTTCTGAGCATGCTTTCTCATTTGCAACATGGATAGACCGAGAATTTTCCAAATTTTCAATGTCTGCTTCCCTTTTGAACAATTATTTCTGTAAGTCATTGCTCTCTTCTCACATTTTACTACAAGTGTAGGAGAGAAGCTAGGCTGCACCTTCCATTCTTTGCTTAGAAATAGCTTCAATCAAATACCTAATTTCATTGCCCACGAGTTCTATCTTAAGAGAGGAACACAGTCAGCCAAGTTCCTTGCCACTATGACAAAGATCACCTTTCCCCAGTTTTCATGCACATGCTCCTCATTTCTGTCTGAGACCCCATCAGAATGGACTTCACTGTCCCTATATCACCAACATTGAGCACAAACCGCTTAGGTGTTCTTTAAGAAGACAGAAGCTTCCTCCACAGCGTTCCTCTTCTGAGCCCTCACCCCAATCGCCTTTTAAGGTTCTGCTTGTGGCGATGTAGGCTTTTTCTAGCAGGGACCTCCACTCTTCCAGCCTCCACCCATCACCCAGTACCAAAGCTGCTTCCACATTTTTAGGTTTATTATAGCAGCTCCTCACTCCTGGTATCAATTCAGCCTAATTGAGGTATAATTGACATATAAAATTGCACGATATTTAAAGTATGGCGATTTGCTATAGACTGTGAAAGGATCCCTTCATATAGTTAACACATCCCCAGCTCACACAGTTACTCTGTGTGTGTGTGTGTGTGTGTGTGTGTGTGTGAGAGAGAGAGAGAGAGAGAGAGAGAGAGAGAGAGAGAGAGAGAGAGAGAAAGAGAGAGAGAGAGAGAACATTTAAGTTATACTCTATTGGCAAATTTAATTTTATAACACAGTATAACACAATGCTGTCAACTACAGTCACCATGACATACATTAGATCCTCAGATCTCATTCATCCCATAGCTGAAGGTCTGTATTCTTTTACATCCCTTTCCCTATGTCCTCCACACCCCACCCCTAGCCCCTGGCAACCACTTTCCTACTGTTTCAATGAATTTGACATTTTGTTTTTTTAAGATTCCACATATGAGTGATACCAGGCTGTACTTGTCTTTCTCTGGCTTATTTCACAAAGCATAATGCCTTTAAGTTCCATCTATGTTGTCACATATAGCAGAATTTCCTTCTTTCCCATGGTTGAATTATGTTCCATTGTTCCTATACACCACATCTTCTTAATCCACTCATTCACTGATGGTCACTTGGGTTGCTTTCATATCTTGGCTATCGTGAAGAATGCTGCAGTGAACACGAGAATGCAGCTGTATCTTTGATATCCTGCTTTCATTTCCTTTAGATGGATAAACCCAGTAGTGGAATTGTTGGGTCATTTAGTAGTACTATTTTTAAGTTTTTGAGGAACATCCATACTGCTTTCCACAGTGGCTACACCAATTTACATTCCTACCAACAGTGCACAAGGGTTCCCTTTTCTCCACATCCTCACCAGCGCTTTCTCTTGTCCTTTTGATGATAGCCATTCTAACAGGTATGGGCAGGTATCTTACTGTGGTTTTGATTTACATTTCTTTGATGACTAGTGGTTGGTGTTCAGCACCTTTTCATGTCCTTGTACCTTTTATGGCCATTTGTTTATCTTTGGGAAAATGTCTATTCAGTTCCTCTTCCTTTTTTGGATATTTTTTTAGTTTTTGGCTATTGTTATGAGTTCTTTATATATTGTGTATTACCTTTATCAGATATATAATTTGCAAATACTTCCTCCCATTCTGTTCATTGCATTTTTTTTTTTCATTTTGTTGATTGCTTCCTTTGCTGTGCAGAAGCTTTTTAGTTTGATGTAGTCCCACTTGTTTATTTCTGCTTTTGTTGCCTTTACTTTTGGGTCAAATCCAAAATATCATCTCCAAGACTGATGTCAAGGAGCTTAGACCATGCTTGCTTCTAGGAGTTTTATGGTTTCAGGTTTTACTTTCAGGTTCAAGTTTTTAATTCCATCTTGAGTTGATTTTTTTTGTAGGGTGTAAGATAAGGGTCTAGTTTCATTTTCTTGCATGTGGCTGTCCAGTCTTCTCAGCACCATTCATTGGAGGGACTGTTTTTTTTTTTCCCTCATTGTATGTTTTTGGCTCCTTTGTTTTAAATTAATTGTCCATGTATGTATGGGGTTATTTCTAGGCTGTCCATTATGTTCCATTGATCTATGTGTCTGTTCTTGTGCCAGTACCATACTGTTTTGATGACTATAGCTTTGTAATATAGTTCGAAATCAGAAAGTATGATGCCTCCAGTCTTGTTCTTCTTTTTAAAGATTGCTTTGGTTATTCAGGGTCTTTTGTGATTCCATACTAATTTTAAGATAGTTTTTCTTTCTGTGAAAAATGTTATTGGGATTTTGACACAGACTGTATTGAATCTGTAGATTGTTTTGGGTGCTATGGACATTTTAACAATATTAATTTTTCCAATCCATTAGCATGGAGTATCTTTTTATTTATTTATACCTTCTTCAGTTTCTTTCATCTTATAATGTCTTATAATTTTCAGTGTACAGATCTTTGACCTCCTTGGTAAAATTTATACCTAGGTGTTTTATTCCTTTTGATTGAATTATAAATGGGAGTTTCTTAATTTCTCTCTGATAGTTCATTGGTAGTATATGGAAACACAACTGACTTTTGTACAATATATTTTGTATCCTGCCACTTTACTAAATTCATTCATTAGCTCTAACAGTTTTTTTTTTTCATGGAGACTTTAGAGTTTACTATGTATATCATGCCATTTGCAAATGGAGTGTTTTATTTCTTCTTTTCCAATGTGGATGCCTTTTCTTTCTTTCTGGCCTGATTGCTCTGGCTAGGACTTCTATGTTTAATAACAGTGGGCATCCTCCTGGCTGGTGTGGCTCAGTGGATTGAGTGCCAGCCTGTGAACCAAAAGGTTGCTGGTTTGATTCCCAGTCAGGGAACATGCCTGAGTTGCAGGCTAGGTCCCCAGTAGGGAGCACATGAGAGGCGACCACACATTAATGTTTCTCTCCTTCTTTCCCTTCCCCTCTAAAAATAAATAAAATATTAAATAAGAGTGGGCATCCTTGTCTTACTTCTGATCTTCCATCTTTACACTGTTTAGTTTGATGTTAGCTATGGGCTTGCCATACATGGCCTTTATTATATGGAGGGACATCCCTTCCATTCCCAGCCGTTCCACACTTTTAGGTTTGACAGCAGCACCTCATTCCTGGCCCAAGTTTTTGGCAGTCCATTTGGGCTGTTATAACAAAACACCACAGACTGGGTAGTTTATAAACAACAGAAACTTATTTCTCACAGTTCTGGAAGTCTGAGGGCAGAGTGTCATCATGGTCAGGCGAGGGTTTTCTTCTGGGTGGTAGACTTGTATCCCCACATGATGGAATGGGATCTCTCAGGACCCCCTTTTGTAAGGCACTAATTCCATCCTCATGACTTAAAGCATCTCTCAAAGTCCCCACCTTCTAGCACCAGCACTTGGTGATGTTGGGATTTCAATGTATCGGTTTGGGAGGGGGATGCACAGATAGCCAAACTACAGCACTCCTCAGTGATACTTTTGCTTAGTGTCCATGTAACTCAATACCTAGCAACAGTCCCTAGACCTGCTTTTGTGAGGGGATATTTCTCTGAAAATGCTCCATGAGGAAGGCTCTCTGGAGTGACACAGGTCCCCTATCTTGTGAGCACAAGGAAGCGACAGGACATGGAGGAATCTGACACTTGAAAATGTGTTACCAATGCCCACTAACTGGTCCATATTAACTAATTTAGGTAATTTTCAAAAAGCCACTTGGAGGTCCTTGTTGTTGTCCACACTTCACACTTAGGAGTCAGGAGGCTGCCAAAGGGCAGGACTTGAGGGATCGTATCTGACCCCAGTTCAGGCTTCCTGCAGAATCCACGCTCTTTGGAGTGGCCATGAAGAGTATCTGCGAGTGTGGGCAGGAATGCTGGTAACCTTTTCCTAACTCAGGGCCTATTCACCTTCAGTGTTTTTGTCTGTCCTCATTCCCAGTCCTTCAGGCTAACTCCAGAGGTCCAGTCATTGAATTACAATGTTTGGGATTAGGCTCATCACCAACCCCCTCTGATCGACAGTCTCCCTCATCTCCTATAGTTGCTGATGGGCTGAGCCCTCCGGCTGGACCAAGCCCTCTCGGCGCTAAGGCTGCATCATCACTCTGCCCCTCTACCCACCACAGGGATCTGGTGTTTGGAAGATGTCCCATTCCCATTATTTATTGTTATTGGGTTGGCCAAAAAGTCCACATGTTTTTTTTTCTGTAAAATAAAAGACACATTTTTCATTTTAACCAATAATTTTATTGATTTGGATATTTTGAATATGTCGGCTATCTCCCACTACTAGCTTCTAGTGGGCAGAGGCCAGGGGTGCTGCTAAACATCTTTCAATGCATAAGACAGCCCCACAGCAAAGAATTATTTGGCCAAAATGTCACTAGTACCACGAAACTTAGCAAATCACTTCTGACACGTTCTATCGGTCACAGCACCTTCTCCCTACACTACACAAATCCTTTCTTGGCATTTTGGTTGTGTTGCTACCTTTCTTGAAATAACAAAGCATAATATGCCAAAAATGTTGCATATTTTCTTCCATCTTCAATATGAAAATGGCTGCACAAAAATTCACCAATTTTGATGTTTTTTTTAAAAAAAATGCACGCTGATATGACAGCTGTCACAATACAGTGCACTAAAATTCTTTCAAATGAAGTTAAAGACATCTAAGTACTACTAGAGCAAGCATACGGAAAAAACTCAGCAAGCTTTTTGGTCAACCCAACGCTAACTGCCCACTGACCAGCATGTGATAGCCAGTGCTGCTTCCTGCTTGTTAAAACCATTGCCACCTGAAAGACAAAAAGGCGCAGTGAGCCTTGGCTGCCCGAGGCACATGCGGGATTTCTGGAGTACTGAAGGGCCGACACCATTCTGTCGATGCCAACTGGGGTGCCCTGGGCTTGGTGAGCTCTCCTCCTCGGGGACGGAGACACATGTTGCTGAGCCTGGAGGTGGATTTCTTGGCATCCACGGCTGTGTGCTCTTTTTACTCAACTTGGCTGCTTTCTAAATCTTTTAATCCAGGCTTCGCATGTCCCCAAACCATCCAAGGTGTCCCGTTCTCTCCAGGACATACCTGTTCCGTGGCCCAGCACTAACTGATCTTCAGTGTTGCCTACCTGCTTTTTCAGATTTCACTGTCCACCTCCCTGTGCTTCTGTTGGGCATTCCTAGTGTCCCCTGAATAACTTCGCAAGTGTCGGTGCCCTAGCTTGGGAGACCCTGCCTTATTCTCCACTCAGATAAAATAGGCTTCAGCCCTTGTCGGCACCACTCACACACTGTCTCGCCGCGTGGACTGGGGCAGGCCCAGGTTTTACCCTTCCTGTGCCCAGAACGAGGAGCCAGCACTTAAGTGAAGGCTCACCTCTGCAGGGAGGGATGAGTATTAGGCACCTGCGTTCACCACCGGGTTCTCATTTTCCAGTTGGGGAAATACAGGTGGGTCCAGGATTAGACCACACAACCCTCGCTGTTCAATCCTTTCCTTATCACCCAACGTAATATCACTGGAAGATTAAAATTTTCTTTTATTAAAAAAAACTGAAGGAAATATTGCTCCCCAACAGAAGACTATGTATCAGGCAAGTTCCCAGAGGCAGAGGCAGACTCTTTTCCCATTCATCTTGCCCACCTTCCCTAGGAACACTGACAGGTGCTGGCCGAGGGGAGGGACAGCTTCAGGTCTGTGCCCGGGGCTGCTGCCGGTGGAGTACAGCAGCTGGAGGCAAAGCAGCGGGCTCCCCCCCGATCCCCAGTCTCCCTTCTTACTCCCCTTTCTAGAACATCTAGCTTAGGGTGATTCAAACTGATAATATGTATCATTTTACTTCACTTTAGAAAAAGCCACCCTTTGCTTTGCTACACATCACAAAGAGACAAACACAGCACTGAGTTCAATCATCAGTAAGGGTCAGTGTTTCTGGCTGTGCTCTTGTGGCCTCTGCCTTTCTTTCCACCTGTTTAGGGATTGGCGGTTTTTCTTTCAGTCACTTGGATTCATAGAGAGAAACTGAGGCAGAAGGTTGAAGGTGCACGCTCATGAGTTTCCTGCCCATAGTGTTTTTTTGGTGCCAAAAGTTAGCATCCAAAACCCATTAAGTAGCCAAATTCTTAAGGGACTCTAAAACCTCTCCATGAGAGTGGCCTGAGGTGACTCTGGAAATGGTTCACTAGTCACTTCACTTGGGAAATCCCCACAACACTGCGCGAACCAAGAGGTTCCAATCTTCATGTTCACCTTAAGAACACCTGTGAAACTGCCCAGGCCATCACAGGTGTGTGTATCCGAAAAGCCACCAAGCATCTCAACACTGTCACTTTGCAGGAGCAGCATGTCCCATTCTGTCACGAGAACAGCGCTGCTTTCAGCAGGGAGCAGGGGCGCCCCCCACTGGGCTGGAGGCTCCCCTGCTCTGAGGGGATAGAGAACAAGTGGCTGGACAGGGGCTAAAATGACAAACAGTAACTCTTCTACAAAGGTAGAGGTTTATTTCAACAAAATGTGAAAAGAATACATCTGACTGAAGCTCCTTGCTTGTCAGGGTACGTGTCCATCGAATTCTCAGAGAGACAAGTGAAGGCTGCTTTGTGAACGAGGTGAACAGACAACACGCGATCCCAGCTCTCGCGAGTCTTGGTCAATACGTCACTCACACCGCCCTGCCTCAGGGGCCCCGCGTGTGGACCGGGCTGCGGGGATACCAGATGGCTCGCGTTCTGTGGCTCCTTTGATTCTCCACATGAAAACCCTTGCACAGAGTAAGACTTAATGTGAGGCGCTCTGGAGATGGAGGACGAGGCATTACGGGGCTCTGGAGAGGAAACGGGTGTGTTTAGTGTTTCACAGTCTGGTGGACGGAGGGGGGGAGAGGCGAACGAGCGTACCCGCCTCTGAAGGAACGCCGGGGCAGGCCCCGGGGAGGACCGGCCAGCTGGGGAGTCCAGGACTCCGTGCCGGCCGGCGGTGTGGGGAGTTGTATTTACTGCGGGAAAGTGTGGAGGCGCAGTCTGGGCCGAGAGGAAGTCAATTCTCACCGGCTAAACAGACATTAGCAACAGTAGAGGCTTGTTCCTGGACTGGAAATCGCCCCAGACCTTTTCCCGCCCTTCTCTGATGGTGCCAAACTCTCGGGCCTTGAAGCAGGGCAGCCTTGGCCGAGGCTCTGAGCTCCTGCGGGCAGGCAGGGCCGCATCCGGCCACACAGTGCCCGTCTGCACAAGCGGTTCCCAAAGACGGAGACGTGCAGCTCGCTCTTGTGTGAGCGCTACAGGGTTAAGGCTCAAAACTGCAGCTTGTACACCAGCATACAGACCAGTGCTTCTCCAGCGTCCTAGTGATTTCCTCCCTGGTGGCAGTGGCAAAGGCAATCAGCTGCACTGTAGGAACAGGATGCTCCACCAGCCCTGACCGCCTGCCACTCTTGCTTTGGGGGAATCAGTAAGCTCTTTCCTTCACTAAACTGGTTGTTGAAACTAAACACGTGCTTTCCACCACCCATGAGGAGGCCCCTGCTGCTGGCCAGGGAGGGACCAGCGAGCCTGGAAGAAAGACAGCAGCACCATGAGGGAGTCATAGGTAATCTTAAGGTCACGTGGATTCTGTGTTCCTGGTGCCGAGAGCACAGATGTCCCCAGGGCTCCTGCCAGCAGCTGTGGGGAGCCCTGCTGCACCTGTCGCCGGTGTACATTCTGGGATGGCAGGCCCGCCAGGAGGAGGGCTGCAGACGCTAGGAGAGTCGCCCTGGAGACAGATGAGCGACTCTGCAGGCACTATTGACCTCTTGCGACTATCAAAGCTCCAGGCTCAATAGCAACAACCTCCCAAGTCTGACAGAGAGACTGTTCGGCCCACGGTCCCTGCGGCACCATTAACTACTTTCCATCAGCGGAGGAGAGGACAGTCCCCCCACTCCGCCCCTGCTGGCTCAGCTCTGCCTGTGGGGCCCTGGGGGAGGCTGGGGCCTCCCATGCACTGGCCGGTCCAGCAGTGCCGTGCAGGGTAGTGCAGGTCGCCATCTTTCCCTTTGTTCTAAGAGAACTGAATTCAAGGTTGAGGCCCCTAATCCGCAACAGTGACTTGGTCTATGTTCTCTGCTCCTAGGACCATGCTTTTGCCCTCACCTTTGAGTTCCCACAGAGCTTGCAGATTCTGTAGTCTATTTTTCTTCATAAATAGGTACCTTAGTGTGCTCAGACTGGGAATGAGTCCTCTCCAGTGCCCAGTGTGTACCAGGCTGAATGTGGGGTAAGGAAGCCACAGACTCGAGGCTTCCCCCCGCCCCCAGCCCTCCCCTGCTGCCTGTGCTGCAGGCTCATGGGGCTGGGGGCAAGGGTGGGCACTGACTGCCTGGCACTTCCCCAGGCTGGGACCACAGCGCTATACAGGAGGGGCAGCCCTGCTCTTGTGTAGGAAGACCTCATGGTATGGTGTACCCTTCATTGCCTTCTCAGGTGTGTGCAGGGAAAGAGGACTGTCATCCCAGCCAGGGTAATAAATACTGCACAGATCGGAGAGATGTGACTGGTGGGCTGGAGCGAGGCTTCATGACCCTCTATCCCGGTATGTCATGCGGAACCTGAAAGCATTTGAGGGGAAGCAAAACGCCACTTGATTCCAGTGCTGGGTCTCCTGTGCCTTCTCGTCAGTGGGCTCAGTGGTGAAAGGCAGCTCCAGCCCTTCTCTGGCAGGCGGGGCAGGGTGGGCAGGAAGCCCCCCCTACGTGGAAGGGGAGTCCATCGTGGAGAGGATCCGGACGACTTCTGCTTGCTGCGTGGGGGAGATGTGCTGGGTCATGTGGACGATGGAATCCATGGCAACCTCTGGGTTGGCCTGGACCAAGCTGGAGGGGAAGATGTGGGAGGGTGAAGGAGACAGAGAGGCAGGGGCGTCTAGCTGAGGGCAGTGGAGAAGGGCCCCTGCATGCGCTAGCGGATCTCGTTGCGGACGTGCCCGTCAGCACCTCAGCGGATTTGTTTTCCTCCCTGAAAACTGTCCCCAGCAGCAAGGCAGGCAACAAGGTAACCCTGAAACATTCTGCTGTGTGAAAAGGTAAGGAAGTACTTCAAACACCACCACCTAAACCGATGGGGGCGTATCACAAAGATAGTGGGGCCAGCATGAAGGCGTGCCCACTGGCTAAATCTGGGACATCAAAATAAGTATAATAATGAATTAAAAATTATTTAAAAAATAGGAATACTATTGAATAATGAATATATAAATGGAGGAGAGAGGACTCTTGCTTACAGCAGAACTGGAACAAGCCAGGTCACACATGGATGCTAAATCCGGGTGAGAATTCTGGGGAGGAACAGGATGTTTGCATGGCCTGCAAGTGTCTCCCCGCAGACTGCTTACTACACACAAGGGGGAAAACCAGTGATTATACACTGGGGAAACTGACTCACATCTCGACCAGCTGATTGAAATAACTCCAGCAGGGGCAGATGGCGTCATATGTCTCCGGATATGGGACCCCCGTGCAGGCTACCACAGCACATACGGAATGATCTGGCTGAGCACAGACAATCTGAATCTAATCAGGAGGGGGCACCTGACAAACTCAGAATGAGCAGCCCCACAAACAAGCCAGACACTCACCAACGCTAAAACAGATGGGGTAAAACATAAACTGGATTTGTGCTTTGTACTGTTTTTAGTTTTGCAGCTTTTCTGTAAATAAAATGTTTCCAAATAAAAGGCTTCTAAGAAATGTCCCCCCAGTCTCCACCCGCCTGCTCTGGAGAAGCCTGGCACTCCAGAAGGAGACCGCTAACCGTGCTGGGGAGAGGGGCAGGCGGTCCCCCAGGGCACCGCGTGCCATCGGCTCTCCTCACAGGATCCTTCATCCAGCTGCAGCATCTGCACTCGGAAACACTAGTTGGGCACAGTGAACTAAGTCTTCATCTAGCTGAGGTTACCCGCTGCCCCTGGGGACTGGAGGCTGAGGAGGAACTGCGCTTCAGGGCTTTGTTTTTACCTGTGGGCCAACCACGTGGTCTCTGGCAGAAAGACCACAGAGACTGTGTGGCATCATCATCATCTCAAGACTTGTTTTTACATTTTTCCTTCCGAAGAAGTGAATGCCACCTCTCCTAGGAGCCCCCCACTCCGGTCTCACCTGCGGATCTGCTTGAGGACGTAGTCTCTGTTGATATACTTGATGTTTTCCTCTATGACTGAGCGAACCCCGTCCTCCTCTGTCAGCTGCTTCTCCAGCCACTCCACCAGGTCCTTGTTGTTGTCCCAAACGTAGGCCTGCAAACAGACGAACCCCGGTCAGGCACCGGGCCAGGCGGACACCCTGAGCATTCACTACC
This sequence comes from Anoura caudifer, assembly GCA_004027475.1. Taxonomy (NCBI): domain Eukaryota; kingdom Metazoa; phylum Chordata; class Mammalia; order Chiroptera; family Phyllostomidae; genus Anoura; species Anoura caudifer. The sequence continues at coordinate 394,285 of PVKU01000107.1, forward strand.
TGGAAGGCGTACTCCGAACTCTTGCTCAGTGCAAAACACTTGCACAATTCTGTTACTGTTGACGCTGTAGAATGAGGAGCCAACAGGCTGCAGGCCAGGAGCATCGCATGTGCTTTCTGAAGAACTGAGTCCCAGAGCCTAAAATGCAAGGCTCTGGTCCCAGCTGGGCCCAGCAGGTAGGTTGCCTGATGTGAGAAAAGTCCTGCTGTGAGGGGACAGCCTCCAGGTCCGCCACCTGTTTTACTTTCTCTGAGAGTATTCAAAAGGGTCAAGGCATCTATAACCCTGAAGGACTCAACAAACCCCCTCTTGCCTCCTTTTTTTTCAAGATCATTTAGCTGAGTATTTCCTAGGTAGTTGACTACATAATAATTCAGGAGTGTGTTAGAAACCTAATAGCCTTCTCCTTGCTCTTCTCCTCTCATTTTCTTTACAAATCATTTAGGAATCGTTTTGTTAATGGTTTCCGGAAAACCAAGTACCACCATTAGGGCTCATTCATATTTATGTCATTTTGTTTGGGTAATTAAACACAAAGCTCGTCATTTAAAGGTGTGCTATCCTTCTCTGTTATCACTAACGAAGTCAAAGTCGGAATGACAATGAGTTTGGCGCTGTAACTTAATAGGTGGTGCATCAGGGACTCTCAGAGGCTCCAGCTGTGGCTCAGAACCTGCACCCACCACAGCTGTGAGCGTAGGGCCTACCGGGCCCTGAGGAGACGTGTCCAACGTGGCCTTTGGGAGGCACCACGCAGGGACGAACAGCCTTGCACTGCTTTCAAACATCCTACTTTGTGCCTTTAAAAGTAATGGATTCTTTTCAGATTCACGTCCCATCTCTAACTTAGCTGGCAAGTTGGATGTGACTGGTTATTTATCGTGTGTCATGTCACTGGCTTCCACATTCCTAACAATTCTTTTTTTAAAGATTTTATTTATTTTTAGAGAGAGGGGAAGGGAGGGAGAAAGAGGGAGGGAAACCTCAATGTGTAGGAGAAACATCAATCAGCTGCCTCTCACATGCGCCCAGACGGGGGACCGAACCTACAACCCAGGCATGTGCCCTGACCTTTCGCTTTGTGGGACGCCAACCAGTTGAGCCACACCAGTCAGGGTTCTAACAATTTTTAAGTCCTTCACAGTTAAAGGATTAAGGACTCTCAGAATTAAGGATCAGCAATATGCCTTTTCTAGCTCCTTGTCCAGTTCTTTTTCTGCCCCCAAATTTGCCCACCTCTGTAGTCACTAGTAAAAAGGTCAGCTCTCCCAGTCAGGGCGCTGTGGCCAGGGCGGCGCAGACCTGAGTGAGCCTTTCCACCTCCCTGGGGTCAGGGCTGCTGACAAGTCTCTGAGGCTGAACGGCAGGAAAGTTTTCTCTCTGTGGACAAGGGTGGGGGTGCCGCTCTCCCTACAACATGGTCTTAACTCGTGCATTCCAGCTTCTGCTCACCCCAGATATGGATGGATACCCCTGGATCTAACACCTCCATTTCCATCCCTGGTAACTGTGACTTCTGCTCCGTGGCTTGAGGACTATGGAACATGCCGCTACCTATGGAGCTCTGGAGGTAGGAAAAACTAAAACAATGACTATTGCTCGGATTTCAGTATGAAAAAAACAAAACAAAACTAGGTTTACCCAAGAACCCCAAAGCCTTTCATTTAGGAGACTATTTAATACTCTTATTAATCATTTTTAATCCGTTTGCTTTTAATTAAGAAACAGCATGATGCTTTCCTATCAACATATGCCAGGGAGCAGATTAATTGTGGCTTAAGATAATGCTCCTTGATTGGTGTAATGTATTAGCTAACGAGATGCCTGCTTCTAACGATGCTCAGACACTACACTGGAAACCAGCTACCCTCTAGAGAAAACTCTTCTGCCTTCCCTTCCTGCAGCCACAGTATATGCTAGGTGTTTAAATTAAATATTAAAAAAGCTCCCAGAGAGGATCAGGGCAACACAGTCCAAGTTTTAGGGCTGTTGCTCTAAAGTCTCCCCTTTGCAAACATCCTTTTATGAATGACCTGCTGTTCAAAGTATAGCAACAGGGTGACACCCAGCAAGCCAAACTCCAGTGAAGTTTAGATCGCCCCTCAGGGTACGTGAAGGCAAAGGGGCCACAGATCTGAGTCAGTTACATTTTTAGAAAGAATAAACAAGCTTCAGCACCCACAGTGCCACAGGATTTTTTGCAATGGACCTGGGAGGCTTTAACACACTGGCAGGCTAACTTCCTTTCCCCAGGAAAAGCAAGGGTCCCTTCTGCCAGGTTGGGGAGTCTGCCCTCTTGGAACAGAGTCATAAGACTCCTCACTCCAGCCATCCAGAAGGATGAGCCAATCCTATTCCCAGGAAAAAAAAAGCCATTATCATTTCCCGCCTGAAAATTATGAAAATGTGGCTCATTATTCCTAGTGTCCCAGGGTGGATTTTAAACACGCGTGAAGTGCAGGGCTGCTGGCCTCATCACAGGCCTGGGCCATACGTCACCTGCCTGACACTCATCCCAACCAGAATATTTTAAAACCAATAAAATACCGATAATTAAGTATCCCAACAGCGGTCTTACAGTAACGTTCAGCAGACACTTTCTCTCTCTCTGCGTCAGCGGATAAGTATCTCCAGCACTACTCAGCCTCACTAATTGTGTGCAGTAATTAGTCTATCTTACAAAATCTAAATGACCTGTTTGGAGAGTTTCATTTCTAACCCATCGACAGCTGTTAAGTCCTCTTTACTCAAAGGTACTGCAGGGCCAGGGAGTGACCAGGGCAGAGCCTGCTGGACCTGAGCCCCCATCACCGCACCCTGCAAGTGACTCACCTCGTGAGCTGCCTGGAGACACCTCGAGCGGTGTGATTTTTTTCCTGAGGATTTGGGGTATAATAGCAAGTAGCCATGTGGGGTAGGGCCTCCTGAGAGCCACTCCAGGCTCAGCCCCACCCGGGCCAAGCAATACTGTGCAGGTTCTGCCTCACCTCCTGCTTCCATGGCCCTAAATGGGAAGTGTGCTGCACACTTGTCCCTGGGTAACTTGAGGCCAGGCTTTGGGGATGCTGGGTATCAGATGACCCTACCAACATGCTTCTCCTCGTTCATCCTCACAGGGGCCTCCACCAATGACCTCTCATTTGGAAATCCAGAATAAGAGCGAATGGGTAGATATCAGGACAGTAAGAAGGTACGGCAGCATCTTAAGTTGTGGATACATTAGAGCAAGCCAAAACAAAGACCATTACTGAGAATCCACTATGCTCATGGAACCAGCCCTCCCCCGCCGAGATCATCAAGCTAACTCTCAGCCCAACAAACGGTGCTGAGAGGAGCGAGAACCCGGCATGTCTGGTCTGTTGAGTGCCAAGCACTGTGCTCCGCACTTTACTTATCGTGTCATAACAATCTCACTGATCCCGGTGAAATAAACACCATCCCCACTTTACACATAGGAGACAGAGGCCTAAATACCATGTCCGCACCAGCAGATGGCAAAGCTGGGGTCCAAAACAGTCTGTGAGGTTCTGAAACCCATGTTTTAGAGCCACTAGAACTGGGATCGCTGCAGAGTCCCACCTCAACTTCTACCCCTGGGAGAAAAAAGTTGGTCTGAAAAACCACAAACCTCATATTTGGGTCTAAGAAGTAAGAGAAAACAGCCCGTGAAACAATGAGCGCTACATTCGCATGACCCAATTTAACCCTAAATTCCTATTTTTCAGGGAGCTACAGGGGTGCGTAGGCCTGCAGTGAGACTATGAGCCATAAAGCTACTTCCTACAGTGGGACCATCCCAGGGGCTTAAGCAGATCCCCAAAGGCGTGGCAGCAGACTCCGCTGAGGCGGCAGTTTTCAACTGGAGTGCTGCAAGTTTTTTAAACATACAGCACCTGACTTTTTAGTCAGGGGCCCTGACCTCTTTTCCTTTAGACTGTCCAATAAGAAAGTGACAGCAGCCAACACGACACTGGCTGTCTGGTGCGAGTGCCCCGTCTTGAACCATGATATAGGTCACACAATAGAGTTGTAACTTACTGGACAATTCTTGGTACCAGAAATCCTTAGATACAAGTATAGATACAACCTGATTTTTGAAAAGTCACTTTACAGCACAAAGGGTAGGTAATTACCATTATCATTATTGTTTTTGTAAATCAATCCAAATTATACCTTTTTTTGGTCAGATTGACAAAATACGTACTTTTGGTGTGCCGCAGAATTTTAGTATTTAGTTTATGTGTGCCATGAGATGAAAGGTTGGAAAATCACTGCTCTAAGGAAAATAAAAGAATTACATTGCTCATTTATGTAATACCACAGTGTCTTCAAATTTCTGGTCCCCAAATCGCTTTCTTCAGGATTAAGATTAAAAAAGCAAATTCTCTAGGAAAACACACACACACCCCCCCCTCCCCCAGCATGGCCAATAGATGCCGATCACTAAGTTCTTTTCCTACCAGCAACCACAGTAAGTAAGGATTAGCGGGTCACTTCTCGGTGCACAGCCAGGGTCCAGACTCAGCCAGTCTTTGCCCTGGAGAGCCACGGCACACGTATCCACCACTGTTGGGACTGACTTAAAAAGCAAAGCTTCTAAGGCTTTACGCCACTGCCAAACAAACACTGAGCAGATTCCACATTAGCGCTTCGGAGGCAGCATGGACAGCTTCTGAACAGCACTACCCTTTTTCCTCTGAAGGGTGTGGCAGATTTTATCTGCCCCCCCCCGCCCCCCAAAACTGCACTGGGTCCTGCTGAGCCTGCAGAATCCGGAGGGAGCTTTCAAAGCCATGACCCAGGATCCCCGCCCTTTCTTTCTCTCCTTGCTCTCTTGGACTGAGGGCTCAGGGGAAGACAAGGGAAACAGCCTCCTCTTGAGCTACGGGGCTGAGGTCGTCTTCTGTCCCTATTTCCAGCCAGGAGTCTGTCTGCACACAGTCCACCGATCTCTCTGTCATTACGAGTGGAAATGACCTCCTCCAGACACAGTCCCATGGGCGCAGGATGCTAAGGGGCAACTGCGGGGCTAGCTGCTCGCTCCATGCACGGAGGAAAGTGATTCCTTCTCCTCATCCTTGTGCCTACTGAGGCCGTGCATGTCCATTAGTGACTAATGTGGTAGGAAGGCGGTGCGGGCCTCTCCTGGCCACACGCACAGTCCATTTACCTAGCCAGCCACTCTTAACTGGAGAACAACCTCTTATTTTACACTTGCGTGACTTTCAATGCCAACTTCCAGCGGAAGCTGCCAGTAGCCACTGACAAAATTGTCTCACTCAATTATGATGCCACAGACTGACCTTAACCTGAACCAAATGTCACATAAGGCTGCACTCCCCTGCTGCACATCTGAAATATTTATCCAAAGAAGCTTTTCAGTCGTAGAAAATGGGCAGAGTTAACACAAAGGTGAATCTTAGAAGGACCCTGATTCACTGACTTTAAAACTGACGGCAAACCTTGGAGTTCCTGAGAATGCTCAGCAGAGACTTCAGGCAACGCTTTCTAGAAAGAGGCTGGAGTGCCCCCCACCCCCACCCCGCCCCGCCAATCAGGACTCTAACCCAGGAGTTACCACCTATTTTGGATCACGTAGCTTCTTTTAGCACATACTACCAAATTCTGATAAAACGTTTGTATAATGTGCATGACTTTTAACCCATGTACTACTAATAAAGGTTCATTTCTTTGACTTAGCAGAAATAGAGAAACAAAAGCTCTAATTTTTCCTTCCCATCTTCCTGTGGGCTGTCTTGTGCATCCCAGGATTCCAGGCAGGTGCTGGGTGCTGGGAGCTGGTCTACCTGGCCTCAGGCCCAGCCCACCCCCAACCCTGGGGTGAGAGCACCAGGGATACCATCTCGGTGGGGTGTGCTGCCTGGGGGATCAGCTCAGGAACACCCAGAGTCATAGCTCCCGGGTCCTTCCAGCTCAGATTTGAAATCAGAAGCCCTTACATGGGCACAGCACTGGCTACCTAAATGACCCTCTCCTCTCTCTGGCTTCTTGCTCCTGCCTCCTTCAGTTCCTCCCCGCACCAAGCGACCTGAGCAGTCTTCCTACGACACAAGTCAGACAATGTCTCTGCTGCTTAAAATGCCTCAGCAGCTTCCCACAGGACCAAGTGAGAACCCCTCAACATGGCTTCCACGGCCCTGCATGCTCCCAGTCTCTGAGCCATCCTGGAATATCTGCAACACACGATACTTTTGCTATCAGGCCTTACAACATGCTGTTCCTTCTGCCTGGAACATTCCTCCTACACTCTCAAATCCAACCTCTCCCTCTCATTCATTTCTGCTGTTTTCGGATCTCTGCTCCATCACTTCCAGATGTCTTCCCAGACTCCCCTCCCCCTTCCCAAAGGGTGGGCCAGGTGTCCTTTCTCTGTGCTCTATGACGTCCTGGGTTTGCCATGTTCAACAAGGCTCTCACTGTTGCATGTGACCTCCTGACTCATCTGTATCTCCCTCTAGATGGGGAGCTCTGTGCGCGTAGGAACCCTGTCTGCCTCTTTAATTGCCACGTCCCAGGGCCTAAGGCAGTACCTGGTACTTAGTAGGTACTCAAAAAGGTTTGCCGAGTGGTGGAATGAGCTGCAGAAAATGCCCTACCACCTCTTCCAGTGAGACATCACAGGCCTGTTACTGTGGAAGGAAACACGTTTCAGGCCTACGCTTCCCCGCCACTCCCACCCTGAGAGGCCTGGGGATTCTGAGATGGCCAGTCCTGCAGGCCTCAGGCAGGGGTGAGGAGCAGGGCATGAAGGCTCCTCTGAGGGCACCCACCTACCTTCACCGTTCCTTCCACTTCCACAAACCAGCGCCTTAACATGGCCTGGATCTGGCCATCAGTCAGCTCGGGGTTGGCATTGTGGATTTTCTTCTTGACCAGGTCCTCCAGCAGGAGGCGCCTCAGCCGCCAGTAGAAGAAGGTGCGGGATGTTTTCCAGTCCAGGATGTCCTATACACAGACAAGGATAAACTGAGTCATCCCAGTCCCAATCCCTGCTCAATGCCAGCCCAGGGGAACTCCACAGGCACAAACAGCCACTCCTCAGCAAGCTGCTCTCAGAGACTTGAGAGTCGGCTGCAAGCTCCCTGCCCCTGCAGATGTGTCCCCTATGCCCTGCTGACCATAGCACATGCATAGTGATGGGCCTGGCTAATGCTTAACCCCACTCATGGCCAAGATGGTCTGGAAAGGGGCTATGAATTCCCAGATAACCACAGAGAGGAACTGGGTTTGAGCAAATGGCTCAAACAACTCACATGCAAAACAAGTGGGAGTCAGCTGCTGCTGGAACCCTGACACTAGTAATTTTGCAGCCTGAGGGCCCGGGCAGCTTTCCCTGGTAGAGGCACGTGTGACTCAGTTTCCCACCAGTAAAATGGAGCTTGCCTCCTGTGGAGTCCAGGAGGCAACCTAAATTGTTAACTGTTTTAGGATGATAGCGGATACAGAAAAAGGGAAAAGTCTCTCCCCGCCCAAGAAGGAAAGTGGTTTGATCTGCACAACCTGTTTTAATCCAGCCCTTGTGAGTCTGTGTGCGGGATACACACACTTGCTCGCCTGCAGGTGTCTGACAAGTTAGAGGCGGCAACCACCGTACTTACGCTAATGACACCCTTCTCCTGCATCCGGCCTGGAGTGTCGTGCAAGTCAGCAAACTGCACAGCCACCTGATGGTAAATAGGAGTTAGGAATTCCTCCCGCTCCTTCAACTTGTTCTCTAGCTCCTTCCGATCAGCAGCGCTGAGCTCCGGGGTACCTGCAATGAAATCAACCTGCCCGTCACACTCTGTGGTGACCAGGAATCTCTCCGCTCAGGAGCAGCAGTCACGGGAAGCTCAAAATCACCCCCTCCCTCTGTGACCTGCTCTCCATGGTCTTCACCACCTCTTTGCTGAGTTGACAGGACTCTGTGAGATGCCAGACCTGTCTTTACCTTGCCATAGGGAGCACACACAGTCTCCTCTCCCTGGGGAGGTCACGACTATAAAAGCAGCCAGGGGAGTCCCTCTCCCCAGGCCTCTCCCTGAGCAGGTGCAAGTAACACCTGGAGGCCGTTGTGTCTCATCAGCTCACTGACTGACAGCCAGGCCCCTGTTTCCCTCAAAGGACACAAGCCCATTCCCTGCTGACCAGCACTGGAGCAGCTGGACATCAGAGTGTGGGGTGCGGTGGGGGGGGACAGCACCCCTATGCTTCCAAGCACAAGCCAGCAGCTTTCTCTCTTCCTGTCCACACCAGTACCCACCCAGTTTGATAAGGAGCCAACGGCTTCTAACCTTGCAAGCTGCTTTACTCCACAGCTTCTCATGTCAGGGTTAGATGCTCTTAACCTGAAGGCAGTAGACTCCAATCTAGTTAGAGCCATGTCTGTGTGTCTCATGCCGGCCCCTAGTCTCCTGCCTGGGCTGCTTCTGACAGAGTCAACCCCCGACCACAGTGACAAAGACAGGACCCTCACTCGACAGATAAGAGACTTTAGAATTCCTTTTAACAAGGTACCCCACCCCCCGCCCCATCAATAATGTCCCAGTACAGGTGTTGCTGGGTTGTACTTTTTTTCCTGCTTACTCCCAGAACGGGGATGGCAATCACCAACGAAAATTCAGTTGCCTGCCTAGTGAGGAGTAAGTCTAGCTGAAGGAGCAATAGGCAATGGCCCCTGGTATTGAGGCCTTGCTTTTTATGCTACTATGAGTCACATGCCAGAAACAAGCCTTGGGCTGCTGAGTGAGCTGTAAGTATTATATACAAACACATGTTAATAGAACAGGGATGTAACCATAGTACCTCGTTTCATTTTTATGAGGTTTTTGGATGCCCAACTCTACCTTTTTTTAAAAAAATTCATCACTACTTTAAAGTGGTAAAGAACAGTGCTGAAGGCTATCTTTTCTTGGGCTCTCCCAAGGAGGACAATCACTGACTTATCACTTTGGGTCCCTGACTCCTCAGCAGCCTTCTTTCCAAGCCAGGGAGATAGCGGGCTGGCACAGGGCCCCACACCATGGGGTGGGCTGAAGGCCCATTCACTCTCAGGTGGGTCTGCCCGGGGAACTGATGGGCGGAGGGCCAGCTGCTTTCTTCTGAGATGAGACTGTCTCCATTATAACACCCTGGGCGGGGAAGCAAACACTTTTCCGTATTCAGTAAAAGAAACCAAGCCTCCTTGGAGAAACAGTTGACACCAGGGCTGGGGCAGGGAAAATAGAAGATTTTCCTGGAAACTCTTCTGAGCCTGGAACTTACTGTCACAAAGAGTGGGAAGTACTGAAAAATGACTGGAATATGTTAAAAGGCCACGATGCTCCCACTGACCAAATCTGGGACAACTTGAGTAGCAAATTTATCAAAAAAGAAAATATGTTGCCCTGGCTGGTGTAGCTCAGTGGATTGAGCACGGGCCTGCGAACAAAAGGATCAAGGTTCGATTCCTGGTTAGGGCACATGCCTGGGTTGCAGGCCAGTTCCTGGCAGGGGACGCATGAAAGGCAGCCACACATTGATGTTTCTCTCTCTCTCTCTCCTTCCCTTCCCCTCTAAAGATAAAATAAATAAAATCTTAAAAAAAAGAAAATTTGTTTATTATCAGACAGATAATTTATGGAATCAAATAAGAACCTGCGAGTCCATCCTGATATAAATGATCAAATGGGAAGAAGGAAAAGGACAACTCCTCTCTCTGGCAGAATAATAATTACTAGACATAGAGAATGATGGAATTAGGAAATCACCATTTTACAACCAGCACAGTAACTGACTTTGCCAAGAATTATCAATGAATGGTAAAACTAGCAGGTGAAAATTTGATGAGGAATGGGGCATTTACATAGTATCAAAGTATCTCCTTACAAGTTACTTTTTAATTACAAAGGGGAAAATGGCAATCTTACAGTGGATTAACCTGGTAAACAAACCTGTAAACAAGAAATCCAAGTTACCATGACCAAGGATCAGACAAACTGACATCGTGCGCCTCCTGGTACAATGTCCTCAGAAGGACGTATCACTTTTGCAATTTCCTGCCCAAAACACACAACCTGAATCTAATGAGGAAATGTGAGGCAAGCCCAAATTGAGGAACAAACTACAAAAATGTGGCCTGTACTCTTTTTATAAAAAAGTCCAGATCCTGAAAGACAAGGAAAAGAATTATTCCAGATTGAAATAGACTAAAGTACTTGACAACAAATTGTAATGTGTGGTCTGGAATTAGATCTCAGTCCAAAAGAAAAAGAGAAAGGGGGAAAAAAGCTTTATAGGACATTATTGGAACAAATGGCAAAATTTCAATATGAATCATGGATTAGAGAGTAGTGTTGTACAATGCTATGATTCCTACACTTGACCTTAGCCAGAAGGCTGAGAAGCGATCAATGTTATGATTCCTGATTTTGATAAAGCTCTTGTGATTATGTGAGGGAAAGTCTGCGTTCTTAGAAACACACACTCAATATTCTGGATAACGGAGATGACGTCTACAGATCATTCCCCAGTGGCTTAGACAACGTGTGCGTGTGCACGAGTGTGTGTGCACGCGCACACATGTGTGGAGAGTGAGTGAGCACCTGCATGTGAGCGTGCAGAAAGGAAAAAGCAAACAGGACAAGGTATTAACAAGTGAGTCCGAGAAAAAGGCATTAGAAGTCCTTTGTACCATTTTTATAACTTTTCTATAAAATTTGTCAAATGGAAAGTCAAAGAAAAAAATAAGCCCAACTAACAAATGTTTTCCCTGGCTCCCCATTGGGTACAATCAATAGTCAAAGCTAATATCCACAAGGTACTGGGGACTATCCTAAGTGCTTTCTATCTGTGAGCGCATTTCACCTTACAACAACCCCAGGAGGTTGGTATCCTTATTATCCCATCTTACAGCGGGGTGGGGGGGGGGGTGGGGGGGTGGGGAAACCAAGGTACTGTGAGCATTTACATAACTTATCCAGGTCACAAGGCCAAAAAGGGGAAGAGCCAGCACTCAGGCAGAGAGCAGCACGGCTCCCAGACCTCCTGAACACTCCACGATGTTGGCCATGTTGCTTACTTGGGGCGGAAGACACATACTTCAGTGGCGGCGCCCCTTGGACTTCAGAGAAGGCTAAAGGATGACGGCAGACTCCCAGCTGGTGACGCTGAAGTGCCATCCTCGTCCCATTCCATAACTGAGAAATCCAATTCTGGATGTCTCCAGAATTCCCATTCTATAGAGGTCAGACTTCAGACTTAAGGGTAGCTCCACCTCTTACTTCGAAGGTCAAGAACTAACTCAACAGCCCTGCTGGGGTGGGGGGTGGGAGCCAGGGACAGCAGGGCTGTGGATGTGGCTGAACAGTATGACCCTACAACATCCCCCTTCTGGGCAAACGACCAACACTGCACTCTATGCACATATGTGGGTACGGGCACCACGTATACCACTTACTGAGCACTTACTATGGGCCAGGTGCTGCAACAATGCTTTCAGGTTCACATAGCTCGTGAGTCACCCTGCACAATTCAGACTTAGGTCTGCTCTGCTGTTTCCACTGCTGCCAAGCTGAATACCTAAATATGACTGAGGTTTCCAAGTTGCTTCACATACATTATTTCTAATCCTTTCAACAACCCAACCTTACAAGAAGGGTGTGGATTTTACAAATGAGGAAACCAAGGCCCTGAAACGTGAGTGACTAGCCCAATGGCATCCAACACGTAAGCAGCGAAGTCAGCATTTACACTAGGGTCTGGGTGTCCCTGAAGCCTGTGTTCTGTTAAATGCTACTGAAGACGATCGAGCAGGTGTCCCAGCAGTCGCCAAGAAGGGGAATCAGCTGGAGAGTTTGGTTCATTGGGGGCGAGAGGAGTTAACAGCCCAGCTCTGGGGTGCAGAGAGGGAGACCTTATGAGCTTAGGAGCAGAGCGTTCTGGAAACAAGGCCTTGGATTTTCGCCAAGTTGGAAGGATAGAGAAGGCTAGCTCCTGGACTAACAAAGGTCTTGTCCACCTAATCAAGCCACTTTGAAAGAGTAACAAAATAAACACCTGTAATGTTCTCCCTGCTGAGATGAGATCACGGAGCATCCCGCCAAGGCTGCCGGGCTTGATTCCTTCAGTCACGCTTCTCATCACAGTTTAAGACCTACCTCAAAAACACACCACAGCAAGGAAAAGACAGAAGTAGCGAACGCTTGTCTTTTAAAATGCAATGAGAAAGCCAAGGATTTGTGTGCTTTGTTTTAAGAGGGGAAAGAACAGGTCTTCTAATTTTATTTTCTAAAAATAAAATGCTGCTCCTAAGCTAGTCAGACCTTGTGTGGCATGCCGAGGGTCCTCTCCTTGTACAGCGAAACAGCCAGCCCCGGTAATGATTTAGGGGAGATTAACAAATATGTCAATGTCTATTTTCTGCTTAATTTAAAAGCGGCGTCTATAAAGATTTTTGACTTCTGAACCCTGTTCTGCTGAAAGAAAGAAGGTAAGAATGAGGAGGGGGATAAAGAGTGATTATCCTATCATTGATCGTTTGTCAGGAGCATTTCTTATTCACTGGACTATTGTAAAAAGCTAAGCTCTCGATCAATCCTGTAAGCTCCCTGTACAATTAAATATCTTGGAATGGTTTTCTTTCTTTTCTGGCCAGATTGCAGGGCCTCAGGGTTTTTAGGGAAGCAGGTCAGTGTGTGTGCTTGTGTTTAAGACTATGCTACAGAGAGGAAAGTCATTCTTTTCCAGGACCTAGTTTAGGAAAAGGCTGAGATGAGAGAAGAGAGATAGGTTACTCTCATCAAACTTCCTTCCCAAAATAAAAAGACCCCATGAAATCCTGAAAATTAACTTGACAATAAAAAATTTTAATGTAAAGAGTTAAATATAAAAGTCTGATCAAATGAGAAGAGCTAGCTAGCATTACTGAGATGTTACTATGTGCTAGTATTGTTTAAGCACTTTTTTTTTTAAGGTTTTACTTATTTTTAGAGAGAGGGGAAGGGAAGGAGAAAGAGAGGGAGAGAAATATCCATGTGTGTTTGCTTTTCCCAGGCCCCAAACTTGGGACCCAGCCTGCAACCCAGGCATGGGAATCCAACCAGCAATCTTTTGGTTGGCAGGCCAGCACTCAATCCACTGAACCACTTGAGCCAGGGTGTTTAAGTACTTTTCATCTCATTTAATCCTCAGCCCTAAAAGGTCACTATCTTACAGATGAGGAAACCAAGGCACAAAAAGTGAAGTAACCTGCCTCGTGCCACAGAGCCAGGACATGGTGGAACTGGGACTGGGACTGGGACTGGGTTTAGGTAGACTGGCTTCAGAGCCCCTGCCCCTTAAATGAAACAAGTTAAACTGACCCACAGGTGTCCATGGGGCAGCAGCCTGCCAGGTGTTCCCAGGGCCAACATAATGAAAAGCCCAATTTCCCCTCCGTGGGGTCACAGCTGAGGAAGAGCTGCTGAGGAGAGAGCTGATTTCTGCAGCGGGAGGTGTTTTTTACCCAGCCACGCCACTGAGGGAGGGCAGGCAAGGACAGCCTTACCCTCTGGGTGAGCAGGCCATGTCCTATGGAGGAGGAGGAGGGGTGAGACCTTCAAAGCTTAGAATAAAAATCAGGCATAGGCTCAAAAATTATCTGCTCAGCCAAAGGCACTAGATAACCTTGTAGAAATCTTGTTCCTTTTCTGAGCTCAGTTTCTCATTTATGTAACAATACTAATCTGGCAAACAAGAAAAATGTTTTGTAAAAGAATGTGATATTAAAGTGTTTTAAAACTTTTTTTTAAGTTATACTAAGAAGCCTATGTAAATTAAAACCCAATTTTAACTTTTATGGGTCCTTCTTCCTTCTCTTAAGCAATTTGCTTTGATTGGTTAAATACTTACAAAGCTAAGACAAGAACTAGACCACCCTCCCTGCTAAGCTCCAGAATATCTCAGATGTAGGAATACACACCTCAACCTTGAGACTGAAAAATCAGCATAAAAAAGACTGGATCTTATTAAGATTCAGAAGTACAAACGTAAGTAGCTGTTTAAAAGATCTATGCAATCATATTTTCTATGTTGAAAGAAATTTCTCCATAAAGATAGTAAGATACAGTGGAAAAAAAAACCTCTGCAAAACTATTTCCGTATCCATAACAGGTGTGCCTTTCCTTACACAAAAGCATTCTTGAAAAACTGCGTAAATCAGATCCTGTTTTAAATGCCTTAAGGGAGCTATTTAGAAGGAGCCCTGCAGTGAATCCTTTGGTAAAGCAAATAATCCTTTTGTAATGGGAATAATTTCTTCCAATGTATCTAGTTTTTGTTTTTTTTTTTTAAATCCCATTTTCATATATCTGCTTTTCTTCAAAGGGGGCCATACCTATCTAAATACAACTTCATTTGCATATTGATTTTAACAGCAAGCTTCTCAAGGGATGTTTAACTCCAAGGTTCCTTGCAATGGTGTTCCTGCTCTGCTGTTCATATTTTTAAAAAAACATTACAGTAAACCTAGAGATTTCCAAACAGGAATAAAGTTTTATATATATATAAAAACTCCCCTGCAGCCCTGTGCCCTGTACCCCATGCAAAACACCCCATGCAAAAGAGTCAAGAGACAGCAAAGAATTCTCTAAATTCTAGTGGCAATATGATTGAAGTCTTTACTATTTTCTTTCCCTACGTCGCTCTCCCTGAGTCAGGCAGGTGCAGAAACAGGGATCTGGGGCAGCTGGAGCCAAGTGGGGAACAGAGTGTCTCAGACAGGTTCAGTCTAGCAAAATACCTGCTGGGTCCCGACGGCCTGACAGAACTGGGAATCACTGCTTCCTGGGGAGGGGTGAACTCAGATGCTTTTTATAAACACAGGTTAACGGAGCCAACCAAACGGTCCCTTCTCCTTCTAGAAAATGTGGTCACTATTGCACTAACTTCCATGAGACCGAAGAGTCTCTGAATCAGTGCGATGAGGTAGGTGGTAAGCTGCTGCTAATTTAAGGGAGGAGGCACGATCCTGTAGTTCCTACCTTTGAGACAGAAAACCTTACATTGTTTGTCATTGGCTGACCTACCCCAGAGCGCAGTGATCAGGTGGCCACGGTTTCTGTGAGGACACTCTATGTACAACAGGTGACAGGGCCAGAGGCCACTTTCCAAGCATGGGTATTTGAACTTCTTTCTTTCCTAGTCTCAACTTTCCAGTAAGGGTTGCCTCAAATGAGCAACTTTTCAGCTTATAACATCTTGAAGATGGACAGAAGAGATGGAAAAATACACACAGCTCCGAGACTTTGATCACCTCCACCAGAAAAGCAGCTTAGCCCCTGCATCACCTCAACCCAAGGAAGTGTCCTTTTCCCCGTCATCCTGGCTGCCAAAGGGAAGGCCCGGGAGGAAGGCATTCCTGAAGACTTTTACAATTTATCCTCACCGACAGCCATGATACTCCGTCTGCACCCAGGGTGCCTTGAACAGGTGTGTGGGTGCTGGGGAGGCCAGGCCGGGCTCAGCCGGGGCCACCTCCGCCTGCTACTGGGCCGGCACTCCCCGGTCACGCTTCGCGCGGGCACAGTCAGGGTGCTGCGTGGCAGGCCGCCCAGCTGTCCGGGAACAGGGCCACGACTGAGACGTGGGTCTGGAACAGGATCAAGTT
The DNA here is from genome assembly GCA_004027475.1 of Anoura caudifer. Taxonomy (NCBI): domain Eukaryota; kingdom Metazoa; phylum Chordata; class Mammalia; order Chiroptera; family Phyllostomidae; genus Anoura; species Anoura caudifer. The sequence continues at coordinate 409,910 of PVKU01000107.1, forward strand.
CCACTGAGAGGCTCCTTTGCCCCGGTGCTCTTTGTACTGAGGGACAAGGACAGTGAACTCACAATGGCTTCATACTTGAGTTGGACAGTTCTCCCTCTGTCCAAATTGATTTGTCATTTCCTTTTGAATGTGAGAGGAGGGCAAGGATCCAGGAAGGGACTTCGGGTCACAGCACTCAGGAGGCCAGGCCAGGAGGGCCGTTTCACTCCAGAGCCACTCTCCCTGCTCCTGTCTCTGTGAGGAGGCAGGGCATCAGAGAGACACAAAGATGCTCTCGTAGGGCTCAGGGGCTATTTCCAGAGGAAAAATTTAGTTTCCTTAAGGAGATCAGAATGGTAGGATGTTAATCCTCCCCACACAGGCTCTAACCAAGCCCCAGTGCTGAGACTCCAGGGGCAGAAATAGTCCAGCAATGACTCTGATATGTGGACTTCCATTCCATTTCTTTCTGGGTGATTTTTCCCTTCACCTGTGTCAGGAATTAATGCATGGCCTGTTCTCATACTCACTGTTACAGTCGCAGGACTGCAAACCAGTAATTCACCACCTCCCTACCTGAACTAAGTATGTAAAATGGTGACAGGTCACTTTTTGTGTTTTGACTCTAGTCCATCAGCTGTGCGCCAGGTTGTCTAAGGGACAAGCTTCCCCCCAACCGCCCCCCGCCCCCCCTGCCGTGCAGAGGCTGGCTGGAGAAGAGACTGGGAACACAAGGCTCACCCCATAGGCTTTCTCCTAAATCTGACTTTTCTCAGTGGATTTGGCTGTAGATCTCAAAGGGAAAGAATTCTTGTTTAATTTTGGTCAGGCTCAGTATTCAGCTGAGGCAAAATCTGAAGAAATTGGAGAAAAGTAGAACATCTGGAACCAGAATTTTACTCTGGGCTCTATCATACATTTATTTTATATCTTAAATGGCTCATTTAACTCTTCTTTTGCCTCAGTCTCCCAATCTGGAATATGAGGCCATTTTTATCCACTTTGTGAGAGAGCATTTTGGCAGTCTGTGGTTCTGGGCGTTGAGAAAGGGGCTGAAGGCCGACGAGACCCTCTGAGGGTCACAGCATGCTGCATCACATCCCGCTGATCGGCTGTGCGGCAAACGCACTCGGGTGTGTGCGGTCTCCCTGAGAGACAGCAAACGCCTAGGAGACAAGACCACTTCTGTCTCTCTTACCTCCTTTCCTACACCACTGGTCCAAAAGTAGACCTGAGCCACAGAGAGTGCCCATCCCAGACATGGCCATCTGCTTCTTCTATTGATTAAGACGGAAAGGAAAGAATGCCAATCCCCATGTTTGACAATGCTCTGCAGATTGACAGCTTACACATGCTCATCTGATCCTCACATTAGCTATGTGGGGGCTGTTATCCCCACTTTCTAGATGAAGAAATCGATGTTCAGAGAAGCGAAACAATTTAACTGCAGGCCACATAACCAAGACTTGTACCCAGTTGTTTTTATTCCACACCCACTGCTCATGTTCCCAGGCTGCCTTGGGCCAGAGCCTGCTTCACATTTAGCAGACTAAGGATTCTTTCTCCAGTGCCATTTTGGTCAAGGTTAAATAAATATAGTTTTCTTCAATGTGGACAGCAAATTGATAATGAGATGATTTGTAACAAATGATTAAACGGCCATCACTTGGGAATCTCCTCCCTCTCCCCGTCCTATGTTTCAAAAGTTAAAGGTGCTGGGTGAGGGTGGGAGCACTATCACTCTCCTCCAAGAGAAAGAAGTTCCACCCTGCACCCCTCACCATCAGTCGTTCTGCAAACAGATGTTGGAGAGGATCCCTCTTCCTACCACCCCGTTACTCTGAAGGGATGATAACAGCCATTGGGGGGTTAAAAAGAGGCAGTGAACCCCCAGTTAATGAGCAGGAATTCAGCA